>OX411545.1:57120413-57522133 GCA_948146395.1 Fragum whitleyi | reverse complement strand
GACTTGATTTGTTTAAAAACTGGCATTTTTACATGCTCCTCTTCGGACTGACTGACTTCAAAGTTTAGAGAAGAAATGACCACGCCCATTTGCTTATTTTGTGTGTAGAATATATTTCTTTAAGATGTATGCATATTATGTAAAACCATTTCTCTGTCCCTCTGTCTCTCTCTCTGTCTCTCTGTCTCTCCCTCTCTCTCTCTCTTTCTTTCTTTCTTTCTCTCTCTCTCTCTCTCTCTCTCCTCTCTCTCTCTCTCTCTCTCTCTTCTCTCTCTCTCTCTCTCTCTCTCTCTCTCTCCTCTCTCTCTCTCTCTCTCTCTCTCTCTCTCTCTCTCTCTCTCTCTCTCTCTCTCTCTCTCTCTCTCTCTCTCTCTCTCTCTCTCTCTCTCTCTGAGAGGAACAGAACAAAATTTTATTTGATGTATGCAAGGTTCATTGTCATATTTACAATAATGTGTACATACAGTTATTTAATAGTCAAAGGTTTCTCTCTCCCCCCCCCCCCCCCCTCTCTCTCTCTCTCTCTCTCTCTCTCTCTCTCTCTCTTTCTTTCTCTCTCTCTCTCTCTCTCTCTCTCTCTCTCTCTTCTTTCTCTCTCTCTCTCTCTCTCTCTTTCTTTCTTTCTCTCTCTCTCTCTCTCCATCTCTCTTTATGTCTCTTTGTCGCTCTCATTATCTCTCGCTCTACCGCTCTATCTCACACACACATTCTCTCTCTCTCTTATTCAGATAAAAATTAAGGTGATTATATAAATAAATTTTCGACTGAGCCTTTACATATCAAGAGAATATTTGTAGTTAATCAATGGGGGTTGACATAAGAAAAAAAATATCATGATAAATTAGTTTTACACGAAACAAAGGAGACTGTGTATGTAAGACAATTAGGGCCTTTCATTTAAGGAAAAGAAAAGGAAAACCAGGCGTCTGTCAAAGAACGGGAAACCATTTCTAACACTACGGACCGAATTGAATGCCACGAGTGTCACAGAAGCAATTATTAAAACTAACGCATATTTTTAAATGTCCATAAAGTTTAACATACTTCTGCTGTTTACAGAAAGACTAGACCGAGAATAGCCTACATAGACATGCAGTCTGATCTTAGCCTACTCTTTCTGATTTCTACTTAAGTCTTGTCGGAAAAACTTGAACCAGACTGGTGGAAATGTCCCCCAAAGGATTATATGAGTCTGGGTTGAGATTTTCAACAATTTAAAGAGAGTTCCAAGCAAAGACTCTGTCCAGCCTGTGCAGCTGCACAGTCTGACCAGAGTCTTCGCTCTGTACTCTGCAGATAGATAAGGTCTAATAGCGTCTCTAGACAGCCAGGGAATCTTCTAATTACCATTCGTGCTTATTTAGACTGCTAAATGTTGGTCCTTCAAGCACATGCCATATTGTTGGAAATGTCACACACAGGCTCATATTTTTTTACGAAACAATTTGTAAGCTAATTAGGACATGACTTAACCTGTCAGAGATTATAATGAATTTTCGCTTTAATACAGTGCACAAACTACTAATCCATAGGCTTGTTAAGAGGAAGTTAGTCGATTTGAAATAAGCGCCGGTGATAATTCATAATCAACAAAATTGGTAAATTTTATTAGCATTTTGTCAGCCAAGTCTACAATAACTAATAAGTATTGTTTTAGATCAATGATAGATCAATGATAGTAAAGTAGGCCTAATCATCCCTTAATAGATGTACCTCGAAAAAAAATATACATAATTATAAACAACAATGTCTGAGCCTAAGTTTCAGATAAAAGAGCGTGTAAAATAAATAATTGTAGTTTAATAAAGTTACGTTTATTCCTTATTTACCAAGAACTTAACTGATGACAGGTAAAAATACGTCAGATATTTTCGTGGTAGAACATTTTATTACCGATGATCTTTCTAAGCACCATTTGAATCATCACATTGGAAGAAACCGGCATCGAGGCTTTGTCGTCGTTACTTGACTCGGGCCATTTTCGTACCATTTAATCTTATGTGTCGTCAAAGCATTTGTTAGCCCTACTTCAATTGGTTGCCTGGTAGTTTCTACAGAATTCGAATTGGGCGTTCAAGGCCGCAGTATACGGTTCCAGTGAAAATATTCGAATTGTTCAGAAAAATAAACAGCCATTCAAAGATTTTAAAAGGAGTAAAAATGTTAATGTTGTAATAGATCTAATGAATATGCTAGAATGAGGATTTTGAGAATCAAGGCCTTGCCAATTATCTTCTTTGTTTCATTGATACAGACTTAGAATTCGAGTACGTGGCTGGTAGAGCAAGTCGTGAATATTTAGCGAAGATTTGTTGGCGTGGCAAGATAATCCAAAACAGCTAAAATTTGGTGGATTTGATGGGGGTAAACCTCTTACAAAATATTTCATTGTATTTTATTTGCGTTCTATAAATAATGGTTAACTTTGTAAAGTAAGCTTTGGACCTTATTAAAAGGAAATTTCATTTCGTTTAATTTCAGACTTGATATTCCAACAGCTTCGGACAAGCTTGTGAAGCCTAGTGTGTCGGCTGCGAGAAATTCTGCTAGGAACAGTATAATACAATGATTAAATAGCGCGCGTATTTCATTCCGCGAAAAAGGGCCTATCAAAATTCTGCGGAAAATTAGTCGTATCGAATGATTACTACTGCTGTCAAAAAATCTAATTTCTGCTTTTAAACTTTTCGACAAATTAGAAAGAAAGAAAGTTATGACAAGTTCGGCTAATATCAACTTCTCAAACAAATCTCGACTTCTGGGAAAAGATGAAGAAGTCTAAAAGTAGCCATTTGACAATAGTCGGGTGCAAAACTTCTACTTTTCGGTTTGCGATTTTTGTATGTTTACTTTATTTATCTTTTTTTTCTATTTTAAGTTATTTTTTATTTATTTGTGTGTTTTAATGTAATGTTGATTTAAGTATTGCTTAACTCCACTTTCCTTTGAAAAACTTGAGCCGAAAAGTCGAAATTTGCCAAATTCTGTTTGTTTAAATGAGGTTAAACACCCCACAATTCTTCAGTTATATCGTGATGGCTGGTGAACCTTAAAATAGATTCCTGTTACATCATTGTGCACCCTTTCCTAGCCCCCAGCTACTGTCCACTTATGAGCTATATTATTTATCTATTGGTGGGAGACAGCTGAAAGGATGTTTGCCGCCGACGGGCATCGAACTGATGCCACCACCTGATTGAAAAATGGAGCTCGGATTCGTTACCAACTGCGCAATAACGACATCAGAAGCTTATCTGTCACAAGAAAATGTCAGATATATTTGTTATAAGTATATGTTTAATGCCCCTTTTAACATTTTTCAGTTATATCGCGGCGTAGAATTCGTAGAATTGATCTGTGGTTTTACATATAGTACTTAATCTCAGTAAATCCTTGTCTCATCAAAAGAAGCCTCAAAAACAATTAGGAATCTGCCAGGTTCCATTGCTCGGTGATTGGCATTTACTAACAATAATTAAAACGCAAAATTGGTTCATATTCCTTTATTTCTTACCTCTATTAGGGAAGTATTCTGTTTTGATCCTTTTGTATATGAAAATGAAATACAGTTAGAAACCCCGTGGACTTAACTAGTTGAAATGAAACTTCAGAGAGGTAATACAACATCACTAATTTCATTCACTTTAAACAAAATTAGCGATATTTAATTACTCTCTTTGAATGTAATATGAATTTATTTTCTATGAATAGCTTTCTACCAACCGGGCTGTTACAAATTCATTTAAGTCTGTGAAATCGTGAGTTTTTTTCTTGCGATTTTTATTTTGAATGTATTTGTTCATCTTAGATTCTTTGTGATTATGGAGCGGTTTTATTTTTTCATGGTTTGAGTGATCGAGTTGGAATAAATGTATGGAGCGCTTAGTGAGCAACTAAGAATGGATTTGAACGAGGTGAATGTCAACTCATGATGTTACTAAACTATAGATATCGAAAGTCACATGAAAACAAGCTCTGTCGAGCCAGGATGACCTTCTAGCTATGTACCTTGCTCAACATAATAAAAAATCCATCATATCAGAATGGGCGATCTACGCAGACTTACCGGGGTCAACACTTTGCATAATAAGCAGATCTTATGAATCTAGGAAGCAATCGGGTTAGCTCGGTTCTATGGTGTAGACCTCGGGAATACTACGCAGACATGAAAGCGCGTCATATCCCACGTGCGTTTCTATGACGTTACAAACATCACGGATCCCGCAAAGGAGGATGTTGCAGAAAAAAAAAATAATAAAAAAAATAAAAGGGGTATGTTATAATTTGATAACAAAACGCAGTGTATTCAAATCATCATATGCCCAAAAGAACTCCACAGACGATCAGAAAGAATTTACAAAATGTAATTTTCTTCAGGCGTATTGAATGACCGCAGTTCCCCAGAAGCCGAATTACCTAAAAATGACCTAAAATTACTACACTTACGTCCGCGGTACTTTCCAGTTTACGGTAAAGTCCTAGCGATATTCCGAATGTCAAGGAATATGCCTTCGTGTTGATGTCTGTTAAAGCCAATTGCCTTGACAATAGACATTTACGGAATTTCAAATTGGTACCTTTTTCGTGTGATGGGACCAAATCATTTTATAATGTCTTATTAATAAAAACAAATGTTTTTAAATAATGCTGAAAAATGGAATACAAAAATGTACAATGATTGTCTATATTTTCTAAATTTTCACAAATCAACACGATCTGCACACTTTGATGTACAGTTACATCGTGAAAATGAAAATGTGGGTGATTTTAGAATGCTTTCAGAATGATATTGAGATATTGAATGTGATGGAGGAACAAATTTTTGAATTAAAATGAAGCAGACAATGTGATATCGATTATTTCGTCCAATTGAACGAAATCATCGATAATTTATTACCTCCCTTTAAAAGGTCAACGTATTTCCTGTTTGTGTATCTTTTCATGTTTTAAATCCACATCCGCTACTAAAATACTGTATTGATTTGATTAAGTTGAATAAAATGTTTATCGTCAAGAATGATTTCGAAGCGTTTTGAACATTATTTGAACGTTTTAAGGTGGCAATGGACAGCCGCTTCCCGACTCTTTAAACCGGAAGTGGGCTTTCGTTTATTTTACGGCTCTTTTTGCGCGTTGTTTAAAAGGACCGGTTTTCGTAAGGTTCTGCTTATGGAAATAACGTAGAATAATGATGGTATAATTTCATAACTTAGCTTCTTTTCAACATTTGATATCAACTGAATGACTGGATCATTAAATTTAGCAATAAAAATGGGTTACAAGCGTCTTTCAATTAGGAGAGGTCACAGTAAAATAATGAAAAACTTTCTTATTTGCATGGAAAGGTATGCTGAATTTTTTACCAAATAAAGGAAAAATATGGGGTTTAAACATATCCGAAAACAAGAAAAATTCATTGGGTAATTTCTTCAAAAAATAGATTTTTGTGGCATTTTTACCCTGTAAAATTACAAAAATTAGTGCAATTTTAACTTTTGAAGACAAATTGTGCAAATGCAATTGATCAAAGAGAAATTTTCTTGCCAACAGCCATTGTGTACATGTATAAGGTCTATCAAAATGTATTTGTTTTATAGCTATAAGCTAGTACTTAGTTTATACTAGACCTAAAACGAATATAAACATTTTACTGAAAAATGGCTAATACCACTCAAGGGCAGACAACTCTAGCATGAAAACGAGCATGGAAAGGTACCTTCAAATTTTGATATAATGACTAGAAAATGTTAATCTACAACATATGTGAACAAGAAAAAAATTTATTGGGTGGAAAAAAATGACGTCATGTGTCCATTGCTACCTTAAAGCTGCTCTTTCACAGTTTTTCATATAAAAAATTACAAAACTTGTTCTTAGATTGGAAATGTGATTATTTTTCGCCGACTAAGAATGGCACAAGGGCATTGGCACTAAAATAACATATTTCAATAATTTTGTTTCTTATTTTTTTTTTTTTTTTTTTATTTATTTATTTTATTTTATTTTTTTTTTGAAACGACAAGATCAGTAAGGAATCCAGTCTATTTATTTTGAGTCTATAAATTACAAAATCGTTACTTTCTGTGAATAATCTTTCACTTAGGCTTGTAATGATATGAAGTTTCCGGCTGTCAAATACTTTTACCTTTATCTCTGATTGAATAAGACAAACATGTGGAATTTAGATGCGTAAAAAGTTGGCTCTAAATTGAAAAAAAAAAATAATAATTTTTTTTAGGCGTTAGTAAATTCTTTATTTTTCAGAATGATTTTCACTAAATTCAGGAATATCAGTCTTTATTTCCATGCATTACCAGATTTAATCCTTTGTTTTATAGGCTTCAACATGATGAGGTCGTTACTTCGAATTAATTTAACGAAAGTTTTCAAAAATCACATTTTCCAGATGTGTGAAATGAAATGTGTTGAGTGGGGTTTTGGAATGAATGAATAGGGCGCTCAGCGAGCAATTTAGAATGGTTTTGATCGAGGTGAATATCAATTTCATGAAGTTACTGAAAGTATCCACCAAAGAAAGTTGTCTCGGCTTTCCCCCACTATTTAAGTTTTCTTCGTTGCTGCGCTTTGTCTGAAACAACGAATACTGTGCCACACACCTCTTGCATCTAAAATAACACACTCAGTGCTTGGCGACCATCTTTCCAAAAAAGGGTCTTTAAACTTGGCCAGATGACCGCTTGGATGGTATCTCATTTCCCTCTTTTGGATATCTAGGAAGAATCCGATGTAGCCAGAGGGAAAACCTGCAAAAATGTTGAATGGTTTATTCATTTATTGAACTGCTACTCAGGGATTTGTCTTTTTTCATATTCCAAGAGATACTGACCATTTATGCAGAAAGTCTTTGGATCGAAACTATTTTTCAAAGGAGTGGAAAAGAGTTAAAGCCTAAATGAATCAACATAATCAATAAAGTGATAATCGACACATGTTTGATTGTGTTGATTCATTTTTATAAATCCATTGTAAAGAAGGAAAAATCTTCTGTCATTTTTTACAATGGATATGATGCATTTAGGAGTCAATCTGAGCCAGGAGTAACTTTCCTGACAGAAAGATTTGATCGCCAAATAGAGGATATTGAATGAGTGGTCATGGAATAGTGAATTTATTAAACGAGGCTGTGCCGAGTTTTTATCTGTTTAAGATGACGATTTTAATAAATTTTGTATTTTATTAGCACAAATTTCATATTCTATTTATAATATGACCCATATTTTTTGCGAAAAATCAATCTCAACATTTCAATTTTCCGCGAAACTTTTAAAGCCGTTAAAAACTGACGTCACAATATATACGTACATTTTGACGTCATTTTCGCGGTTACAAAATAGCGTCGCTATTCGTTCTGAGCTCATTTGCATAGTTTTTCAACTAGTGTAATAACACTCGTATGATATCAAAAATATTCAACGGGTTTATTACACTCCCACGACGTTGGTCATATTATAAAATGCAATATTTCACACTCTGGGGTTCAAGTCCTGGTGTAAGGGTCGAAAGCCCCTAAACTTTACTCCCCAGCGCCACCTTCACTACACTGTATCAGGAATGCACAACTTTGAAACTAGCCTGACCTCGGATGATCTCTTGTAACTTTGTTACCTTCCGGTAACATGTTAATCGTCCGGCGGAAATAAATGCCACAATGAAAACGTAATATCGACGCCTTGAAAGCGATTATTTGAAGGCGATCCCGAAGTGTTATGGCATCGTCCGAGAAAGCCCACTTCAGCCTCGCTACAATTATGCATCCCTCTCTATGATATGATGACAGTCGAGGTCTACAATTTCTATCATATATTTCTTTGTTGCAGTTTTCAACTGTCTGTAGTTCGAACTGAGATATCATCTAAAATTAATTTCATACAAACTTTCGTTTTAAAATCAAATAATGTTTATGGAACCATAAAACATCACGCGTATTGCTGTTTTCTTTTTCATTAAATTTTCATTTTTATTATGATCAAAATTTGTTTTCAAAAATAATACGGCTCCTAAATATGGCGACCTGATTTTTCAATGACTGAATTTTTGCGATTCAAGATCGTCTTTGTCATAAACTTCAATGGGAAAAAACAATAGATCTTTATCGCAAAGTCATATACAAGAAGGGTCGGCGAATATTAGATTGTCACACGCCATGATAAAGATTACTACCAGGGCAATGCGTAAGGTGTCGACTATAGTCAGACTGCGCGGATTGCGCAGTCTGACTAAGATCGAAACTGGAGCGTTGGTCCATTTTTCTGAAATCTACAATGATCATTCTGCCTTCCCAAGAAAGGATTTTTTTAATTGAGACCTCCAATTGACCTTTGCTGAAATCAATCTTTTTTTCAAATAAATTGTATTTGGTTCGTTATTTAGAGCGTTTCCCTTTTTGCATGACGGGGCACAATTTCTTACCAAAACTAGCCAGGAATTCTGTCAGAAAAGCGTTCTCTCCAAAATCGTCGATCCAGGCCAAGTGACCTTGTGGGGTTGCTTGATTGATTGAATGGAGTTTAACGCCGCTTTCAACATTATTTCAGTTATATCGCGGCGGCTGGAGCACCTAACAATGGGTTCCTGGTATTTCTATCACCAGTACAACCACCACATTCTTTCCTAGCCTCCAGCCGCTATCTCACATAGGTCTACGATTATCAACCCATTGGTGAGAGACAAATAGTCGGAAAGAATGAGTGCCGCCGTCGGGGATCGAACCCGCGAACTCTAGATTGACAGTCCGACGCGCTACCAACTGCGCTATGACGGCGGCTCCTTGTGGGGTTGCGTTAGAACACACATGCTATAACATAGTAGAGAATACACAATTATGTGGTTTCGTGAGTGACGCAAAACGAGAGAAATGAATTGAAAATGCGAAAAATCTCGACCATACCTTCCGTTAAGAATAACGTTACATACGCGGGTGTTGCTTGACAAACTATTATTTGTACAGTCACCCGGAAAGACGTTGTACAGTAACTTGACTTCGTCTCGTTGTTTGCGTCGCAGATGCAACATTGGGTTTGCTATATAAACAAACAAGTTTTAGTCAAAAGTAGCATATTGAATTACATATTCCCTATATTGTTGTAGCTTTCGATCAAGACCCTTCACAGACCCTAGATTAACCGCAATAGCCGTTATAAAAATAGTAAGTCAGGTATATTTATCTGTGATGCTACCCGCCTATTCCCTCCCATCCTCTCACTCTCTGTGTCTGAAATGTCCATAATGTTTCATCAATGCATTTCAAACAAATGAAATCAAAACTTTAAAATCAAGATATCGATAGCGTTTAAGGAAAGAAAACGAATAATTCGGACAGTCCTTGGATTTCTCAATAAAACTTTCTCCGTGAAAACCGGGCTATTAATTCAGGAAAATGCAAATACTGACTTCTGCGGGTGAAAAAGGAATTGGCCTCTAAATGACGTCATGATGCCAACTGAAAGATCTTCAAACATATTGAAGTGAGCTGGACATTACCTACAACCACGATCGTTCATGTGACATTTTGCTCCCCCTATTTATCGTGTTTATTAAACCTTAAACAGTTTGACATTCATTTGTTTACTCGTTAAATTTAAATGTGATCCTTATTTACTAACCATAGATTCTTCATTCCATTTAAAGTTCTTTCATTACTGTGTAGTTATTGATTTATTGACATTTGACTTTTGTTTACATCCTCATGTCTGCCATTTTGTCTCCTAATCAGAATGCATTGTGGGATAGAATTGATGATGTCATCAGGTGACGTATCAATTTTACCCCCTCTCGCAATATAGCGCCTTATTCAAAAGTCAATCTATCAAAACACTACAATTTATTCCCTTTTTAAGGTAAAGATGACTTGTGTTCATATTTATTGGTCCATCGCACACGATTCCGCTAATTAGTGGTCGCTTTTACGTAGGGTTAACGGAACCTACAACATCTAGTGTATGAATTTTCCAACAAACTTTCTTGTAGGAAATCTTTCCGACAGATTTTCATGTCGGAAATCCAACCAGAAATATTGTTGGAATCGCTCGTATAAAAAGCCGTGTTCCGACGTTTTCAAGGACTCCAGCTTTGATTTTTCGTAGGAAACCTCCGTTATAATTTCATTTGATTTTTATTTGATTTTTGGCTTAAGTTTATTTTGGTTTTGGTAAAATCAACATTTTAATTTTAATGTTCTAGAATAAAAAATTATTTCTTTATTTATCCTTCAATCGGTGGGCGTCGCACCCGCCGACTTACGGTCTCACTCCCGTCATTTTCGTTGTTGTCACTTTAGGTTAAATTAAATCATTTAGGAATTTATATTTAATTTTCATACTTAGTGTTTGACTAAATTATGATTTATTTAATCACTTAATTCTATTTAGTTTTTCCGGCTTTATTTAATTTAGGAACACTGTCATCTTTGTCAATTCTTTTATATTATAAGAATCTATTCCGAAACTTTCAACCTTAAGGTATCAGGTCCATCCTAGATTGCTATTGTTAAGGATTATCTCTTCAAAGTACTAGCTAGCAACTTAATTTTTGAGAATAAACACATGTAAAAGAAAAATCAGATTTAACTAGAATATATGGTTGGTTAATTGATTAAAATTCTGGTGTTTGTTATTTATTAAATTCATTCCACATAAATATAAGTTTATCTGGAGTCCACCCTTCCCCTATATTGTCATCACCTTTGCGCAACCCTCTACCCAGAAGATATCAGTGACCCGCAGCTCGCAACATATTACTTGGTGTCAGAAGTGGGATTCACAGCCACATTACAGTGAATCCAGAGATTCGAACTTGCGACCAGGAAGCATACAGGAATGGGTAGGAGAAAAGGGGCAACAGAACAGACAGAGCAACAATTGATTGATGGGGCCTGTCACAGTCAGATACCATACACAGCAGATGACAATGAAAGCAACACAGACTACTTACAGCTCGAGGTCAACTCAATGGAAGGGGACCATCTAACAGAGGGCTTGAGTAATATTGACTCTCGGTCTAACCGCCAGCTCCCACTTCCCCCAATCAGATACAGCAGGTAGAGGCAGAAACTGCAGGAGGAGACAAACTACCGAGCAAACATTTATCTGAAGGGCCTTATTACAGTAACATACCCAGCACTACCTGCCTCACTACAGCAACACTATCCTATGGCCAAAATGAGCAATTGACATGTACAATGGGAAGACCCACTACACATATAAACAGCAAAACACCTTATGAACTTCCAGCAGGTGACCACAGCCTACAACCCAGGCCTAACCTTATACACTCAGGAAGAAATGACGACAGACCATTTCTACGGCAAGAGCCGGGTTACCAAGTCGAGAGTGTAGGAATGTCTTGCCCACTAAGATTTGAACAGCACATTCCCTTTGTGCAAGACAGTGCACAATCTGATGAAGGTCAAGGTACCAGATGCAATTTAGGGAGAACACTACTTCTACAGGGACATGGTTCTGCTAGGCAACTGCCACAAAGGAATGAACATAGTCACCTTCCAAGGGGTCACGGTTCTATAAGCCCAATACCACAGAGACATGTTACTATGAGCCAACTTCCACAGGGACATGCTCCTAATAACCAACTTCCACAGGGACATGCTTCTAATAACCAACTCCCACATGCAAATGGTTTCTACAGACAGCACAACCAACAAGGCTACCAAATACCCAGGTCTTCAAAACATGGTAACTACAGTGACATTAAGATTCCACCTTTCACAGGAAAGGAAGACTGGTCTGTATGGATAAATCGCTTCGATGTCATAGCTGAAAGAAACAGATGGGACGAAGATGAAATGATTGATCAGATCCTCCCAAGACTACAGGGACCTGCAGGCGAATTTGTATATACACAGCTACCCAGATGGAAAATTTTTGACTTTGGGGAGTTGACGTCTGAACTAACTAACCAATTTAGAGTGATCGAAACACAACAGTCATACGCAGCAAAATTTAGTAGACGCGACCAAAGGAATGGAGAGACAGCGGAAGAATACGCCGCAGAACTCAAGAGACTATACTCGAAGGCCTATAAATCAAGAGGTAACCAAGTTAAACAAGAAGATTTGGTGAGACGGTTTCTGGACGGGCTAAAAGACCATGAAGCGAGGTTGGAAGTTGAATATAACAAAGATCCAAAAACCATAGATGAGGCTGTTTATCATGTGGTAAGATTCATTCATGTGCGGCAAGCCAAAGAAAGAGACCCCTATGGTGATAGAAAAATGAAGCGATTTACCAGACAGATATGTGTAGACAGTGAATCCGAAGACAATGATTCAGATTACAACGAAACAGAGCGTAAAGAAGTAAGGGCACTACGAAATAAGCAGACTTTTGAAAAACAAGAAAGAGAAACAAGACCCAAAAGAAAGGATAATGACTCATCCAGCCCCATTCAAACAGCCCTACTGGATGTAATATCACAACTAAATAAGTTAGTTGACCAAGATGGAAAAAAGGAGAAAAGAGAGTACACCTGTTATGCATGTGGTAAAGAGGGACATTTCATTAGGGACTGTCCACAGAAAAACAGTCAGCAGAAGCGAAACCCGGAAAAGTTGGATGAAAACAGTCAAGCCCAAAAGTCTAACAAGTCAAACCAGGACCATTTAAACTACTAGAGGCCAAACCTAGTGGTCGAGGTGAGGCCAAACATTTTGATGACCACAAAAAGAACATTAGCAGTTTTGAATGTAGCAGACGACAGAGGCCAGGAAGTAATAGTCTCTACATAAAAGGACTTATAGAGGATAAACCAATTCTTTTTACTGCAGATACCGGTGCCACCAAAACAGTAATATCCGACAAAGTGTATAGAAGCATTGATCCAGAAAACAGACCCCAGCTTAAACAATCAACAAACCTGGTGAATGCCAATGGTACGCCAATAAAAGAGACAGGGAAAGGCTTGTTTAACCTTCAAATAGGACCAGTTACTCTACAAAAAGAGATTATTGTTGCACAAATAGAAGACGAGGGCTTACTAGGGATGGACATCTTACAGAATGACGAGAGTGGCCCAGTGGATATAATAATGAGTGAAGGGATTATAAAACTCAGGGGCCATAAAGTACCATGTATAAGAACCAACACCATTGAAAGTAGCAGAAAAGTAACTTTAGCAGACAACTATATAATACCAGGATATAGTGAGATGCTTGTAGACGTCTTCATTGACAGAACAGAAGAAGATGAAATACTCAACCTGAATGAATTCATCATTGAGCCCACTGAAAACTTCAAAGACACATACCCGCTGCAGATGGCAGCTACCCTTGTAGACAACAATGCAAATGTTACCACTAAGATACGCATTCTGAATCCATTCCAAGAAGAGGTCGAGCTACGGCAGAACTCAGTTGTGGGTCAGGCTGAAGCCATACTTGAAGGACCAACCATTCTTGCTGAAGAAGAAGGTACAAATTCCAACGAAAACACAAACGTCCGCAGAATCAAGTTTAATTCAACCAAAGCCCAAGAACCCTTTTCAAGACATAACTCAGAAACCAGTGAACCAAAAATACCAGAACATCTTAAAGAACTTTTTGAGAAGACTACAATGGAATGTGCACCAAAAGACAAAATCGCCATTGCAACACTTCTAGAGAAATATCAGGATGTTTTCTCAAAAGATGAATGGGGTCTTGGTTGTACGCACCTTACCAAGCATTCGATTGATACTGGTGATGCACCTCCCATAAAACAACCTCCAAGAAAAGTACCGATGGCCTATGCAGATGAAGAGCAAAAAGCAGTAGAGAAACTACTTCAGCAGAATGTTGCACGGAAAAGTACATCTCCTTGGTCATCACCTCTGTTACTCGTGAAAAAGAAAAATGGAACAATGAGACCGTGTATTGACTACCGAAGGCTGAATAAGTTGGTGACGCCGGATGCATTTCCACTGCCAAGAATCCAGGATTGCCTAGATGCAGTTTCAGGGTCTAGCCTATTTAGTACATTCGACCTTACTAGTTGCTACTTTCAGATTCCAGTGAGAGAAGAAGACATACCCAAAACAGCCTTTGCATGCAAGTTTGGATAGTTTGAAATGACAAAGATGCCCTTTGGCTTAAATAACTCTGCTAGCACATTCCAGAGGACAATGGAGCTTGCCCTACAAGGACTACAGTGGCGGACTTGCATTATCTATATAGATGATATAATCATTTTTGCCAGAAACATAGAAGAACATCTTGGCAGGGTTGAAGAAGTCCTTGCTAGACTGAAGCAAGCGGGTCTAAAGCTGAAACCGGTGAAATGCGAACTATTACAGAAAGAAGTGACATTTCTTGGACATGTGGTATCCTCTGGTGGGGTAAAACCAAGCCCCACAAATATTGCAAAAGTAGTAGAGTGGCCAGCACCAAAATCTAAAAAACAAGTTAAACAGTTTGTTGCTATGTGTTCCTATTTTCGCAGGTTCATACAAGCCAAAGTTACCAGCAGGGACCAGTTTGGTTGGCAATGGACTGGTGGAATTTCCAAACAGGACCTACGGTCAGCACAAGAGCAAGATAATGATCTGGGTTTCATTTTCCAAGCCATGGACTCAAAGACAAGACCAAGCTGGCAAGATGTACAGAACAGAAGTCCAGCAGCACGTCATTATTGGCTTATATGGGACTGCTTAGAGATGGATGACAATTTACTACTCAAGAGATTTACCAAGAAGGATAATTCAGGTTCTTTCCTACAATTTCTGGTACCCGAATCACTAAAAGAGAGTGTTTTGAAGCAGATGCATGACTGTATCCTGTCCGGTCATCTTGGTGTTAAGAAAACCAAAGAGAAAACAATACAAAGATATTTTTGGTTTAATATGAAAGAGGACATTGTTGCTTACATACGATCCTGTAAGATCTGTGCAGCTAGTAAGAAGCCGTCAAAAGCACCAAAAGCCCTGCTAGGCCATATCAAAGTTGGAGCGCCTTGGGATGTCCTTGCCATTGACTACATAGGGCCTTTACCACTCACTCCCAGAGGAAACCGCCACATTTTGGTCTTGACAGATTTGTTCACCAAGTATGTTGAGGTCATCCCAGTCAAAGATCTTACAGCTGAAGAATGTGCACGACAGATATTGAACAATTTCGTTGCTCGGTGGGGATGCCCCCTCTCAATACACAGCGATCAAGGACGTACTTTTGAAAGTGAGGTTTTCCGACAGCTCACCAGGATGCTCGAGGTTCACAAGACTCGAACCTCTGCAAGAAATCCAAAATGCAACGGACAATGTGAAAGATTCAATAGGACGCTTTTGGGTATGATAAGGGCATACTTATGTGATGAGCAAACCGATTGGGACCTGTATCTTGGTTGTCTTGCAGGTGCCTATAGAGCCACACCTTGTGAGTCAACGAACATGACACCCAATCTCATGGCAATCGGACGAGAAGTGCGCCTCCCAGTTGAGCTTATCTTCGGCAGCACAACACAACACGACAAGGACATCACTACGTACGGGGAGTATGTTGACAAACTCAAGAGGAAGATGCAGAGGGCCCATGATATAGCCCGTCGACACCTTGCAACCAGTGCAAAGCGTCACAAGAGCGCCTACAACATAAAGCTGCAGCACAACAATTACAAGACTGGTGACATGGTTTGGCTCCTACATGAATCAAAAAAAGTTGGGGTGAACCAGAAGCTAGAGAAGCTGTATGATGGACCATTCCTGGTGAAAAGGAAGATAACTGAGGTCAACTTTCTTCTTCAGCTTGACAAGAAGGGTCTGGAAAGAGTTGTCCACCATGACAAGATGAAACCTTATGAGGCCAGAGAGGTTCCATTATGGATCAAGAGAGCAAAAGACAAACTTTTACTATAATTTCGATTTATTAAAAGCATACAATACAGTTTTAATTTTCAAAATTTATTGTTAATTTAAGAAATTTAATCGATTTTATCTCATGAATCGTCCGAAACATTATTACCATGTATGTTAAACAAATTTAGATTCATTTCTCAATGTTGATCGTGAACACAGTCTTGTTAATGGAGTGAGCCGCAAGTCTAACAGGGTTTTACAAGCAAATTATATGAAGTAGAGCAAAGATCAAGGAAGTTTTCAACTATAAGTAATCGCAGTAGACTTGAACAATGTTGTGGGTAGTTAGTACACAGGGTAGAGTTCCCGAGAGGATAAGTCCAAGGAGGGGTAGGTTGTCGGCTACACATGGGGTGGGAGCGCGACAAGGCTATTCAGATTGGCAGTGGAGGGAATTCGTGTACAGTTGAAGGTTCAAGGCTAGCATAACTCGGTTGAAATTGGGGATCAAAATGCTTGACAAGGGTTATAGTTCTTGCAAAATCCAGTCTGCTTGCATATCTGAAATAGAGAATTGACAAGGGTTGTTCACAAGTACAGGTGTTCAAGAGGCAAACATGGAGATTAATTCAAGGTCACAGGCAGTTATTGCACGAAAAATTATCAGTAAGGTTAATCACAGTCAACTTATAAATCACAGCCATGCATAAAAACGGTCCAAAATTGCAGTGGAGAACCAGCTCCAATGTAAATTGTTAAAAAGAGAGAGAATAAGAAAGTAAAGATGCACATAAACAAGCAACTATATAGAGAGCAAAACAAGAATAAATTAAACTTAGAAGTTTCTCTGAATTAGATCTGTTGAGAACAGCATGATATTAAGCAGAATTATTGTATTTCTACTTCACAGGAGCTGCTGTCTCTAGTCAATATGGCGATGAGCAAGTCTATGACACCTGACTTAACAGTACAGTGTGAAGATGATATATAAAAAGCAGCTAGAAAACGAGGGAGAGCCTATAGATGCCACCGGTGCTACCACAGAGATGGGAAGAACTACATTGAGGTGAAATGCAGGATAGAAGCACATATTCTCCGGGATCACCTAAGGCGTGATGAGGTACCACACTTCTGTTCCCTCTGCCAATTCCGGTGCCTAAGAAGGGAAGACCTTGAGGACCACTTAGTAAAATACAGACGGCACCGAGTACTCGCCCATCAATCTGGAGTGGATCCTGATGATACCACATGCCTAAAGTCTAACACCTCTCCATATATTATAGATGAGAAGGACTTCTCAGTAATGGACAGGGAAGCCTCCTTCCAACACTGGAAGAAGATACTTGAAAACAGGAAGAGGGCCCAGGACCCACTGTCAAAGGCTGTAAATGAAATCTTCCCAGATGGCATACCAGCTGACTTTGACTTCCAAGATGAGGAGGAAGAGGAGCCACTACCAAGCCTCAACAGCAAACCACATCCTCAGACGGTTGTGTCACTTGATGGACATACTCCTAAAGCAACATTGACGCCACTGCTGGAGAAGCTCTCAACAGTTGTAGATCAGCAGACCCTGAAGTCACTGTTAGGGGATCAGGGGAAGGAACAAGGAGCAAGGATAGAGGTCCTGCCAGAAGAGAAGAAAGCAGAGACGGAGAAACAGGAAGAGACAACAACAACACAGCATGAGACAGTGGTTACTCATATGGAAACAGTGAGAGAAAGAGAAGAAGAAAATCTGATGCCCAAGCTACGACCCAAAGAGGACAAGGTGTTAACACCAAAGAGGAAACGTGCTGGAACTCTTATCCCCAATAAGAGAATGCGGTCTGAATCGCCTTCTTCAAGGTCAGAGAGCACTTACGACTCGGGTCCGGAAAGTTCAGATGATGAAGATACAGAACTCAAGAAAGAGCTGATAAAAGAAATGAAGTCAACAAGGGAAGCTGTGCAAAGGAAAACAAGAGTACTCCAGTCCCTAGAAGAGTCTATCTTGACATTGGCAAGTGCAATGACGGCTGTAGCTAAAACAAATAGTAAGATCACAACAGGGGAGATACAGACAGGGAAGGACGACAAACAGCAAACGATTAAGGCAGACAAAAGTGGGGAGGTTGACAAACAAACACTCATGACACACAACCAACACAGACAGAAAGGATAGGAAAAGAGAACACAGCAGGGAAAGAAGAGGTGAGAGATACAACGAGAGGAAACATGAGAGATATGATCGGGACAGGAAGGACGAGAAGCAGAACAGAAGCCATTCGGACAGCAGGAGAGACAGGCATTACAGACGATAGTTGAATATAAAGACTGTTGTTAGGAATTGTTCAATTTAACTCTAGTCATTTGACTAACTATTCTTTGATTCATTTAACTGTTCCCCTACACTTAACATTTAATACTTCAGTTTTTCTTAAAGTTAATTTTTGCCAGTCGGAGCTTTGGCATTTAAGGAGGGGGTGATGAAGTGAGCTGGACATTACCTACAACCACGATCGTTCATGTGACATTTTGCTCCCCCTATTTATCGTGTTTATTAAACCTTAAACAGTTTGACATTCATTTGTTTACTCGTTAAATTTAAATGTGATCCTTATTTACTAACCATAGATTCTTCATTCCATTTAAAGTTCTTTCATTACTGTGTAGTTATTGATTTATTGACATTTGACTTTTGTTTACATCCTCATGTCTGCCATTTTGTCTCCTAATCAGAATGCATTGTGGGATAGAATTGATGATGTCATCAGGTGACGTATCAATTTTACCCCCTCTCGCAATAAAGCGCCTTATTCAAAAGTCAATCTATCAAAACACTACAATTTATTCCCTTTTTAAGGTAAAGATGACTTGTGTTCATATTTATTGGTCCATCGCATACGATTTCGCTATTTAGTGGTCGCTTTTACGTAGGGTTAACGGAACCTACAACATCTAGTGTATGAATTTTCCAACAAACTTTCTTGTAGGAAATCTTTCCGACAGATTTTCATGTCGGAAATCCAACCAGATATATTGTTGGAATCGCTCGTATAAAAAGCCGAGTTCCGACGTTTTCAAGGACTCCAGCTTTGATTTTTCGTAGAAAACCTCCGTTATAATTTCATTTGATTTTTATTTGATTTTTGGCTTAAGTTTATTTTGGTTTTGGTAAAATCAACATTTTAATTTTAATGTTCTAGAATAAAAAATTATTTCTTTATTTATCCTTCAATCGGTGGGCGTCGCACCCGTCGACTTACGGTCTCACTCCCGTCATTTTCGTTGTTGTCACTTTAGGTTAAATTAAATCATTTAGGAATTTATATTTAATTTTCATACTTAGTGTTTGACTAAATTATGATTTATTTAATCACTTAATTCTATTTAGTTTTTCCGGCTTTATTTAATTTAGGAACACTGTCATCTTTGTCAATTCTTTTAATATTATAAGAATCTATTCAGAAACTTTCAACCTTAAGGTATCAGGTCCATCCTAGATTGCTATTGTTAAGGATTATCTCTTCAAAGTACTAGCTAGCAACTTAATTTTTGAGAATAAACACATGTAAAAGAAAAATCAGATTTAACTAGAATATATGGTTGGTTAATTGATTAAAATCTGGTGTTTGTTATTTATTAAATTCATTCCACATAAATATAAGTTTATCTGGAGTCCACCCTTCCCCTATATTGTCATCACCTTGGCGCAACCCTCTACCCAGAAGATATCAGTGACCCGCAGCTCGCAACAATATGCTTATATTGCGTTTTAGGTAATGCC
This sequence comes from Fragum whitleyi, assembly GCA_948146395.1. Lineage (NCBI taxonomy): Eukaryota > Metazoa > Mollusca > Bivalvia > Cardiida > Cardiidae > Fragum > Fragum whitleyi. The sequence goes on along the minus strand of OX411545.1, from coordinate 57,502,569 downwards.
CGTTCTTCAAAGATAATTCTCACCAATTATCGTGAGATTTTAAGAAAAGTCGTCGATTCGACAAACTCAAGTGTCTAGCCAGCACCTTTGAGTCTCAAGTGGAAACGTTTATACTGACAACTTGATTTTTTTGTTTTGTCAATGAATCCAATTCTTGGTCTCTTACCAGAAGCTTTTGATTGGCCTTCTCTATTAGTGGACATAATTACACTCTGGACTTCATGGATGAAAAACCGACGCGCTATCATCTCTACCGTCTTCACTATGGAAGACATTACCATGTCATATGAATACTTTTAACATACTCACATTATTCGAGATTGCGTACTGATGCAAAATATCTTTCGTAGCTTGAAATTAATTTACCAGATGAATCTCTCACTAACCATGCAAAATGGCTTACTGCGGTTTTCTTACTTCTTGCCTGAGAATCCCTGGTATTTATGGTAAATAGATATGATAAATTGCATTATTGCATAAAATATACGTTTTTGGAATTTATAGACATGCATTTACGGACAAAAGCCGGGTGTTAACGGGAAAAAAATGGATAAATCAGTAAATTCACGAGCCGTTAACCCCTGGCTATTGTAACTCGGGCGTTTAACCATTTTCGGGTCTCTACAAATGTTAACGCCCTCAAAAACATGAAATAACCCTTTAATAACGCACACATTATCAATAAATAATCGTATATTGCTCGTGAGAGAGGAAACTATCCTTGTATTTTTACGGATATGCGATATCATTTCATGATCCATTAGGTGTAAACCCACCTTTTATTGTGCACTACTAAAGGTAGTATACATAAGCCAAAAAATGTAATCGAAGATGCTTCACTTTTTAGATCATCTAATACTTCGTCTTAAGAAAAAAATGCGTGTATTTATTTATGTTTCGACTCGAGGATATCAAATAATGTTACTATACAAATTTGAAATTGATTTTGTTAAGTAACCGTAAAATTGTGACACACGTCAGCCTTCATAAGTGGTTCAGCTTGATATTTACATCTGTTAAAGGGTCGTAAGCGGACACAGGAACATCTGGAATGACCTTGCTTTTACCAAACAAGATTTTTAAATAAAAGATCAAATCTGAAATCAAATTACACTTAAAAAACAAGAAAAAGTTACATAGGGTGTGCGAGTTAAAATCGACTTTGTTTTAAGTTAAAAAAAAGTGCCAATGTACACAACCACTAGTGACAATTCCAATTTACAAACTGCACATATCCGCGCCTTCACTGTGATATTGAATAGGAAAGAATTTTAATGTGGTATCTTCTTTCCTGTCGAAACGCGAAAAAAGTCAACTTACGTTCAATGCGTAAAAGTCCGGTCCTGTGAATATCTTGTATTCAGATGAGTTCCATTCTGCCCAAATGTCATCAAGTAAATCCGATGGCAACGTTGACGTCTGTTGAGGGCTTGAAGTCATGGACGTTTCCATTGTATCCGAGGAGGACGTCACTTTTAGTGACGTGGATCGACCCGTTGTTGTCCAACTGGTTGACCGCGTAAGGTTTTTGCGTGAGATCTCTGAAGGTGAAGCAATGAAATATGACATACGTGTGTGTTAACTCTGAGCTGATGCAAGTGCCGTACAGACCGGCTTTCAGGCAATCAAAAAATCCAGAGTTTCCTTTGCAGTTTATTCAAATGTGTATTAAGTGACCATTTTCACCACCACCAAAAAAATCGGTCGGTGAAGAAAATGGTCGCATATTACACGTTTTGTTTACAAAAAAGAAACACAATTTTGTATATGTGAATTATTGCGGATCGCCAAATATGCTATGATGTACAGCCTCATTAGAATCGTCTCGTGAGACTATTGTATTGATTTATAACAACAAAGGTTTCGGTTACAAAAGCTTTAGAGCAAGGATATCTATATACTTTTAAGGGTATTTTGATTAAAAGAGTGGGGTTGGGGAAACGGCCGCTTGATGAAAATTAAAGACACTTAATAGACGTGGTCGCTCGAGCGAGATAGACTGTGTACATTTAGTAACATCGTGAAATCGACATTTTCCTTGATCAAAAGCATTCTTAATTTCTCGTTCAGCACTCGATTCAATCATTCCAAATCCAAACACTGGCTCCAATAAATCAAAAACGCTTCGAAATTATTTAAACATTTTTTACTCGATCAAAACGATTTCATTTCATTAAATTGATCATGTTATTCCACGATTGTTTGGCTGGAATGGATTTCAAAGTTGCTTATTGGTTCGTGAAGACACACAAATCGGAAAGTATTTGGATATTTTTTAAAGGGAGGTAATAGATATTGCTAAAATCGGACGAAATTAGTAATATTTGATTACCTCTCTTGAATGAAATCCAAAACTAACTCCACACAAGCATTCATCATCATTCCTAATTCATTTAAAGATTGTTCATTATATCAATTTCACAAACCTATCAACTGTAGTAATTAAAAGTAATAGTACCTTGATAGAAGGAAGAGCCTACACGATCTTCTAATTCGTTCAGTTCGTGAGAAGCGCCTAAACTGGTCCCGGTGCATTGTTTTGTTGTCCTTTCATAGAAAAATCCATGGCAAATGTCGTTTGATTTGCATGCAATCAAACATGAAATAGGACTTTCTGTAAGTAGTTTAAACAAGTTGTTATCGTCCTTGGCAATTTTATTATCCTCCTTTTTGAAGAAAAAGAAATTGCGTTGTACCGTTTCTCCGAATGAAACGGAGAAATTGAAAGCCAGAAATACGAAAAATGAATTAATGTTATATTTGTACATCTCGAACAGTAAAGATTTCAAATTCAACTGCGTCGTAAAATCGAATGTTGCCCGTTTTCATAAGAGCGTTCACGTTTGCATGGTGTAATGACAAATTAAAGTTTTATAACTGCAGAATGTTGCAAGCATTGTTATTTTTGACGTTTTCATTATTCCCTTCGCGTTCGTGTTCGCACGCCAAACCAGTTTGGATTCCACATTGGGTTATGATACAGCTAGGCTCACGGTCTATATCATGTAATCCTACATTTATCAATTTAAAATAAACTAAAATCGAAGTTATTATTTTAATTTGAGACTAACTTTAGCATGTTTTTTCTTTCTCAATGGCAGTATCTCTAAATAAGCAATCGAAATCGAGTCCTTATTTATTTCTTTTATTTTCTGTATGAGTATGTGTCGAGTTGGGCGGGGGCGGGGGTATCTAATTATCAAAATTATTTTCTATTTCGTCCAGTTTATGATTTTTTTCCAGCTATTAAAAATTCCACTATTCTTCTATGGATGCACCTAGAACTGGTTCGGGGGACGCATCGATCCACGATGTCTTCCTTTCGGTTTTTCAGGTGTTTCATGTCGAAGAATATTACTCTGTCAATTTGTCAGAAGTGACAGAAATACAATTACTTAGACTTGCACGTCAGTTATAATTGTGCAGCGTGCGTCTATCATGCATAAGAGAAAATCCCGTCACTACTTGCAATGAACCTCAGTTTTCTAATACCTTGTTTCTGATGTGCGTACCAAACTGTCTTTTCTTTCGGTCGCATGTTATGGACGGCGACTTAGGAGGTAATTCTTTTGCACCCGAAAAGAAATGTCAGAAGAGCATATCGATGGCTCAGCGTGAAACATATAGGGAGTTACAACTGTTTCGCGCTGAGCCATCGCTATTACATGTTAATCTTGTCGGTTTGTGCATTTGTCTTATTGCGTGATACCTTATTTGAAGTAATGGATCACTCATATGATAACCACTATCACGCTGAATAGGAGCATTAGCAAAAAAATGTATTAAAATTAAAGTGCAAGAACTATTCAAGCCCTACTACTATATTTTTTTTTGTGTGAGTTTTGTGGTTGAACAAAAGGGTCCTAATTCGCTCACTTAAATGAACTGTCTAAAAATTGTTTAATGTAGGTTTTTGAAAAATGATGACGAATGGTAACTAGGCTAAATGATACTGTTGCTTTTATACATCTAGGCAATCCGTTTTACAATTATCTATGCGTTTTATTCTAAAAACACAAATTCGTTAAATACCTTCGTACAAAGGGTTATTCTTAGAGCTATTATTAAATTCAAAGTCGAAGTGGGTTCTTCGAGGTAGAGGGGTTACAGGTTGTAGGAAAATTCTTTTTTATTGCAAGTTGAAGAAGGTAGTGACATTTCGTGTTCATATACACTTATCAGCTTGATGTTTTCTTTTATTTTTTCTTGAAATCTATTTATGAGCTAAAATGTTTTTGAATACTGTTTTGAAAATGTTAATCATTTGAGCAGTATTTGGGCGAGGCTATCTAGGGTCGTGTTGGTAGAAGTAGGCTACGGAATAAGCTGAGTTGTGACGAATGCCTTTGTAGGTCTCGCTTCGAAAGGATTAACGTTATTTTTTGCATATCTGAGAAATTAATAGCTTAATATGTATTTTGTTTTTTTTTTCTATACTTAGTAATGTACATTTTAATTTGAACACTTTTTCATTGTCCGCTTTCGCGTAATACAGCAAAAATCGAGTGACATAGTTCTCTGCTAGGGAATTGGATCGTATTTCAAACTAAATAGTAATAGATAACACCTATGTCATGAGCAGTCCCTGTGGTACAGTTTTTAAGTTGGAATGCGGAGCAATTCCAACTTAGATTTAACAAAACCGCAAAATGAACACAAGATAATTCCATTTCGGGAACAGGATGTGAATACACTTCGGCCTATTTTGTATATCTCAACTTGACATAGACATGCAGTTTATTTCATCAAGAAGTAATAATGTTGAACAATTACACAACTAGCACTTCATGTAAATTATTAACACGCTAATTTATGTTTTAAACGATATTTATTGAAACTTGCGCACGAATTTACTTGTATCACATATTTGCATTACTATATTTGGAAATCTTGTGATAAGTCAAGTCTATTAAAAGGCAGCTTTTGACAATAGCACTGGCCAATCACGTGATCTGCTTATTTGGTAATGTCGCCACCTGCTTTTCATAGAATTGTGGAAATAGCACAAGCCAATCACGCGATCTGCTTATATGGTAATGTCGCGGGCGGCTTTTCGTAGAATTATGGAATTATGTTGTAGCTTCTTTAGAGGTCTAGTTTCTCTTTCTGAACGAACCTTGTACGACCTTCTACAAATTAGTTCAAATGTTTTTGTATCTAATTGTTCCGTAAAGCATCATTAGAAACGCGCAACATCTGCAGAATATCTATCTGTATTAAAATCCGATCCAGCAAATATTCTCTTTCTAATACTTCTCTAAAACAAAAAAAAAGGAACCCCATTTCCAAATCGCGCGATAATTTCTCTGATGGTGGACGCAGCAAGGATCGATGAAGGTATAGATCCACAAGTTTAAGTGAGTGATCAAAGGTCAATTTTGTCTCCACCTGTATAGACAAATTTTACCTTTTATCACTCACCCTAAATTGCGAGTCTATAGGCAAATATTTATTTTCTCTTTCTGCTTTTGTCCATTTTCTTTACTAAGTAAATAAATTCACTTTTGCAAAAATACGCATGTGCGCAATCCTTCAAATATCATTGAAGATTATGACAGGTTAACTACAGCCTTGGTTTTTATCAAATATCTGAACGAGTTAACCAACCCCATGTGTTTTGTCTTCAGGGGCCTCTTTCAAGAAAGGTCCGACGACCGAAATTTGATCGTATCACAATCGAAAGATTAAAATTGGCTTTCAAGAAACATTTTTGGCTTTCAAGAAACATGTCGTATTGTTTAATTTACTCATAAATTTGCGACACCTAAAGGCTAGTCGTGAATTTTGCGATTTTGACTGTGCAAGAATACGCGCGCATGTACGCCCACTTTTCTTGTAAAGCACAACTCCTCCTTCTTGTTGGATTTGGATGAAACTTTAACAGAATGTTCCTAGTCACCTGACCTTGCTCATAAACTCACGGTTTGGTGAATTTCAGCCGCGTCTTGGGAAAAGGGGACATCATGTAAAAAAAATCTTGTGAACACAACTCCTCTTCCATTTATGGACTTATTTTGATGATACTTTCACAAAACGTCCCTAGTCAACTGACTTAGCGCATATTCTAACGCAGTTTGGTGAATTTTAGCCGTGCCATGGAAAAGGGGGGGGCCTTCTTGAACAAAATATTTGTGAACGCAACTCCTCCTCCATTTATGGAATGATTTGGAAACTTTCACAAAATGTTCCTAGTCACCTGACCTTGCCTATATAATCGCGATTCGGTGAATTACGTCATGGAAAAGGGGACCTTCTTGTAAAATGCTTGTGAACGCAAATCCTCCTTTATTTATGGACTTATCTTAAAGATTTTTTTGCGAAATGTACATTGTTACCTGAATGTTTGCATGTTGTTACAGTTAAGTGAATTTCAGTCGTGTCATGGAAAAGGGGGCCTTCGTGTCAAAATTCTGTTGAATAAAACTCCTCCTTTATGGATAAAATGTCCGTATTGTGAATTTTCTTTTGATAACAATTGTACATTTGTACAAGATGAAAGTTAATGAACAACTCTTGTATCCCCCGCCGTTTTCGACGAGGGGATATAGTACTGGTCTCCGTCCGTCATTCCGTCGTTCCATCGCTCCGATGTTCTGTCACTAAACATGTCAAGAGCATATCTCCTAAAGTATAATAGCTATCGTACGATATTTCTTCTTGAAAGAGACCCCAGGTCCCACTGAAATACCTACAATACTCATGAACAATTATGCTCTTTTCTCCTCGATTCGCGCATGGTAATCATATCATCTGGGTGTATAGTAAAGTAAGCACGAATATATTTTCTTGGTTTTTCTAATACAGAATTATTTTCTTTCATTTCTTCTTTTTTTATTATTTTTCTTTTATCAGATGCATGCCTGTATAGCGATTCAGAGAATTAACGCATTCCAACTTATCAGTACTTTCAGTACTTTGATTAACTTGGCCGCCTTTCACGCTTGCGCTCCGGGTTCAATTGCCGAGAAATCCATTTTTCTTTTTCTTGATAGCACGTTAGGACTGGTTTGTTTACTTGATTGTTGAAAAACTACAATCGATATGAAAAAAACACAACTGCGTTACTTTTTCTTATTTCACCATAAAAGCTCAACAATATAATACACTCTTAATTGATTTTTAGTACAACTGACCAAAAGCCACTTGCCACAAAAGCTTTTGTCATGACGCTGTGTCCATCTTGCAGCCATACATCTAAAAAATCCATTGCTTAGAAACTACTGGATGCTTCAACCAAACTCCACAAAAAACACCCTTAGGTGACACCCTTTCAAAACATGTTATAATTTCTTGATCCAATGAACAAGCAAGAATGTAATGGGCTTCGCTAATTTCTATGGTAACGTTTCGTAAAAATGATCTTCTCAATACGTCTTTTTTTTCATGCTGTTACATGAAACTCCTATCTTATATTCTTTAAATGTGGACAACGTTTATGTATAGCATGTCATTACATCTTATACTTTTCCTTGTTTGGGTTTATTTGGCAAACTATGTTGCCTCTACAGTGCATACAATGAATTTCTAAGTTTTTGACCCCTTGACCAGAAGTCAAATTACCTTAATAAAAGCACTGAAAGTACTGATGGATTGTGAATTTTCCGATGTTTAAGTATCGCATATTGGTATGGCACTAACAACAACTTATTTTTAAAAAAAATGTAGCTTGAATGTTCAAAGCGACAAGGTCCGTGAAGGAATCAGTCTATTTATGTTCCATCTATAGATTACAAATTGATTGTTATTTTTCATGTTTAATGTATCTTTTTTTGCATGGATCGATATGAAGTTTCCCAGTTGACAAATACTTCGACCTTAATTTTAACAGAATGGGACAAACGGGCGAAATTGCATAAATAAATAGTTGGCTAAAAATTTAAGAAAATCTTTTAGGCGTTAGTAGTCGCTTTATTTTTTCAGAATGGAATTCCGCTAAATTCAGGAATATCTGTCTTTTTTTCTTACACTACCAGATTAAATCTTATTGTTGTAGAGTTTTCTTTACAATAAAGTCATAATTTCGGATTTATATTACAAAAAAAAATATCAAAAATTGCATTTTTCCAAATCTGTGAAAGAGCAGCTTTAACAGGAATCATAGTGTGCTTTTGTTTAGGTTTTGTTGTTGTTGTTTTAATCTACATTGCGGTTCATAATACAAACGGAATTTGAAATTATTTACTGATTTTTTTCTAATTATTATATGCTCCTAGTGTTGTGTTTCTTTAACGTCGTAACATCATTTCTTTCTTAACTCGAAAAAGGCAGTCAGAAAGGTAATTCAATTTCAACATGCTGAACCAATATTTTAACATGAGCAAAATACAGTCTTTTTTTTTAATTTTGGCCATGAAACGTAATCCGTTAGGGCTCTGGAACTTTAATGACCTGAATGGGATCCCCATCCTCCTAATTCAAAGACCGCTATTTCGTCTTCAACCGAAATGCTAGGTAGGTATTTTGTACAGATAATGGAATATGATCGATGCCGGTTTTTGATGTGACATGAAATCACGTATGTCACAGGTCAATTTTTATTTAAAAACAGTACAAAAGAATGCATATTTTCATCTGAAAAACATTTGTAGCAGGTTTTTATTCACCAGATGGGCCAATATCTTGATACTGAATTGTTGTGTCACTTTGTCCATCGTCGTCATCGGCGGTGACGTCGACGTCACTCTTTCGCGTCCGCTCCATATTTCCTGAACTTTTAAAGGATATTCATGAATATAATGTCCGGTATCGTGGCTGCTCTCTGTTTATATATATAAACATATATATATTGGCCACAACGTGAGAAAATGTACCTTCGGACAATTGGAGAGTATTTGAAAAATTTTGAATGTGTAATATTTCTGGAGTATGTTAGTCTTCATTTGAACAGATTATTCAGGTTACTTTGTGAGTTATGACCAATTTACTATATGAACCCTACAAACGTCTTATACCTGAAAATTGAAGTCAAAGTTGCGTAATGCATTTTTGCGTGTTAGTAGAACCTCGATACATTGGCTTAAAACTGTTTAAGCACTGATCAAACTCCGTATTGTTACGGCAATATGTTGAAATTATGTTGTGTATTTAATTGCGATGTGGTTGCTATGGTTACCTTTTAACGATAGATATAGGAAAATATATAAAATGGGGTGAGACAAGGGCAAATAAGTCCAAGTATTGAAATAAATATGTGTTAAAACTCATTCACTTGAAAGATTACAATTACAGTGATATTTTTAAAACATTTATATTACATGATTTTTCCTCTTTTGCAGCTTTCTACTAGTGATGACAGAATGTCCGAAGGTATATTTTGTCACGTTGAGGTTCATGCGTTTGTTTGTGTGTGTGATTACACACATGTGTTACATATGTAATCATATATGTGTTACATATGTGATCATATATGTAACACATGTTATATTTGTGATCAATTATGTAACACATATATGTAACACATTTTGCCACGTTGAGGTTCATGCGTTTGTGTGTGTGTGTGGAGGGGGGGGGGGGGTGATTACACACGTGTTACATATGTGATTATATATGTTTTACATATGTGATCATATATGTAACACATGTTACATTTGTGATCATATATGTAACACATGTTACATATATGATCACATAACACGTTACAAATGGAATATGCAACGAAAGTAGTCTTATACATGTACATTTGTACACGCAGTCTAGGCCAACGAGTCGCTAGGCCGCCACGCCACTAGGCTGCTAGGTTGCTCGACTGCAAAGCCCACGCCGCTAGACTGCCACACATGCCTGCTAGTCTGCCAACTTAAAGCCACTAGGCTGTCACCTTCACGCCACTAAACCTGCAACCTCGCAAACATTATCGAGAAGGGACATGATCAATTTTCACTGATCTCCTACTACTGCAGATGCGCAGGCTGATCTTGGTCTAGCAAAGACGGTAAGAGTCTCGAGAGCGATTAGCTTGATGTGCTGCTAACTATCGTTTTGCAATCGAGAATAAAATCAATAATGTAAAGAATATAATGATGTTGCTATTGCTGTTAATTGTTTGAATACAAATAGACAACTAAACCTGTTACATATATGCATCTCATGTCAACCCCCATTTCGGACAAACACATTTGTAACACACTTAATCTGTTACGAATGTGATCATGTACGTAACAAATGTGTTACATATATGATTTTTTACAAATATGATCCAACAACGCCATAAACGAAATAAACATTGATTTTGAATAGAGAAGTCTTGAGAAATAATAAATTGAACCTAAAAGGGCACCACTTTTTTTCGAAGCTATTAAGAACCTACAGGATGTTCCCTACATAGTAACACTGGTGAACAAAGCGTTCGTTCACCAAAAATGACCCAAAATTACTACACTTACTTCCAAGGTACTATCCAGTCTAAGGAAAAGACCGAGCGTTGTTCACAGTGATCCTTTCCTACACCTGTTTTCAACCGATTGGTTGATAAACTTATGTGGTATGAGCAGTTGTGGACTTCGGAAGGTTGTCGTGATATTATTGGTGTGAGAAATACCAGGAATCCTGTTAGGTGCTCCAGTTGTCACAATATGACTGGCAAATCAATAAAGGTACATGTAGTGTTTAACCCAAGTCAAATAAATAAACAAAGACGTGCATAACAGTGGCAACATTCTATTGGGACCCAAATGTAGGTTGTTTAGTTAAAAAAGATAATGTACACCACTCATATTTTGCTATTTCTTCTTATCCAAATCACCTCCCATATACTAAAAACTGACACCCCACTGATCGGCCATTCAGAGAATATAAGCTGATAAGACATCAAACTTAAATCAAATTTTGCTCATTTCGCAATACTTCAGATCAGTGGGACGGGTGCCAGTCTAACCCATATGAGGCGATTTAAAATAGATAAAACACTTGTCAACTTCGCATAGCCCGGCTAGCTTGGCGGTAACGCATTTCGCTTTAAATTTTTTAGTCGTGTGCTCGAAGCACGACTTAACTAATTTCCCCGGACAATTGACTAAAGTCAATATGACTCAATTCTCCCACCAATTGTTGTATGATAAGATGAACGCTTACGGTAGTGGACCCGCAGATCCACAACGTTTCGGCAGTAATGAACTTAAACAGTGTTAACCGAGATTTCCTAATGACTTTCATTAGGAAACCTCGGATAATATTGTGAAAGATCATGAGTTCCGAAAAGTTGCGATAGTATTACGGTTCCACTACCTTAAATGGGTTAAGATCATGGTGGTTCGGATGAAATGTGGTTGTTCTGTAGACAGAATTGAAAAAAAGCAAAAGTAGGTGGGCAATTAACGCCGCGATATTATTGAAATAATGCTGAAAGTGGCGCTAAACCTCGTATATCAACAAATAAAAAAGCCAATTACTCAAAAGTCTTAGTCGCACACGTGTACAAATATTAGTTGAACCTGTGAGTGATATTTCAAACGGTTCCACATTTGCAGTCACATTGTCTGATCCGATTCTTCACGAAAGCTTCTAGAATCGAAAAACTGTATCATAAAATCAGATTCTTTTTTCTCAAATTCAGAGAGAGAAAAAATCATGCAGTATGTGTTTGGTAGTTCGTTTGTTCAACATATACTTATTGATTTTAGAACGATTGAGACGAAAGCTGTATGAAGATTTTACGTCCACGAAAGAGATGTGTGAGGGGGTGGGGGCAGTGTTTAAAAATCAATGTGACCGAATTCTACAGGATTGGCTGGTTATTTTACACTTAAGGTAGTTGACCCGTAATAGTTCCGCAGTATTGAACTTTTACAGTATTAAGGGGTTTTTCTAATGATTTACATTAGGAAACCTCGGTCAAGTTTGTGATAGATCATGAGATCAGAAATATAGCTGAACTATTATAGTTCTACTACTTAAAAACATCCCGGTTATGATTGGACTCGAACCACTGACCTTGCAGGTCACAAGTCGAGTGTCTGCACCATCCGTCCATCTCGTCAGGTATTTATTCATTTTTGATTTGTCAAGCGAAAATAAGCCATCAAAGGATGAAGAAAAGTGTTGATCTTTGCAAATCTGTTAATACTAGGCTGGGCAGGACAACCGGAGGCGAATACTTTCTTTATGGTGGCTTTTCTGTATTTATCATCACTATCTTTTATCAATTTGGCCTGTGCGTGACATTTACAACTGTTCCAACTATGCACAAAGTTAAAACTATGACCAGACTGTTCACTATGCACTTGGTAGATAAAGTTTAGATAAGGTATCAAAGTATCTGTCGGCCATCGTGTTACTTTATATTTACAATATGAGGCTGTCTTCGTTACTCAATGTTTGCACCTCACGCACATTTCAAATTGTTGGAAATGTCACGCACATACTAAATTATTATTTTTCATATTATTGTTAAAATTATTATTATCATTGTTATTATTATGGTGAATTAATATCATAATGATTTTCATGATTAAGAGGCTTCATTTTTTCAATAACATTTAAAATCGCTTTGTGAACTTTCACTTTGTGAACTTTTTGTTCTAACAGATAACATTCTGCCAGAAGTTTATCCGCGTTTCTTGTTGAAATGTCTTGACATATTTACCGTTTGCAATCGTCTGAAATATTTCTGGAACACATAGTTTAGTTAGACAGTTATTTGTATTATATGCAAGTCTGTAACGGTTGTTGCAGATCTGTGGGAAGAAGCAGACGAGGTGCATCCATCGTATAGCCGCGGCATGTCTAAAGCCTAGGTTATATTTGCCACGGTCGCCGTACGATATCGTATCCTTCGATTTCTTGTATGATATTTTTGACATCGCACGATTTTATTTTCTACGTTATATGTCTTTACAAAATCCTGTGGTGTCCGCACGGATTTTCATAAAACTGTCACAAGAATCATTAAGTAGCCAAAGCGGCGTTCACGTGGTTATCGTGCGACCCCCGCACGGAGACCGTGCGATTTGTCAATCTTTTACACTGAAACCGTGCGGAAGCTATACGATCAGCGTATGGAACCCGCGGGTGACCATAGGATGTTCCGTTAAAGACTTAAAAGCAAAAAATCTAATGGTGGCCTTACGAGGTCTGTGCGATGATCGCGCGATGCCTCTACGACGTGTCTAGAAGGTATGGTCTCCATGCGGTCTTGCGATTTTCAAACACTTGTATAACTATTTTTTTTTACAAAATCACAAGGGTTCACGGCGATGATCACACGAACACTGTATGCCGACGCACGGGCAGCGCACGATTGGGGTAAGGGCGAGTTACTGGCGCCGTATGGGCTCCCTAAGCCTAGTGGAAACTAGGCTTTAAGAATTACATTTACAGTTAGTGGCAACATGATATTTCCCATTTACCTTGATCTCAACCATTCTGAATCGCTCGCTCAGTGATCCATTCCAACTTCCCACCTAAACTATTAAAAACGCCACAAAATCCCTCATAATCATCAACATTTTATTCATCAACTCATTTCACTATTTCATAATAGGATGTAGATTTCAAAGCGTTTAATTTGCCCAAAAGATACACAAAAAGGAAATAAATCATCGTTAATTTCGTCCAGAAGGACAAAATTGTCGACATTTCGTTAATTCAAGTCAAATTTTGCTCCCATCAAACGTTTAATATCATGCCGGTATCATTCAACAACCATTGTCAATTTCAAATGTATTGAACGGTTCACTTAAGGCATGGCTTCTAATTGCCCTAGTGAAAGAAATGGAGGATATGTAATTACATAACATAGAAATAATTAGAAATGAAAATTTATTATTACGGTGTTAACTTTATGCAAATTTCCCCCGTTTTGCACGCAAGTGTACGTGCAAATCGGGATATACTTTGCGAACAGTTTGTAACGTTTTGTCTTCCTGGATGCAGGTTGAGTATATACTATGTAGTCATTTCTTTGAATTGATGAATATAAGAAATGTTTTTTAAGCTCGCGTTATTACGTATAATATCCCAAGGGCAAAAAAGTCATTATTGCACGTGTGCGGGTTGATTAAGCGTAAAAGTGATGGGATTTTTTGTTAGTAAAGTTAATTGTTGCACGCTTTTTATCTTGTAAGTAAGATGGTTATGTGATCACATAAAGCAGACGAACATTGTTATTGCAGGTGTAATTTGACAGGCAGAATAATCGTCTGAAGCCATTAACCACAGAGAAGAATCGGTTCCATTAATCTCGGAAACGAGAGAAATAAGCTTCTGGAAGTATAGTCCATATCTGAGCAACATAAATTTGCAGGCGCGTAGCTGCCTTTACGCGAGTACGCAGCTGAATCGACATTATTTTAAAATTCAGCCGCGTTCGGCCAATCTGATAATAACCTTACTTAATACTTTATAAATCATATAGCCAAAATCGGCTAGCAAAGGCCGCAAATAAGATTTGCTGTGAAATGTAGACTAGTTGAAATAAACGAAAGGAAAGCTATTCATCTCCAAATTTATGCTAAAATAAATGGATTTTCGGCCCAAAACGTACCGAATTGCACCATTTATTTCAAAATTTCAGGGGGGGGGGGGGGAGCATGCCACCTGAACCCCCTAGATTTTTTTGGATCCACATTCTCTATAGGCTAACTACGCGCCTGAATTTGTGGGATCTAAAATGAAACAGCCGTGGGATCACTCAGAGGATAACACTGTTAACGTCGTGCGATCGCCTAGAACGTTGAGGATCGATACAAAGCGCGTTGTGAAGTAGCATCACCATAGGATCGTCAACAACGACGTTGAAGCGCATAGGCAGTGCAACAACGCAGTTTGAGCGCACATTCGGAACACCACTCGGCCAATCTCATGATTCCTTGGATGGATGTACATAGACGGGCTATTTTCAAAAAGTACGGGGAAAACCTTGGAAAAAGTCGATGACGTCAGTTAAAATGGCCTTAGCCCTTGAAACTTTGAGTGAAAACATTCGATGTCTTCAGAGCTACTCGTTTAAGTCACTGACATGAAACCATCGTATACATTGGTACTTATATAAATATCTTTAGATTCTTAAATTACGGCTGAAAAATCTTAATTTTTGAGAATGATTCGTCATTCTCAAAAATAAAGATTTTTCAGCCGTTATTTACCATAAAAGATATAAATCTAAAGACAGCGCCGGTTATTTTTCTTACACTATTTCTGCCTAATTTTTGTTACATACCCATCCGCCTTACATACATTCGAGGTCTATTGCAGTTGACGGAAATGGCCGAGTGGTGTTCTGAATGTTAGAGCGCAGTGATAACGCCATAGAAAAGCGATGGTTCTTGTACAACGACTATACTGCGATCTACGCGACTTCACTGCGTCTCCGCTGCGGTGCTCAAAATAAGTATTCTGCGTTATTAATCACCTGGTTGGTCGCGGCTTAGTCGTAACGAAATTTAGCTTGGCTACTTTTCAATATGTTTGGTTCTTTCACGTGCAAAGCGGGGTATCATCTCAAGCGCTCGCGAAACATTTTTACATCCTGAACACAGGGATGGATCATATGTCAAACAGCAATGCTTTCTTAATTGATAGAAATGTTACGGCTATTGCACCGCGCTCTCTTGACGACTCTCCTGCATCACCACGTCGACTATACTGTGATGCTCGAGTGCTAAAGCCTCCGTCTGTCTTCGTGAACTTTTCCGAAACGCATAACAATGATCTTAGACGACTAAACGAAAAAAAACCTAGATTTTTATTCTTAAAGATAAGCTTGAATTTGTCATCTAATATTCGGTAATTCAAATGCTTTTGGCGCGATGATCTAAATATAGGCCCAATTTGATGGATTTTAATTACCCGCAACATTTCGGACTCAAATTTGAATACCGCTCCGGCACGTGGGCGTATTTCATGTGACCAAAATCTCATTTACATATTTACTTTATATGGCAGATCATGCGTTTCACGAAAAAGCAACCGTTTGTCAATTGATTTGTATTTTTATGTAACTCATCTATCATAAGGCCAAGTCAAGAAAATATATATTCAAAGAATATTCATGAAAGAGCGATTTTTTTCTCTAGACGAAGACTGTGGCTTTAACCGTTTTGTCTTAGGTTTTTGAAGTGAAAATGTGCCTTCTAGAAAAGAAAGTGAAAAAGAGCCAATCTTTTAAATAGAATATTGTTTTCTCAAAGAACTTGCTGTTTGAAATAAACTTCTTGAAATAGAAACAATTAGAAAAACTGAAATCATTAGAACACGCTGCAAAGTAATTTGAATTCTAAAGAAAGATAATTCCATTAATTATTTTGGCAAACATTTCTGTACTAAATCAATGCGCCATGCAAAAATATACATGAGCATAAATCAGTTGCAACAATGATTTTCCGCACCTCGAGCGAAGAAAAAAATATCACCGTGACACACAATATTTTGGCATCGTTTTGAAGTAAGGCCTGTTGTCCTAGGAATATTCACGTGTTAAAACTATTTCAAATAACCAAAGGGACCTCAAAATGTACGATGAATGAATGTTTCCATTCTATGGTCCTATGCAATTAAATTATCTTCATTATAAAACATGAAATACACATTACTAGTTTTTTTCGACCCGATCTTGATCCATTTAGAAAAAAAAAAAAAAAAAAAAAAAGACCGCTTCAATATTAATAGCAGCTAAATTTTATCATCTAACAAATATATCTGTATATATATCATTTTTTAACCGTTCGTATTTTATTTCTATGAAAGCACATGCAAAACCGGGTATGAATAATCAGACTTTTATTCATCAAAATAACAGAGGCCAAATTAAGGTCAATAAAACACACTATAGCCAACCAATATAGGTATTTATAATATGACCTACGTCGCGAGAGTGAATTAACCCCGTTGATTTTTTTATATTACACGGGTGTTATAACACTAAAAGAATAACTATGCAAATGAGCTCAGAGCGAATAGCAACGCTATTCTGTAACCGCGAAAATGACGTCATAATGTATATGTTTTAAACGGTGTTATAAGTAACGCGGAGAATTGAAATGTGGGTTGAATTTTACGAATTTCGACGATTTTTCGGGTCATATTATAAATAGAATATAAACTTTGTGCTCATAGGATACATTATTTTTTAATCTCGTCATCTAAAACAGATAAAAACTCGGCGCAGCCTCGTTTTTGTCTGTTTATAGATGACTCGTGTAATAAATTTAGTATTCTATGACCACTCATTCAATATCCTCTATATGTTGCATTAGACAGGCTAAAGATGTACAGGCTTTAGTGAGTGATCAAAGGCCTTATGCTTTTGAAACAAAAGGTTCTGCTATGACATACCATTTACTCGTGTTGCATTTACATTAAAATGATGTTGTTCAAATTTCTCTTTTTCCCTCTGATACATGTAACTGAACTTGAATGAGACAACTTTCATGTTTCATTCTGAACATATGTTATTGCCGAGGCTTTATCCCAAACTCGAACAAGCTCACATATATTGCTTCGTTTCTTAGCCTCTATATGTAACATTTTCTCAACAAAGTCAAATAGAAATCCCCTACAAGTCAGATTGTCTTCATTCGATTTCGAGGTAAAGAATTCCTTCCAGGAATGTTTTGATTGGCTGTGGAGGATTTCAGACTCGAACCCGCTATAGGGCGTGGCCTTAAACAGGAGGTAGAGAAGCGTGATGCCGAGGCTCCAGATATCGGCGGGTTTCGGCAGGAATGGTTTCTGTTCTAGGACTTCTGGGGCGAGGTAGGAGGCTCGTCCGAGGTAGTCTGTACACAGTATTGGTTCGTCGTCTTCTGAAATATGAGACCAAACGTAAGCATTTGTGATCCGTCCGGCATGAAAGGGCCATAAGGGAACTCAAAAATCAAATATTTGAACAGAAATTCATTCCATTATAGGTCAACCAGCAGTTTTATTCGAAAAACATTTTCATGATTCAGATATCAACGAAGTGCTTAAGGTATTGGACCCGTAATAGTTCCACAACATTTAGGGAGTAATGAACTTTGACAGTGTTAACCGAGGTTTCCTAATGATTTTCATTAGGAAACCTTGGTTAACATTGTGAAAGAACATATGGTACAAAATGTTGCGGAGCTTTTACGGTTCCGCTACATTAAATTTCTGACAGTATGAGGGTAATCACTTAATGCATTGCCCCTATTTTCCCTTTGTATCTTTCTGGTCGACATGCTAAATATAGTTAAACACATCATGAAATTGAAAACAAAATCCGATCAAAATCATTCTAAATCGCTCACTCAGCGCTCCATTCGTTCACTCCAAACCCTCACTCAAATCGATCAAAATGTTTAGAAAACATTTCGAAATCGATTAAGACTTTCAACATTTAATTCACATTAATTTCATTATTCCACGATTTTATTGGCCTGTGTTGATTTTTTAGTGTCTTATTGGTCCACGAAGACACAAAAACAGAAAAGTACGTATATTTTATAATAGGGAGGTTATAAATATTGCTAATTTTGTTCATCTTGAGCAAATTAGTCATATTGGTTACATCCCTTTAATTACACTTAAAACTCGCCCCAAACACTCTTTGAATTTAATTCCAAAAGCATTATTCTTGTCAATTTCACGATGTTCTTAACTGTATGCATATCCGAAATTTGAATATCCGAGCGTGAATGGAAAAGTTTGGAACCAACGACACGGAAAAAACGCAAAAAAAGACTTTTTCGTCATGAATTTTACCCTTAGTTGGATTTAAATTGTTAAGCCATATTCTGCTGAATATATCCTACCCGTTCTCTCATTCAGAAAATACTTAAGTCTTGGATTTTTAACGCCTCGCTTACTATGAAGTAAAATAAAATGTTTATAATAAATAAAGACATTCAAAATATGAAACACTAAATATATTATGAAGTAAACTAAAATATATATAATAAATAAAGAAATTCAAATAATGAAATACTAAATCTAAACTATGACATCGTATGCTAATCATCTGAAATGATGACAGTGTCAAAAAGTTGTACAGTTAACAAAAATGACCCGGTGAATGAATTTGGAATGATTTCCGAATGAAATTGAATAAGAGTGCGGAGCGAGTTTTGAATGATTTTCAACGGAAGTAAAATATAATCGATAATTTCGTCCAATTGGACAAAATTAGCAATAATTTTGTACCTCTCTTTATAAAGATTTTCGTACTTTTATAATTTTTTGTGTCTTCATGTGCTGAAATAATTTAAACAACAACAAGCAAAATGTTAATCGTTGAAGAAAGACAAACACTTAACAAAGGTTTTATTATTATAATCATTATTATTATAATTTGCAAAAATGAAGGTTCGTTTAAATCTGCTTCGATAGTTATATTAACGATGCCATTTTAAATCAAATATAACGATTCTGCCGAATTTCCCTTTCCGCGTAAAAAGCGCAAACATTTCATTAAAGAACAATTCATTTCTATTAAACGTATTAAGAGTTAGGGAAGAAAAAATCGTTCAAATGAGTTTTAAATATTGTTTATACAAATCATAAGTATTAACGTCAGGATTTAGAATAGTTCGTAGAAACAGATCAACAGATCCAATGTGATAATCGTTCACAATTTTAAGTATAATTCGTTCAAAATAGAAAACAGACGTTCAGAATAAAATAGAGTAATATATTGAACATATGCCAAGAAAAACTTTGATAGAGATATCGGCGGAAAGGTCAATCACATTTTACCAGGAAAAAAACATATCTTTATTTTCTAGCATTCCCTTTCCTTTCTCTTTCCATATGCTAACATAATTTTAAGATAATAATTAATGGAAACCTTTAATTTATCTGTAAAAAAAAGGGGGAAAAAAGAGGACGGAAATAAATTCCCAAAAAATCTGCATCAAACGAGCTTCAAATAAACAATAAATGTCTACTTGTCCATTCTGTAAATGTATTTATTAATACGTATATTTATTTATTTTTTTCTATTTCTTGTTTAGTTGTTTGTTTATTTATTTATCTATTTATTTTTTTTATATGTTTATTCAATTATTAGTATATTTATTACTTTATCCATTTAACCCTTTACTGTTTTACAAAATTTTGGACCTGTCCAAATTCAAAGGTTTTGCAGACGAAAATTTTAAGTGGATTTAATTTGAAAAATAACAATTCAGTAGGGTAGAAAATAGTGTGGAAAAAGAAGAAATTGCTTGTCAGAAGCAATTTCTTCTTTTTTCACAATGTTTTCTCAATCATAAAATCACAGACACGTAAAAAGCAGGGATTAAACAGCAAAGGGTTAAATGTATTTATTTATTGCTGCATCCCCCCCCCCCCCCTCCCCCCCCCCAATAGTTTAACCTGCTTGTACACCTTGGGTAAGGATTGTCGAATTATCTGGGCGATTTATTTTTTCTCGCATTAATGATATCATTCAGAGAGAGCTAATCTGTTACTGTCAGAAACACAGGAATCCACCGGGATATATTACATTATTGATATCTGACACGCACCGATAGGCCAATTAGGCTTTTCTTTATAATGTTATTGCTTTTTTGTGAATGGTCTCTTTTTTATAATTTTCTTTTTTTGTCCGACCTTGTCTATTTCCCGTAGATTTATCAATTTCTTATTATATGAATATCTGAGAGACTACGAACTGGTGCTAACGATCAAAATTCCTTTATCCATCAGGAAATTAGTATATAGAATTGTATTTGAACCACCAGAAAAGCTTTTGTAACCCGTCAGTGTAAAAGGAACCTTCTAGGTATAAAGTCTCGACCCTAGTCACATGGCGCGTATTGCGCAATTCTAAGATCACACGGACTTTTCCGTAAGCTGGAAAGTACCTTGGACGCAAAAAGTAGTAATTTTGAGTCATTTTTAGGCTTCTAGTTGTTCTCTGGTCACCATTTTTTGTAATGATGAAAATTGCGATAAGAAGAATAAAAAAAAAAACACCAAAATTACATTTTTTTTAAAACGTCGGACCATTTGACGTTACGACTTAACGCCCAAGTTTGAAGCACGAGGATGTGAAATTATTTTGAGCCGCGTCTTTGCAAATGTCAACACCCACAAAAAAGTGAATTAACGCTATGATTGCACAAATTCCTAAAGATTCTCTTTAAACAGAGATTGCAAAATGCTTCATCGAAATGATTTGAAAGTAACCACAAACGTACGAATATGCCGGAAAATGCGTTATGCATTGCACGGTCACATGAACCGACACTGCGTCTGAAATACTCTGAAAATTGTTCTTAAAAAGTTACGTGGAAATAAGACAAACGCCTTTATTTATGCTCTATACTTAAGACATTTATAATCTTCATGCATTTTCCTAATTAATCAGCATACGCGTCAACACCAAACCATACTCCCCGATTTCTTCCGTTATAGTCCGGCAGAAATTAAGCTGGACCTAGTAGTGTGGTATAAAGTTTTTTTCTTGATTGATTCTGATAGCTAAGACATTGCACATCAAGAATCTGACTGATGACATCTTGTCATCATTGAGCATTTTGAGAAAATGGAGATGGCAGCCAGGGTTATCGTAAAATATACAAACTGATCATTAACTTGCTATATTTATTTTTTCTGAGCCTATTTTTTCACTTGTTCTGGTCACTAAGATGCTCATTAGAAAATGAATTAATGTGAGAATTAAAATTTGAATTTTGAATTGTAATCAAGATGGCAGCCAATGGAATTCTGGATAAGTAAACAGTTTAAAGAGCCATGTTATGACAGACTTCAACCTCAGAATGAACTACATTGTTCAGAGGCTGAAACCATTTTCTTTTTGAAAACGGGTAAAGAAATCTTGTCATATGATTCGATTTTTTCGGAAATTGAACTTGGCAGCCAGAAATGCATAAATGCAAATTTGTGCTCAAGTTAAATAGTCAATCTGGGAGATTTTTTGTGGCCAGTTTAGCTGATACCTAGATTGATCTTTCTATCCAAGGCATTCATCAATAAAAACACTGATGACACCGTGTAACCATTGAGATTTTTGAAAATGGAGATGGCAGCCAGGACTTTCATACAATATACAAGCTCAGCATAAGCATGATATCTACATATTTCTTATCATACCATTCCCTCTTTTCTGAGCTTATAAGAACTAGAAAAACAAAACATGCTCAAATTCGGATATAGATTTAGAAATGTAATCAAGATGGTAGCCTAGTGGATTTGTTTGTTTGTTTGTTTGTTTGAATGGGTTTTACGCCGCTTTCAACAATTTCGCAGTTATATCGCGGCGGCCGGAGCATCTAACAATGGATTCCTGGTATTTCTTACATCTGTACTACCATTACACCCTTTCCTAGCCTCTGACTGCTATCTCACATAGGTTAACGATTATCTAACCATTGGTGAGAGACAAACGTCAGAAAGGATATTTGCCGCCACCAGGGATCGAACACACGACTTCCAGATTGAAAGTTTTATGCCTAACCAACTGCGCTATGGTGGCGGCAGGTAGCCAAGTGGGATTCTGAAATTCACGTTGAAACCAACAACAACCTTTAAATAACTTTAAACATTTAGTCCGCAAGTAATCTGACCAATTTTGAAAAATGGCTTATAAAACCAACCTCCATTTGAATTTCTTTCTGAAATTGGAAGTCAGTCAGGAAAAATGAAAAGTGGATTTCCAACGAAAACAAATAAACCTTTCACTCGCCATTTTTGCTTTTAACATGCCCTGCCAAAATAGGTGAGAAAACGACTGCCTTAAACAAAAATCAAATTGATTATGGTTATTAGGATAGTGTTCAGCAAGTTGAACTCTTTATAAAAGTGAAAAGGCAAAAGCTCTAAATAAATTCTAATAATGTACACATACAATTGAATAATTGAAATATATTGCTTTTGGTTGAACTTAAATCTGAGACCATTCTTACTTGAAATTTGGATGGATTAGAGCCTTGATCATGTATATATGTCATAAAACCCAAGATAAAAGTCAGAAATGTGAACTTAAATATGCTTCTCTGAAACAACATTTTAAAAAAAAATGCCCTTTGCTTTTCAATATTCAAGATAGCAGCCACGACTGAAAAAATATAACAGATTTTTTGTATCGGCTAATACAAGATTTTGCTGAGGAACTTCACTTTTAAAGACTTTTTACCAGAATCTTGTTATCATGTCGATTACAGTGCTAGGAAAAGTTTCAAATGTTTATTACAGTTGATTTTTTGAACCTAGAACATTGCACAGTGTCGGACTCTCAACCATAGGCACCATGGTTCGATCTCCGGCCAAGGCAAATATCGTATGAACGTGTGTCCACCAGTGCTCTAAGCAACGTATATTTATTGAAATACTGATTAAAGTAGTAGTAAACCCAAGTAAAAAACTCACTTGATTTTGCAGCTTTACCTTACTTTACAATTTTATGGTCATCAAGATTTCTGCCAAGCTCAGACAAACATTACATTTTAATTCGCAATGAACAAATGTTAATAATCATTGTGAAAATGGAATGGCACCAAAACAAACAATTGATTGAAATGATCATTTGACCTTCCTACTTAAGAATCAAGATGTCATAATTGGATATTTTGGGTTCTACTTGTCGTTCTAAGCGATCTCAAGGTGTCGCCCAAGAATTTAAAAAAATGATAGAAAAACACTGTCTTCGCTTCTTATTATTTTTTGTTTAATTATAGTGGCCCATGCATCTAAATTTAGGATTTTAATATTCATTTCGATCATGAAGCGCTTATTTTAAAGTCACAATCTTCCAAATGCGAGAAGGCAACCAGTTTTAAATACTAAATTAGCTTATATCCAAATACATGTAACATCATTATATTGGGGGCATCATACGCTCCTCAAGGCGATATAGTGAAATAAGGTATGAAATCATTCATTTTATGCAGATCCAAGAAGTTAATATGCGTTATCTCTGGTCCGCATAGTAGTTTAGGGCAAATTTCTAGATGGCAGCTAAAATAACTTAAGAAACGCTTTTGTAGATGTCCTTCCACATTTGAACATGTATCTAAATTTTATGACCCAAACATCTACTTTGTGAGTTCTGTACGCCATCCTTATAAATTATGGTCAATTAGAAAATCATTTAAATTCTAATTTCGAGATGACAGCCAGTTTTAAAAACAAAAATTGTCTCTGTTTTTCTTTTAGTCTGTTAAAGTCACCATATAACCACTAAGGAATGTCAAAGAATGATATTTATTTATTCATTGGACCTCTCTGAGTCTAAATAAGGATGTTTACATTATGTATGTTTGGGTATGACTTGATATCAAATTACAAGATCTAAGGGCGAGCAAGTGGAAATCTATAGAGAACAATCAGCATAAAGATAGGGTTAAAGATGCTGTCATCCACATTCCTGGCTGCCATCTCAAACTTAGAAAAATGACTCTATGTAGTGACAGACACAATCCGCTTGATGAAAAGAGGATGGAAAGAGAAGAAAAGTTGATATAAATTAAAAAGAAAAACTGTGTAAACTCTTATTCACAGTACAATGTTGCCAAACAATCAACCGTTCTGTTTGGCAGCCATCTTGACTGATTGACACAATTTTGATTATCAATTTAAGTACAAGTAGTTGTTTTATCAGAAAACGGCAATTAAGCAGATTAATAGTAATATTTAATAAAGGTATCAAGGTCATTTAACATTTGAAGTAAATCAAAATGGTATCATTCTCAATTTTGCATTTCTGGCTGCCATTTAGTTAGGAAGTCAATTTACAAGCGGTGATAGGGCTATCAATCTAATTTTAAGTAGACGGGATTGCAGATATCATAAAGAGACATTACAGGAATTAAACCAATTCAAAAGTTTGGTTGCCAAATAGCATCTATTGTTCTCTAAATGCCGTGTAATATTGCTGTTTGGCTGCCATATTGTCTACAATAGTTATTGTTTCTTTCGTTTTATTGGTTAATTTCCACTAATACCTAAAGGTATGATCTTTATTACAAAACGAAGGTCAAAAATGCATAAACACCTAACATCAAGACAAGTAAAGTGGTAACATGTACTTGTTCAAGGGGTCCTGGCTGCCATCTCGATTTTCTCAAAATGCTCACTGATGACAAGGTGTCATCAGGCAGATTCTTGATGAGTAAGACTTGGGCTACAAGAATCAGCCAAGAAAAAAACTTTATACCACACTTCTAGGTTCAAGTAAAATATGCCATTTTTCTGCCGGACTATTAAGGCCCGGTCCCACTGCTCTGACTGATGCATTTGGGATGTAAAACGTATGAAAATACGCTTTGCATCTGTCTTACCATGTGCATACGCTCTGTCCGTCGAGCGTCCATTGTGATTTAATTCGCACAGAAAGTTTTTAGCTGCACAAAACTTGTAGAGCGGATAAACTTTCCGTTCAGTACGATGTAAATGCGAAACAATACAGTTAATAACATCGTGAAATTGACATTCATCCCAATCAAAACCATTCTAATTCACTCATTCAGCGTTCCATTCATTTATTCCAAACACTCACTCAAACCATTCAAAAACGCTCAAACCAATTCTAAAATTATAGAATCAACAACGTCATTGAAAATCAATTTTGATAGAACAATCGCGATTTCACTGACATAATTCATATTTTAAGCGTTTTATAGGTTCTTGAAGAAATAGGGAGCTATCTATAGAAATTTTATGCGTATTTCATTAAAGGGAGGTAATCAATATCGCCAATTTTGTTCATCCTGAACAAAATTTGCGATATAGGATTAACTCCCATTAAATTCACTCAAAACTCGTTCCACACACTCATTCAAATTCATTCCAAAATCATTCCAAAATCATTCACCTTGTCAATTTCATGATTTTGTTAACTGTACGAGCAACAAACGCTACGTATCTGATACCATCCGTTGTACTTCCTCAATCCATCCGTAAGGCATCCTCGGAACCCTTGTTAGCTTTGGACGAAAGCGTACAGAGGGCGGAAGTATCAATTATACGAAAAGGATACTCAGTTCCAAAAGAAAGTGTGCACTTTTAAATTCGAATATCTCGAGACTTACTCAATGTACCGTCACAAAACTATTCATGACAAACCTCGACATTATTGATCATCGATACTATGAGAAATAAGGCACTTGAAACTCAATGGCTTAGGCTACCAAAGGATCTTTGATTTTGAATGATTTGCTTTTGTATCCCACGGTTGATGAATAACTTTTTTCAAATCGCATTCAGTTTTATTTCTGAGACCTCCCTTGTAATAAATTCACATCTGAATGAGAATTGCACACTATAAAACAACGTAGGTTGTCGTAAAAATTTCGTGTGTGACCGAAAATTAACCCCATGTGAAGAAAACTGTCAATAAAATTGAATTAGCACTCATACTCCAATAGAAATCGTATGTATATGATTGAGCTTCCTCTGTTACGTATCAACTTATATTGTATAACGTTATTGCACCGTTGTATCTGACGTTATTGTCCAATCAACGTAGCGATTTCTAACGTAAGCGCAGTTGTGACGTCTGTACGTAAACTAAAACTTTTGTTTGGAAATAGTAGGGAGTCCCTTGTCAAACTGGGAAATACCATATAAGCAAATTTCTCCTTTCCAGGAAAGAAATTCTAGAAGGGTCAATTTCAACACCATGTGCTGAAGAAGTGCCCACATTATTCGCATTTTTTTTTCGAAATCGGATTTCATACCTCGTTGCTAAAGGGTTATATCTAAAACATGCAACATATTTTACAAGCAAGAGTTGCTCCAACTTAGCAAATAAATAAGGAAAACAAAAAAGGAAAACTGCACACTTTCTTTTGGAACTAAGTATATATAAAAGGAAAGTAACACGGATATTTAAGTATGTTTTAAAGCGTATGCATCGCGTAAATATCAATGATCCGCGCTGTATCCGTTTGTTTCTGCTCAGCATACGCAATAAACGCGCCCAATGCCTTATTCGTCCGCCCTTTCCGCTATGCGTATATGTCACAACTGCACTCGGTAACCTCTTCTGAGCTGCCTTCGCTTTTATCCTCAAGTTTTCCGATGAACATCCTCTCAACATAATCTCGGCTACTTACTTTACGCGTCCGAGGTATTACGTTCTGTTTCTGCAAATTTTGCCACTACTTGCAGTTTTTTTTAAAAGCGTATGAGAACGGATGGAAAGTTTAAGTTACTACTTTTCAAAAGTTTAAAGTGACAAACGGTTAAGTGCTATTTGAAGCTATGCCGCGATTCTATCTTAATCATACAAAAACGAGAAAACATATAAAATAAAGCTTTTGATGTTCACATTTTTTGTGAACGAATCTTTTAATTTTGTAGTGGTAAATGAGACAACAGCGTGAAAAAAATTAGGATAATTTCTCTTAGATAGCGACATTAAGAAGGTATTTTTTTGGTACTTCAGCATAAACCGCGACAAAGCCGGTGAAATTATCAAGCGATATTCTACCGATGTATCTAAAAACTCATGAGAAAAGAAAACGACTTACTGGTAAAGCATCTAACTGCCAGACCAAAGTCCGCTATTTTAACCACCATGTCCGCGGTGAGAAGGATATTTGATGGAGTCAGATCTCGGTGAGCCACATCCATTGAATGACAGTATCTAACACCCTCTAACACTTGAGAAAATATCTTGAATTTTCCATGCAAATCGAAATTATCATTCAAAGTCAAAAACCTTTCCAAGTTCTCATTATCGGCATACTCCATTATGATGTCGATTTCTCCTTTTCCTATAATAATTTCGTGCAGTTTGATAATATTTTTATGACTAAGATGTGTTAAGCAATACAGTTCACTGATGATATAAGGATCGTCCCTGAAGTCCGATCTAAATCGTATTTCTTTCAGCGCACATATCCGATGATTGTGATTATTTTTCACTTTAAAGACATCCCCAAAACTGCCATAATCAATCATGGTGATCATGCTATAGTCCGAATCACTATATCCGTTTTCCAAGTCAAAATCTAGAATATTTTCCATTTTCACAATTCATTATACACAGATTAAATTTGACCATTACCATACGTCAATCAACTCAGGGCATTTCTAGGTTTCTATGAAAGAGCTACTCCGTGTAACACTCCAATTCATTTCATTCGCGATTTTGGCTATTATTTATTTATTTTTTTTCTGATAACGCTAGATCAAGCATTGTATTGTCTATTCATTAATTTTTTATTTTTTTCTTAGATTGTCTAAATGGATAGTTTTTTCTTATTTTATTTATTTTTTTTCACAAAATGGTCTGATCTTATTGTAGTGGATCAATAATAACAATTCTATTAAGAACTTGTTCGGTAAATTGCTGTTATGCTTTCGCCTTTTATCTAATTTTTATTGCCTTCTATTCGATAAGCTAAAATATTGCTTGCTTTTATTACGAACCTAAAATCAATTGTAGCACGTAAAAATCAGAGAGAGTATCTTGCGCAAATTCTTGAGCTTAGCTTGTTATTTATACGCACACATGAAACGTGCAGTATGTAAACATTCCCTGCATGATATGCCTCGACAATGGGGCGGGATGGAATATAGGCTTTGATTTATACCTGACGCTTTGATAGCATTATGGGTGATTTATGGGTTTTACGAAATGCAGGTGATAAAATTGAAAATATCAATCTGCATCTGTGAAAAGTAGATTTAATGCATGCGGGATAAAAAGTTTTGTCTGTTCCTAATTATTCTTTACTAACTGTGAAAAAATATTAGAAATAATTTTTTTAACTCGCTTATGGGTCAAAAAGTGAATACCCTTTTTTTTAAAATAAATAATTATTGAATTTTTGCCCTGGCAGAGCGAATCCTTAATATCGGGTTGTTGCATTTAAAGTTATGGCAAATCAGATTTTTGATATTTACTAACTTTTATAATGTCAAAAAAAGCTTAAAACGTTAAATTGTCAGCGGGTAACAAAACGCCATAAAGTGAAGTTACGGGGTTTTAGTATCCCAACGATGAAATGTTTACTTCTGCTAAGCGCGTTAACGCGCAGTTGTTAGCGCGTCGGAATGTCAATCGAGAGGTCCTGGCTTCGATCCCCGACGGCGGCACTCATCCTTTCTGACTCTATTTGTCTCCCACCAAATGATCGATAATCGTACACCTATGTGGGATAGCAGCTGGAGGCTAGGAAAGGATTTGACGATGGTACTGACGTGAAAAATACCTGGAATTCATTGTTAGGTGTTCAAACCGCCGCGATATGACTGTAAGATTGTTGAAAGCGGCGTTAAACCCAATTCAAACAAACTAACAAACAAACAGTTGTTTACTTGTGCTAGCTATAGTTTGAAAGCACCCTAAAATCTGAAGTGTAAACTCGCTTATAAACGTCAGGGCTTAGCCATACCCTGTTAGTTAAAAAATAACGTAGAATACCTTCGTGTTGATTTTCGAGAATCTTCGTTGCATTATGAATATTTTTTTTAATCGCAAAACCAACAAAATAAGGAAAAGATTAGACCATGCTTTAACCCTAATCATGCTGAACCCCGAATATTCCTGTTTTGGCAGGAGCTATAGATAAACATCAGACTGCACATATGTGCAGTCTGATGTTAGTCTACACCACCTGTTTCTCACTTTCAAAACAGATTTGTCAATAGATTTAGTTTTGCACATAAAAATTGACCTACAGTTGGTACTTACAGTGCTTTTTGCCTTCGATTTTGATGAAAACATTTTAGCAAAAATTTATTCAGCTTGACAAGGGTTAAATCATTTCATATTTGGTGTCATAACAGCAGTGCTAATTTTATCCATGACACCTTTTTTACCGTGATTTATCATGAAAAAAATCTCATTTTGACTTTTCTAGCACTTTACGGTTCTTTCATTTTGCACCAAGTTTTCAAAGTTTTCGTAAACATTTTTTTTTTTCGATTCAATGAATTGAGATGTTGCGTGTTAATTTCGACAGACTGCGACCCAGTGCGAACGCCTGTCAGAGAGATTAACACCGTCTAATAATCAGACTGTGCATACTGCATGTAATCTGAACTGGTTCAATTAGGGAAACAAAATTGCAAACATTATTGTACATGCAAACGTAATACTTTTGATAATGTTGCATCCGTTTTGTTTGTATCAATTCTTTCCCTAGGTCTGTGGAAGTTGCTTGGTATTTTGATTAGTAGTAAACAAAGCATTAGCTTTCTCACAGACCAAACAGTAAAAAAAATCGTGGTTTGAGAAGGTGAATGATTTTGTAATAACTGCGAAGTTAAAATGAAGAAGTGCAATGAGGGATTTTTTTTAAGAATATCAAAGGGAGCTAAACGTTAAGAACATCGTGAAATTGAGATGATGAGTGATTTTCGAAAGGATTTGGAATAAAATTGAATGGATGGGATGGATGAGTTTTGAATAAAAGTAAAGGGTTGGATAATATGCTATCACTAATTTGGACAAAATTATCAATTTTATATATAATCCTTACATAAAATCTGCGCATATATTGGTCGTCTCTCCACAAGAACCAAAAAAGACACTTCAAATCCACACTAAGCGATAAAATTAATAATTTCAACAATATGAACGATTCTTGAAGTATTTGAACGATTATGGAGCTTTTATGAACAATTACGAAGCGTTTTTGAACGATTACGAATCGTTTTTGGACGGTTTCGTAGCATTTCAATTATTGATGTGATTATTATCATTTATCTATAGAATGTGTGTCTATGGCCATTTAGACAAACTTGCGAGGCGGGGTTTCAGCATTTTCGGGACGCCGATCCCGAAAAACTTGAGTGAGAGTTTCTAATGCATTAAATAAAGCGATGCAAAAGCGATTACGAATGTCTTTGAGTCGGTTGGGTGGCAATTTCACGATGTTCTTAACTGTATCAAGTCATTAAGTAACTGTCTATGATAAAATCTTCCCAATTATGCTTTTGACAAAAATGGTACAGATAAGTGACGTTTACAACACTTCTCTATCTTTTCAGTGCTAGATAATTTGAGGTTTGTCTTCCAAATTAACTATTAAGACTGAAACTATATAATTAGCCCAGACCATACGACATAACAATTGAAGGCTGAATCCCAAAAAGTGATTCTAAATACGATACAATCAAACAAAGCAGATGAAAACAGAATCTTGAATAATTATACATGTAGTTTATACAGTTGTAGAGGAGGATTTCTTTCGTTCAGTATTTATTTTCTCCCCGTCCCCTCCTAGTTGGGGGGATAATATTTTCGTTTTGTTAAATCAAACATCATGATTTGAATTTGAATGCTAAGATATTGTATTCATATTATTGTATTGTTTCCGTGTCATTATCTCTACAAAAAGACACACAGCTAGAATAAATCCTGATTTCATCCCCGAAAAGCTTTCGCAGTAAATAAAGTTTTACCAGGATCAATTCGATATTTTTCAGCCCGGCTTGAAAGTTGACGCATCAAAAAATTAAAAAGAAATGCATGTTTGCATGTTGTGCAAAATGGCAGACCTCGGATATTCCTGCTTCCAGTACATGGTCACGTTTAGATAGACCGGTAGCGCTATCACGGTTACTTATCAGATGAAAGATCATCCCGAACACGTTATACGAGACCAGTCTGTTATTGATGGTTGCGATACAGGCTGATCTCATATCAACGAAATGACTCTGTGCGTGATAATTCAAACAATTACACATTTACACAAAATAAAGCATCCGCACAGTCTGATCAGGTTCTTCACTTTGCATGCAACAGGTAGCTATGGGCCAAGGTCCCGTTTTACTAAACATCTTACGAAGAAATTAATCGTAAGTCAAAATCACAATTCGTACCTGGTGTTTTCATTCATTGTTGGATTCTGCCTTGCAATATCTCATTGAAATCGCCTTTAGAAGACGATTCCAATGAGATGATACTTGGCAGAATTGCATATTTAGTTACTTCTGTGGAATCTATTTTGATTTTTGATTGAATGTTGTGAGATAGCAGCTCGAGGCTAGAGAGGATGTGATGGTTGTACTGGTGAGAGAAATATCAGGAATCCATTGTTAGGTGCTCCAGCCGCTGAAATGAAATGCAAAAAAATGGGGGGGGGGGGGGGGAAATGTTGAAAGCGGCGTAAAACTCCATTCAATTGATTGTATGTGTATGTAATTGCGCACTTCTCGACAATCCTATATTGTTCCGACTCAACAGATTCGTCTCATTGAGACGATTCTAATGAGTTTTAACATCATGGGACTCATTTACAATAAGTTTTTCACCAATTCAAAAATCTACCTTTTAAGATATTTTGAATTAAGAATGGGATTTTCAAAACGGTCGCTTAATTAAAATTGGTCGCTTAATGGACGTGGTCGCTCGAACTAGATTGACTGTATCGCTATATGTGCTAGTCATACGACGACAAAGCAATTTATGACGTTTTTTTTAAACGTTTTGTTTTTAGCGATCCAAATGTCGATCTACAGCTACATGGATATGCCATTTTGGCAGACCACAAACGATATGTAAGATCATTCTTTATATCGAGATGAAAGATAGCACACACATGATATACTCGACCAACGTTTGTTATTGATTGAACTGATAAAGGAAAATCATACCTAGAAATGTGATGATAATTAGATTCATCTCGACCGAGTGATTGAATGAAAAAAAATTCTCTTGAGAATAGGATCGGTTTTATTAGTATCACCATCATCATCATCATCATCATCATCATCATTATTATTATTATTATTATTATCATTATCATTATTATTATTATTATTATTATTATTATCATTATCATTATTATTATTATTATTATTATTATTATTATTATTATTATTATTATTATCATTATTATTATTATTATTATTATTATTATTATTATTATTATCATTATTATTATTATTATTATTATTGTTGTTGTTGTTATTATTATTATTATTATTATTATTATTATTATTATTATTATTATTATTATCATCATCATCATCATCATTATTATTATTATTATTGTTGTTGTTGTTATTATTATTATTATTATTATTATTATTATTATTATTATTATTATTATTATTATTATTATTATTATTATTATTATCATTAATATTATTATTACTATCATCATGCGTGAAATATGGCGGCGGTTTGTTTTTTTTTTTTGAAGGAGAGAGAAAATATTGAATTTTCATTTTTACCGAGAGATTATTACGGACTAATATGCTAATTTGTTAATGAGGATGTGTGGTCCAGTATTCTCTACCAATTGACCGAGAAGAAAAGGGCTCAGGGTAAGCAAGAAAAGCGTAAAAGGAATTCTCCGAACACTTGCGTAGCAGATCATCCCGAGAAAAAGAAAAATACATGCAGTAAGATGGCCACGCACGAGAGTAACGGTAACGGCAAATCTATGAACTCTTCTAACCAGCCTGTACAGGGTAATCAAATTCAGCCTATGAATATGTCTACAATGAACAGTTATACAAATTATCATACTCCAGTGGGGGCATTTTATACTCAACAACAACAACAACAACAACACCAGTTCTTACCCCAGCCTATATATCAATCCCCGATTCAGCAACAAAGTATGGATCTACAACAAGCTATATTTGAACGCCTTGATTCGATGGATAAGCGCTTAAACAAATTAGACTCTATCGAAAATCAGGTTACATCTTTATCACAGAGGATGGGATCCATGGAATCTCGCCTTAAATCCCTCGAGCTGTCTTCTACTGAATCTAAGAAAAAACATGATGAGATAGAAAATTCCAGAAAATTTGATAGCCAAACCTTGGATGAAATACAATCGAAACAATTTAATATAGAGGAAAAACTATCAGAGGAAAAAGAGAAAATTCAAACCATGGCTCAAGAATTTAAGGGTTCGCCGCAAATATAAACGGAGGCCATTTGTATTTTTGGCCAAAATTTTATATGCAAAATTAAGGCTTTTCTTTATGCAAAGTCAACTGAATATGTTATGAAATGTATTAAAAAGGGGAAATGAAGATGTTTTTGATAAAAATATTTGCAAAGAATGCTTTTATAGCTGAAAACAGAGTTCCACATTGCACTTTCGCATTTGCATCCATTTGAAAAATGCACCGATGCATTTGGGACAAAAACTTGCAGACGTCAACTGGAATATCCAGAGTACAATCAACGAGGCTTACTTTTGGCTAAAATGCCTGTGGGAAAGATATTTCAGCGTTGAAAGACACGTGTTTATTTTCAAGGAAACATGGCAGCCTTTTTTTACAACAACAAAACATGTAAACAAAGATGTTTTAAGGGATTGCAACGATCGTATTCCTTGAAAGCCCAAGGTGACCGTCCATTATCACTCTTGGGCATTTCTACTTTAAAAATGAGACTAAATTTACCTTGATTTCTACTTAGAAATCCTTGCTATTGTTCTGTTTTTCTCAGCTGTCAAATAAAAAACCTGCCGTGGGAAATTTGTTATGAACCGCTTCACCGAAAAAGAGATAAAAATATCACTCCTCTAAAAAAATAGACTAGGACCTTTCATACTTATTTGAGAGCAAGTTAAAACGGCCTGAAGTCAAAACGGCCCAAAGTCAAAACGACCCCCAAATTCGCTAAAACCAGTCAATACCAAGTCAAAACTTTTACTCATTTGGTCAAAAAAGCAAAAATTATTTTTTTATGTCAAATAAGAATGTATACAATTAATGGCTCGATTTATACATTTTATACATCTTTTTTTTTAATAAGATCACAAATTAAATAGCTTTATTTTTTGGTTTATTTCAATACAAATACACCTCAATTTACTTGTTTCAGTCTCTCACATTTCATCTATAAAGGTTTGTTTCAAATTAAAGACCAATACCCTTATTCATAGAAATGTGTTATTATTATAGTCCGATTGACTTGTATAAGGACTGGTGTTTTCACCAATTACACAAAAATACGTTGGTAAAATCTTTTGTATGTAGTAATATCTTAATTTTAGCTTAATCCAAAATAATTTTAGACTATAAAATGGTTCCAGAATGTTGCTTTTGTCTACTTAGTAAATGATAATTTTTCGCATTTTCCACTCTTAAGGCTGCTAAGTAGTAAGAATATGTACACATATACTAAAAACATGTGTTTTTATACTAAACTTTTGACACAATAAATGACCAATTTTCTTTTGTTGGATATGCGTATTTTCATATCGACGGTACCCAATTTTAAACTAAAATATCACGTATTTTTTACAGTTCATAACTCGCTATTTACTTGTTATATCTCGTAAAAAACGCAACGATTTCGTTAAATAATCCATGATTTGATTGGTCCGAATTAGAGAGTACAGGGTTCATCCATGAAAAGATATAGGCGATTATCAATATCTTGTCAAAAGGTTCGCGAACAAAGACAGGACACACTCATTCTAATATACTTTACGAGTGAATTACACAAACATAATTAATTTTATAGAAATACTCGATATTATATATATAAAAAAACAAAAAAAAAAAACGGCTCCTTTAAAATCATCCTCTTTTGATTCGATGCAAATTGTTACCTATTTTGAGAAAGACACTTCACTTTTCCCTTATTATAGAAACAATAAGTTGTAATAGGCCAGGAGTTTCATGTAGACGGACAGACAAAATCATTATTTTACTTTCAAAAATCCTGAAAACATATTTTTTCATGGTAATAGATTGAAAAACAGATATTATGATAAGCAAAATTTGCACTTTAAAATTACTTTTAATTATATTGTATCACTGTTATTGAGTTCAAAAGACAATCAAAGTGTGGGTGGCCCTTTTTTGACGTTTCGTTTGCGAAATCTACCACTTTAATTCAAACACGAATAAAATATTGGGATTTCATACATCAGAATGAAAATATGACTTCTTTAATTGAGTTTCAGCCTTTGAGTAATTTCAATTGAACAAAGGAGATACCATCACAAGCTCTATTGTGAAATTTTGCCCTACTATTTACAAGGAATTGTGAAGAACATGTTGATAATAATGTGGTCATAATCATACTTTATATTTTGCAGCAAATCGTATAAAGAAAGACTGTTACACAAATATTTATATTGATGAGATGAATCAAAGTCAAATTTACTACACTACACTTCTTTAATAAACGTTTAAGTAAAATTTGTCTGTCTTCTTATCTTTCAAAGAAGTCTCTCCCCGCTCACCGCTTTGTGGGCGCCTTTATATACCTGTTGTATGTATACATTCCTAACAGAACAAGGTCACCTGATCTACCCACACATTGGCATGCTGCCCAGCGGCTCGCTATCTGTTGTAAATAGTTTATGACCGAATAATCAGACCACATTCAAAGACAGGTATGGTTGAGTCATTCAAAAAGGAGGCTCGCAGAGATTGAATGTTTTACATATCTAATTGGTATATTCTCTATAACGCCAGACATTTATTTAGAGAGTACAGGTTTAAAAGGGTGAGACAATTCAAAAACGTTAATTTGTACTTTTTCAAAATGGAAAAAAAGTAACACTTTATTTCGTTAATGTTTCCTATTTCTTCTGTATAATCGAAGGACACTTAATACAACTCCCTGGAGGACACCTTTTCCGTATGATAATATATGCACTCTTAATATATACTCTGTACTCTTTTTATAAAACCCTTTATTAAAAATAGGTTTGTATAAACTCTGTACTCTTTTTATAAAACACTTTATCAACAACAGGTTTTTTTAGGATTAAATTGACTGTTATCAAATGTCATCTTATTATCCGGTATTTCAAGCGTTTAAGCCTATTGTCTTGATTATAAATAATGTTTGAAAATGCAGTAATAAATTATCTTTTATCAAAACCGTTTTCCGCTTGACAAACGAAGAGCTAAGTTTTGGGGATTAGAAACTATGCGTTTTATTAGTTTTGAGAGGAAAATGGAGAGAGAAAGAAGAATAGATGAGAGCGTCAAGTTTCTTCAAAATTATAATAATTACTAATCTGAATATCAAAAGTCAACCTTATTAAAAAAATTCTGGGTAGAAACTGTGTATTCAAAATCTTTAGCATATGATACTTTATGTATTAAGCTCCAATAAAAACCATGAAAGTCATAAATTCCGTTCTTTCCCTTTCTTTAGTTTAAACACGCTACGCTCGTACGTGAGATGACCAGTCAAAGGCCTCAATACATTTTGACCAATGAAACGAGAGGAAGCAACGGACCAATGGTGTCCATGCTTACTTTAGGATCTAGTATCGATAAATGAGGACAGGCTAGCCAGTCTAAATTAAAATGGGCCTACTTTTTGCACAAGAACAACAACCGGAAGTGTAGTTGGGTTTTTCCGCGAAAATGTGAAAATCGAAAAAACCTGGAAAATCAAAAGCCTAATCGATAGATCAAGGTAGTTTTTGCCATTTTTCTGTTCATTACATCATTCCTCATATGCAGGCAGAAGGAAACGCCTAATAATTTGAGTTAAATCAATAAAATCAGCCATTTTTGTTAATTTACTCTAAACGTAGATTTCACGTGATGTTTTTACAACAGAAATCTTTCAAATAATCTTACCTATGGAGACCAAAAGGAACCATACGTATTTCCACTATATTTTGATGGTTATTTTTTATTTATTTGGCAAATATCAATCAAAAATCAAAGTTAATCATATAGTTTTGACATTCATCTTCCTCTTTAAAGTGAAATTTAATGGTCCCGACGCACAGGTAACAGGTAAATATTAATTCAACAACTTGAAATGTTCAGACATAGTATTAACTTGGTCACCATATGTTATGAAGCGGTCTACTTTCTTTTTATGAATGAAATATCATTTGGCGTGGGAATAGTAAATGTAAACAAACTCTATGTCTGCCATTTGCAAATTATTTTTCTGGAGTTGGTCAATTTCAGATGCAAAATGTGAGTTATGTGAAATGTTTATTCAAAATTTAAGCCTCCTTTATTGTTCTTTAGCTTTTCCTCTACATGTAGACATTTCTTGTTTTATCTATTGTGCAACTGAATCTTTAGTTGAACGCAAATAGAAAATGTTGTAAATGTGTCATATTTTCATGCTTTAAAGACACTTTTTGATATTTTTTTCTACATATCCAAACTTTTTTGCATTCTTTAGTAATATATTAAAGCTACTATATCAGTTTTGGTCCAATAGATTACTTTGTATGAGTTTTTAATTTCATGTCCATTGACTCAGTTTCTGTGAATTCAAATCGCGGTAAACCCTTAAACGATTAAAAACAATACGGGAAGACATACTCGATTTACAGTCTCGCTCAATGCGAGACAATTTGTTATTCATGGGTATTCAAGAACAGGAGTCTTATGAAGCCAGAAAATCCGAGGATTGTGTAAAAATTATTCATGATTTTTGTAAAAATCAATTAAAAATCACAGATGCAGAGGAGAGTATTAAAATCGAACGTGCACACCGATTGGGTA
Organism: Fragum whitleyi; assembly: GCA_948146395.1. Lineage (NCBI taxonomy): Eukaryota > Metazoa > Mollusca > Bivalvia > Cardiida > Cardiidae > Fragum > Fragum whitleyi. The sequence goes on along the minus strand of OX411545.1, from coordinate 57,464,277 downwards.
AATATAATTCGGGAAAAAATCGGCCTGTAGTTGTGAAGTTTAACCACTTTCCAGACAAACAATTAATTAGGAGTCGTGCCTATGATGAGCTGAAAGATACCGATTTTCGAGTTACGGAGCAGTTTCCGAAGGAAATACAGGAGAGACGTAAAATTTTGTCGTCTGCACTAAAAAACGCACGTGACGCGGGAAAGCAGGCATCGTTATCGTACGACAAACTCTACATCGAGGGCAAAATGTTTTCAGTTGAAACCGTTAATTCCTCGGGTTTTGCCTAGGGATGTGACAATGAACAAATTTCTTTAATCCTCTGGAATGTTCAAGGTCTAAAATGCAAATTAACAGATCAAACTTTTCTAAACTCGATCTCTTCTTACGATGTTTTACTTTTTACTGAAACCTGGCACTCTAAATGCAGTGACTTGAAAATTGATGGCTATGAATATTATAGTTGTCCCAGACCAAAGTGTAATAAAAAAGCGAGGCGTGATAGCGGGGGCGTGATTGTTTATTATAAAAATTATCTTAGCCCCTTCTTACATTTGGAGATCGATTCTAAAGGTTTGATTTGCTTTAAGGTGGGACGTTACAGTTTTGGGGAGACAACTCGCCTAGAAAAAAAATTGTGAGGGGGTCTTGTTAAAATCAACTTTATTTGAAGTTGCGCGTGAACAGTGGAAGGCTTTTTTTAAAACAATCGTAATTTTGTTAACCTACACGCAGGATTGTCCTGAATTCAAAATAAAAACGTTCGCGAGACATTTCAGAAACATACGACTGCTAAGAAAGGTTCACTTTCTAAACGTTTGCAAATGTTTTTGCATCCTGAACTGAAGGGTTTGGCAATTATTACGAGGGACGAAATGAAATCTGGTCATACGTTCAGAATAACGAATCACAAACGATCATCCGAAAAATGGTAGTCTGCATTACCGTGTAAAGTATATCTAATAAGCGTTTGACACTTGTGCTTCGTTATTCCAACGAAGTACGGGCGACGTTGATAGACCTATCACAAGCCATTCATTCAGGATGACAAAACGCAGAAAACATTTTTTGCTATTTATACCCTGCATTGCTCGCACGTGCATGAGCTAAATGTTTACTTCGTTTTGTTGTCCTGAACGCAGGACTGTCACGTTCTCTTCATCACCGAAAGGGAATGTTTGAGTTCGGGTCATATCGTTGTAAGAATAAAACTATCATATAATGGATGCTTATAAAAGGTAGTCATCTTTCAGTTATTTGAACATTGCTTGAAAAGGAGAAAAAATATGCTTTTTTGTTTACGACTCCGGTAAAAACTGATACGGGATGACGAATCATATCCCAAAAATAATAAGATTTTGCCACTTGGATGCGATTTCTCTCCTTTTCAGTTTACTTTTCTGCGCTGTTAACTGTCTGTTCGTTTTTCACTATTCTTTCTATAAATCTTCAATATTGCCTATAAGGATCCCATTCATTACGTATGTTACACGTCGTAAAAACGGAAAAGGAGACAACGTAGACAAAGGACAATTTGAACCTTAAAAAAAATTAATTTCTTCTCTCTAAAGTTTCATCTTTATTTGATTCCGTTTATGTGTGTTTGTAAGAGTGAAAACGATAATTTGATAACAATTTTTAATATTCCATCAATAGCTTTGTCAACATTGAGTATTTCAATAAGCAATAATTTCAAAAAAGCTTTCGAATTATTCGAAGAGCGTATGTTTCTGCGTCTGCTCCTTGAACAAGAAGTCCCGAGATCGGGTATGAGTACCGGCGATTGTACGTTTTCCTTTATTTGGCCCTGAGGCTGTTGAACTCTTCTGTTATTCATAGAAACAAGAGGGATCAATGTAAAATTTAGGAAATTGTTTCCAAATCATTGTAAAATAAATTAGGTTAAAATTATCAACATAATCACAGAATTCTAAAATCTTTAAAACCAATCGAAAGTCATGTTTTCTTTCTTTTTCGTTTCAATCGAGTAATAAACCATCTTATCTTCCGTGGCAACTGAAATGGCATATTATTTCTATATGTAATTGCCTCATATAGAAAATTAGTTCATGGAGGAAAACCTCGTGTTTTGATCAGGATAATGGCTGTGCATGTGGCGGATCCAGAAGGAATGGGCTGTTCAGTCTTTCACTGGGTAATTCGGCAATGATGTGAAATGACTACCCCTCTTATTGTTGATTGGGAAATCAGGGGACGTAACAATGCCTGAACAAAATCAAATTAGAGTAGTAAATTATGGGGGGTACTGTACTTCAAACTTATGAAATTGGCTAAAAATGCCTGGATAGATATACTTTTTTTAATTAATTTCAGTTGAACGATAGTTTGGCTAATTTTCTATTGAGATATTTCGAGTTTATTTAATATAAGTGTTTGCTTTTTTTGCCTTCAAAAAAATTATTCACTTTTTATCTTTGAGGATCATTTTAAGCAAAATGTCCACTTGTCACTTATTTATGCCCTTATTAGAAAGTTTATTATATTTTTATGTTTTCCATATCTATGGCTATAAATATATGTTAATTTAGCACACCAGCATTGTGATTGGTCGGTGTAATGAACAGTTTTCTTTGATATTTTCGAAACCATGGCCACCTTAAGAAAAATGTAAATATTTTCAAAATATGCGTGGAAAGCTATGTTGATATTTTCAATATATCTGTGCATATGAATGCTCTAAAACATACATCTGTTTCGCGGATATCTGGAAACCCCCCGAAACTGTAACGGCCCTCCTTAAAATTGATAAATATTTCTTGAACCTGGACGACGATGCCTATATTTGTGTTTGCTATGTGCCCCCAGAGGATTCAAAGCTTTATAAGAATGCAAATTCAATTTTCTATGAATTTGATTTTTATGAATTTCTTAATGAAAAATCTAGATATTTTAGAAATAAAGGAAATTATTATCTATTAGGTGATTTTAACGCACGAACCGGTCAAGAGGTCGATTACATACCAACGATAAATATAGGTCGCTTCATTGATATTCCGTGCGAGCCTGAGTCGACTCCGCCCATGCGTATTAACTGCGATAAAACAATTAATACGTTCGGACGGAGACTTCTCTCTATTTGCAAAGAAAATAACTTATCAATTGTAAATGGTAGACTGGAAAAGGGAGACTACACCTATCATGGTAGTTATCGAAATCGACCGATAAATAGCACGATAGATTATTTGATTACCTCCCTTGATAACTTCTCAAATATTAGTAATTTTCAAATCTCTGAGTTGACAGAATTTTCTGACCATAGCATGATTTCATTTTGTATTAATTGTCAAAATATTGTTGATTTTAAAGATGTAAATTTTTCAACTACCGATAAAATATTATGGGAAAATTTAGACAAGGCGTCATTTTTACAATATTTAGATGAAAATAGAAAACTTTTCACTGACATAACGGATCGTCTGGCTAGTAACGAGTATGATATCGATACTTGCACGAATAATTTTCAAGAACTTGTTTACGACATTTCTTTTAAGTTTTGTGGACGGACGGTCTCATCGCCTAGTAATTCATATTACAAAAATACAAAAAAATCAGCTCCGTGGTTTAATAATGAATGTAAGAGAGCTAAAGCGGTTTTTCACGCGAAAAAAAGAGAATTTTCCAAGTACCCTAATGATGAAAACAAGGCCCAATTTTTACAAGCTAGATCGAAATACAACAAGGTTAAAAATTCTGCCAGACTTAAATTTCAAAATTCAGAAAGAGATAAACTTGTACAACTTAGTAAAAATTCTCCTCGATCATTTTGGAAGTATATCAATAAATACAGAAAAACTAGGTCTGTGGAAACAGATATCCCTTTATGTGAGTTTTCAAGTTACTTCTCAAACCCGTGCTCAAGCAACTCGTCCTCAAATGACCCCCCTCCTACGGAAATTTTGACAAATGAAGTTGAAGAATTAGACACGCCCTTTACAACTGAAGAAATTGAAAAGGTTATCTTGTCTCTCAATAGGCATAAAAGCAGTGATCTAGATAAAAACGTTGCTGATTTTTACATTGATTGTCGTAGTTTTATTTCGCCGTTCCTGTGCAAAATTTTCAATCACATATTTGATAACGGAATTTATCCTGAATCTTGGACAAAAGGCGCAATAGTACCAATCTACAAAAAAGGTGACAAAAGAAATCCTGAGAATTATCGGGGTATTACTCTTATTAATATTACATCTAAAATATTTTCACTGGTTTTGAGAAATCGAATAAATATATTTTGTGAAAGAGAGCACACTTTCCTCGAAAGTCAGTTTGGTTTTCGTGACGGACACTCAACCGCCGATGCAATCTTTGTTCTTCATGCTATAATACAAAAGGTTTTGTCAAAAAATAAAAGACTTTGGTGTGTCTTCATAGATTATAAAAAGGCTTTCGATACCGTCAATAGGGATTTCTTGATATCAAAACTTCTCAACGTTGGAATTAGTAGTAAAATGTGTAATATGATTAAAAGCATATACAAAAAAGTACAAGCATGTGTTAAATTGGCCAATGAAACGAGTACTTCGAATTTTTTCGATGTTAACATTGGGTTGAAGCAAGGTGAGCCGCTGTCCCCTATATTATTTATATTATTCATTAACGACATTGCTGACAATTTCAACTTTAACAGTTTAACAGACAGTGATTTGGAATTACTATCAAGGTATCTCATTTTATTTGCAGATGACATTGTATTATTCACTACAGATCCCATAAGCTTACAAGCTCAAATAGATTGTATTTATCAATACTCGAAAAAATGGAGGCTAGATATTAATGTCAATAAAACGAAAATATGTATTTTTGAAAAAAGAAAATCATTTCACAATGAAGTTTTTGAGATTAATGGAGAACAAATTGAAATTGTTGATAACTTTACATATCTAGGTGTCAAATTTAATTACACTGGTAACTTTCATCTTGCTATTAAATGCTTAAATGATCAAGCATTAAAAGCATACAATTCGTTACTCTTATTGCTTGATAAAGTTAAATTGGATGTAAAGACATCATTATCACTATTTGACTCTATGGTGGTACCAATATTGCTATATGGAGCCGAGGTATGGGGAATTTATAGTCACAAAGATATAGATAAATTACATATAAAATTTTTAAAAAGGATATTAGGCGTAAAGCAGCAAACACCAAATTTTGCAGTTCTGGGTGAATTTGGCCGATTACCTTTATCTGTTTTATGCAAGCAAAGGGCATTAAAATTTTGGACTAAGATAATGGATAGAAATAGCCCTATTCTGTATGATACTTATTTAGATCAATGCGAGTCAATAAATAGTAATTGTTGGTCAAAAAGGGTAAATTCTGTTTTAGACCATCTTGGACTTGGTGATCTTAGATATACAACAAACCGACCGATTAACTTCAACGCTATTAAGATAAGATTACGTGACCAATTTATTCAAGAATGGAACGCTTATATTTGCAATTCCCCAAAACTTTCATTATACCGGGGTTTCAAAAATAATTTTGAGTTCGAAACATATCTAGATAAGTTAAAATTTCCAAAATATCGTAAAACATTCGCTAGATTTAGACTTAGAAGTCATAATTTACAAATTGAAGCAGGTAGATATTTAAACATTGGAAGAGGTGAACGATTTTGTAACGTGTGCAGAACAAATGTAATTGAAAATGAATATCATTTTCTTCTTTGCTGCCCTAGATACATGGACCTAAGAAAGAAATACTTAAATAAAATCCAGTGGCCTAATATATTCAAATTCAATAAATTTATGTCAATTTCCAAATGCAATGTTTTGTTAAATGTTTGCAAGTATTTAATTGAATCTTTCGAATGTCGAGACAATTTATTAAGCCGACAACCGGTTCAATACTGATGCTATGCCTATAAGAAACACTCATTACATAGCTTTGTATGTATTCTCTTCACTTTATTGTATTTTCTCTGTCCTTTAATCTATGTTCATGTTAAAACCAAGTCTTAGCCATATTTCTTTTTCTGTATGTAAATGGCTAAAGACATATTTATGTCGATTTTGCCTTTGAATAAATGTAAATGTAAATGTATTAATAAATCATTTGCTGAATTCATGGAACCATGAAACTGTAAACTTACCTACATTTTATGCCAAGCGGATTTAAACATAAGTATGATCAAGTTTTGAGTTTCATACCGTCATGAAAATAACAAATAATTTTTTCATATCTTCTTATTTTCTTGCGGTACTACTTTTTAGTGAAGCTTGCAAAAAGTTATAGCTTACTCAAATTCGTTTCCATTTAGAATTAAACCAAATGTTCAGCCAAATGGAAAGCACAAAAATGTCGGAATCAACTAGAATTAAATTAATCATTATATTGTTGTTTTATTATTATTATTATTTTCTCTTCAATTTCTTACGAAAAACCCTCACAAAGTACTCGCAAAGAAATCAGGGCCCGTACTAACCCTAACCGCCGATCTTGTTGTATAAGAATTGACAGAAATTAGTATGTGGCCTCCCATCGACCCCTGACCAAATCGTACTCATGATAAACAGAGATATACGTGGTAGTTTCAGATTAGAATTGACAAATAAGACCCATTTGTCTTGTCTCGTTACAAACGTTACATATTTCTAGACATCTATTCGAAGACATTCTTAACCCTTGCCCTGCCTATCTTGAACATTTTTTAAAAAATGGGCAATTTTTGAGACATCCAACCTCCACTCTTGATTGCGTTTTTTCCAACATAACAAAGTAGAAAATGCATAAAGTGAGGGCATGGATCAGACTGCAATTGTATATTTTCTGCGTACAGTAAGTTAGATCGTGGAATTGACATTCATCTCACTAAAAAAACATTCTCAATCCATCAGGGCTCCTTTCATTCCTTTCAAACATCCATTTAAAACCATTCAAAAACGCTCCAAAATCACTTAAAAGATGGATCATCCACTTTATTCAGAAAAAATCGGGATTTAAATGACATCATTGTAATTATATGCGCCTGATTGGTTCCTGGAGAAATATGCATTTATTAATAGAACTTGTGTGCAATTTTATCAAAGGAAATTAATTAATATCGCTTATCTTGTTCATCCTGAAAAAATAGGCGCTATTGGATTACCTCCCCTTAATTTCACTCAAAACTCACTCATCGCACTCCTTCAATTTCATTCCAAAATCATTCGTTTTGTTAATTTTACGATGTTGTTAACTGTATAACTTACATGTACTTAATTTGATAAATATTCCGTGAACTGCAATAGAAGGTCAAAGAGAATGAGATAATCGTAAATGAGTGGCCAAAATGTTGTAAATACAGTCAAACCTGTATGAAGCAAGCACCAAAGGTACACGTGGCAATTAAGACAGATTTGACTTTACTCGACATTTTGGGCACTCATTGAGGAAATATATATATTTTGTTTTCGTTAGGGTTTGAAACTATAAAATCGTTTCTAAATGTAAAACAAGAGGGACAGTATGGTGCTTTACAGCTAACCTATTTTAATTGGTCCAGTGAATGACACCCAATGAACATTCTGGCGATTTTTTTTTTTTTTTTTTTTTTTTTTTTGTTTTCGAAATTGCCTAGTAGTAGAGGAGGAGATATTTTTCCAAGAATTCAAGGTGGAAATATTCCCAACTCCCGCCAAGCCCATATATACGGCCCAGTGAGAATGTCTCGAACATTTTTGGTGAACGAACGTCGTTCACCAGTGTTATATACCATGTCAGGAAAATCCTGTTGGATGTTAATACATTTGAAATAAAGTAGCGCCTCTTAAAATTCAATTTAGTATCTTTCAATATTTTTCTCCGCAAAATCACTGTTTTTTTCTTTTATGGCGTGATACTAGTATTCTTTATCAAGTGAAAATAATGAAAATTCGCCTTAAAAAACACTAAATGATCTTGCAATGTTTATCAAGGGAATTTTTGATCGGCGTAAGCTTGTCGAGAGTTTAAAGCAATAACAAAGTTTGTGTCTAGACACCGTAGAGACAGATACTTTGTTTTTGACCCAAGCCTTCGCTGGTGCAACTTGTAGTTATTAGCCGGAAATACGTGTTTATTTAGGTCATGTCCTCTTGAACTTACATTCGGCAATACTCGGACGATCTCCGACGGCTCCGATTTAAATGTAGGTCAGAGGAAACGGCCGAGTTGAGACGAATGACACATCCAAGACACCTTGTGTCATTAGAAACGGTAACGCGGTTTTACATAACTTTTCAACTAGCGACAGTCAGTCTCGAGACGGGTTTTAAGAATGATGCGACATGTGTTTTACATGTACAACCTTTCTTGTTGGTAGGCCGCAGAAGCGGCCTACCAGTATGAATGCGTTTTGAATATGACCATGGGGGATTAGGGATACATTATTATAAAACCTGTCAAATGTTTTTATTCAAAACATAGAAAACCGTATAATGCAGCCTGGATCAAACAACAGTTTTTCAAAAACAGTTTTGCTATGAAAATTATTGAGCAATAAAATCAGGGTTTTTGGTTATGAACTTGATTTTACAAATATTGCACATTTCATTAAAATGACTGATCACTCAGACATGTTTGACCTAGTTTTTACTTTCCTTCCCCCTGTTTTCTACATTTTTTACATCAAAGTGATTCTCACAGGAGATATATCTATGGTTACACTCCTGTCTATTTTGGTCTTGTTAAACATATAGTAACTAGAAAGCCATGAATGGCTTGAGTCGCTCCACAGGCTTGAAATTCTTGAAATAGCATATCTAAGGTTTGACTAGATTTTAAGATATTTTGGGTTTTACTGATGTTGAAATGATTTTCAAATTTTCTACTTTATAACATTAAGAGAAATGACCTCTGCCCATAAAATACATATTTTTCATCAGATCACAATAATTTTTGGTACATTGATAAAGGGTCACTCAAGGATCATTCCAGTGAAATTTGGCTGATATCCATCGATTACATTCTGAGAAAAATGATTTTTAAAGTTTCCACTATATATTATATAGAGAAATGACCTCCGCCCATAAAATCCATATTTATCATCCGATCACAATAATTTTTGGTAGACTGATAAAGGTTCACTCAAGGATCATTTAAGTGAAATTCGGTTGATATCCATCAATAATATTCTGAGAAAATGATTTTCAAATTTTCCACTATATAACATATAGAGAAATGACCTCCGCCCATAAAATACATATTTTTCATCCAATCACAATAATTTTTGGTAGACTGATAAAGGTTCACTCAAGGATCATTTAAGTGAAATTTGGTTGATATCCATCAATAACATTCTGAGAAAATGATTTTCAAATTTTCCACTATATAACATATAGAGAAATGACCTCCGCCCATAAAATCCATATTCATCATCCGATCACAATAATTTTTGGTAGACTAATATAGAGTCATCCAAGGATTATCCATGTAAAATATAATTGGAATCCATCAATTAGAATCTGAGAAAACTGATTTTTTACCATATTTGGAAATTAGCCACGCCCATTAAATCCATGTTTTTCATTGGATCAAAATTTCTTGAACAACTTTGAAAGAGGGTCACCCAAGGATCATTCCTGTGAAGTTTGGTTGAAATTCATCTTGTAGTTTCTGAGGAGAAGATTCTTAAAGAAAAAGTTTACGACCGGACGCACGCACGGACGGACGGACGCACGACGGACACAACGCCATGACAATAGCCCCAGTGGCTTTCAGCCAGTGGAGCTAAAAATGGCATTTTTGCGGTTTAAAAAAATCACAATACTTCATTGTGCACAATTACACTCGAAATCCTTTTGTTACAAAAGTGTGTGATGACTTATATCAAAGCTCTGGTCTAGAGAATAAATGTTTCTACCTTAATTAATCTAATCCTGTGTGTTATATGTAGCAGTTGTCTGGCACTTAGCATAACATAATTTCAAGCCAGTTACTGTTATTCAAGCATTAAAACAATGCGACAAAAGGAGCATATCACTTTTTCTAACCCAACTATTTTGGGACAACCGAAGTAGGTCCTTTTACTTCAAATAGGTGCAGTCTTAGTACTAGTTTGAATGACAGCTATTGAATGATAACTTGAATCTTTGGCCTCGTGTTCTGATTTCAGAATTGTTTGTGCTATTATTTTGAGTCTGTATTTTCTTTCTTTATGCTCATTTCTCCGGATAACTCATACATCAGCATGAAGGTTGAGTGAATATATTATTCTTACAAGACAACCGCCTATGGGTGCAACCCTTGGCTGCAGGTGCTGGATAATACAAAAAGTTGAGTGGAAAAAGGGACTCTTACAAAAACCTTTTTCAGAGTTGTCCCCCTTGATTGTCTGGATAGCTCTTGAGATAGTGAACATACATGTTAAATTTTATGAAGATGTCTTCAATAACAACAGGTCAACAACAACAATGCCAACGCCGCTAAAATGATCTCCATACCTCAAATTTTCTTAGAAAACAGACAAGCTAAAAATGGCAATCACTTTAACACCATGTGTAATTCATTGTGCCTATGTTGAAATAAAGTAATCCTTAGTGTATTTAAGCCGGGTGTGCATGCTATAAAGTAGGGCCATTATTGTTGTTAAAATCTCTAAAATCTAGATAGGTATTGTTTGCAAAAAAATATTTTCATTAAAAAATACATTATTCATTGATGATAACCAAATAATTTGCGGCCTACTTTGATGCATTGCATCAAAATTTTGTCTTGTACTTTTATTTGAATAGGGATGAACGCCGCTAGTAAGATTTTTCTGTAAAATTGCGTTGGCTGAAGTAGGGCTTGTATGGATACACTCGAATATTCGGTGAACTTATTCCCAGCGAAAACGTTTCGTATTCGTCTGTCTCAGAAGCGAATATTGCCAAATACCAAATGCGACGGAACGGAAGATATTTCATTGGGGCCATTCTACTTTGCATTTTTTCAATCTGTAAAACCATATCAATTCAAAATTCTATTTGAAAATTAAATAAATGATAGCTAAATATTCAACCCTAGATACCACTCCAATTGACGAGTAAGTATTGCCGTGGTCAAGGGGGGACCAGATCCGTCATGCACTTGTTTACAATTCGACAGGCGGGTTTAGTTGTTAAATTATTCTGGAAAAGTCATTGCGTTTTTTTACAGAAATCATAAAAATCTTAATCGATGAATAAAAACTGACTCCATCCTTCCCAAAATACGTTTAGAATTGGTTAACTACAGTTTAAGCAAAAACTAGCTCCGAGCAGAAAGTCTAATATCAGCCGCAATACTGTAATAAGATATCGATAGTGAGTGATTTTACAAGCATCCAAACCCTTGAAGGTAAACAATAGGTTCTCGTGCAAAAAATAAACCGACAATTGTAAGGATTCTCAATTCTTTTTGGAAAGACAGTCGGAAGGAAAAAAACATTGTATTATACTTAAACATAGTCATAGACATAGTCATGCAATTATTACCTCCCTTTAAAAAATAAACTTCTTAAATAAGATTCTTATTCGCTTTTGATGTAGAAATTACGTTACAAAAGTAAAATTTATAAAGACTTTTAGTATGCAATTAACTATGGAGCAATTGTTTAATATGAAAAGTTATACTTTAATTTCTAAACCTTAAACAGAAATTATCTATGAATTATACTAACAGGGCACTAGACCTCCATCAACCAATACCTAAATATCATGTTCTCATCCTGCAGTGTTATAAAATTGAATAACGACATAAGTGTCAACCACGTAAACGGTTATGGCTTCAAATATGATAAAAACTAATCTCTCAGGTTATGGTTCAAAATACTATCAATAAGTTAACAAATCATAACTTTAAACAATGAGTACAGTTCAGGACTGACTGATATTCATAGGTGTTTCTTTGGTTGGTACTCAAAGACCTTTTCATCCTCTGAGAAGAAACAAAGATAGTTAAAAAAGTTAAAAAAAAAATACAAAAAATTTACTTGAAATAAGCTTAAACATGATAACAACTACTTTTGTAAAAACAAACACCATTGGATATAGGTTAAAGACAGTTTTAGATAGGATTAAATCGTTTTCTCCATTTATGTTTAATTAATAAATGTACCTATTTCAAATGTGTAAAAGAAATTTTCACAGAGTAACATCTCATATTCTAACAAATATTTTTCTAACAGGATTTTTCCTCTCTTTCCCTTTCTTTGAATTTGCAGTGAAATTTCCGAATAACGGAAATTTTGTCCAGACAATTCTTCCCACTTTTTTTACATTCTTAATTTCTCTTTTCTAATTGAATTCAATATATCACTCTAGAATGCCTTCAGGTTCGTTCACCATCAGTACTTTCAGTGCTTTGATTTTTTTAAAGTGTCATCAACGAGCATTCTAGGCATTTCATTTAAAATGGTACATTAGTTTAGAAGATGTTGCTCACAGATTTCATTGTGAGAAAAGGCCCAAGCCTGCCACAAACATGTTTAACAGAATTTTCGCGAATCTTGTTTCAAGATAAATCAACAAGGACTATTCATGTATAGAGAAGGGAAAACCAAGTACCATTTCAGCCAAGTTTCGCGTATTCACAAAGGGTGATAAGGTTTTAGTTTCATACTTCCATGAAATAAAAGAATACTCTCTTCGTATCTTGAATAGGTTTTATACCCCCAGAAAAGCACTGCCGTAGAAGGGAAGCAACGAGAATGATTATTATATACAAAGTTTAATTTCGATTATTGCCCTTTAGCTGATCTATACCTGAGCTAATCGCTAACTTCGGAAGTGATTTCTCACGTTTTCTCTATTGTGTAGCACGTTCTTTTGTCTTGCTTTTATTCCATTAGCATACGACAAACCTTTAGACTTAGTCGTATGCGAAGAAGTTGCTGACGGATAATTTTGATCTTGAATTATAAAATCTTCATCTTTTTCGCATGAAAACATTTGTAGACAAAGAAGGCATTGCTAAATTTTCCACAGTTTTCAATGAGTGCAAATGCAAAGCGGAATATAATTTGCAAACAGTTTGCACTTTTTGTCATCCTGAACGCAGGAAAGATGAAAGTTATAGAGTCACCTAAAGAATATTATGAGCATAAAAGTAGGAACTTCAAACGATAAGCAAGTGTTTAAATGAAACGTAAGTAGTCCTTGAAAACCTTACATCTTGTCAACCGTTGTCTCTGTTATGAAGTTTACCTAACGATGATTGGTTTGACAAGAGATTTATTTCTCATTTTTTTCGGAATGGAATCTTTAATTGCTATATGGTCAGATTGCTATACGGTAATTCTATATTTATAGAGAATATGTGACCCGCCATGCGAAAAGGGACCATCTGGGTAGTGCGCAGAGTGTCTACCCTTGTAAGACTGCGCAGTCTGAATAGGGTCGAAACTTTCTGCATCGTGCTTTTTTTTCTGAGAATGAATAATCTACCTTGCAGCGAAAGATTTTTTAAAATACGACTTCCGGTTGACCTATGCTGGATCGATTTTTTTTCAATAATTCATTTTACAAAATTCGCCTATGGTCCCTTTTCGCGTGACGGATCACAATTACACAAATAGCGATGCATGTCAAACCTAGTCAGCCTACACAATCTGGGTCGATACTTTTCGCATATCAGATATGGTCTCTTTTTGCCCACAAAGTCACTTCTGAGGGCCTCGCTCATATGAAAAAATGTTATCTTTTTTTTTTTAACTTGTTCATGAATTTCTGTTACCGTTTTCTACCACAGCAATATTATCAATTTTCATGATTCTGTTTTTCAATAAAAAAAACAGGCTAGGTCTTAAAGTAACAAAAGCGTAGAATCACGTGATACAATAATTTCACAAAAACTACTATAATTCTGTCAATATATGACGACTCCATTTAATTCAAATTCGGTTTGAAGCAGTGAAGTGGGAAAATGTCAAAGATTTACTGGATGATGAAGATCTTTTAAAGATCTGATAATAGAAAAGTTATTGACGACCATGTAAAAATTTGAAAATTACTTGGTCGTCAAAAACTTTTATATCAGCAGATTTTCGAAAGATCTGTCACATTCAAATCATTGATAAATATGAAACAAATAAAACACAAGAGACCCGCTCTACTGACTTTTTGAAAAGCATATGTTTTGATAGTGCTGTTCAAGATCTTACAAAAATCTGTAATCAACAGGTACTGTTCAATTAGTTTAACCTGCTTTCTTAGATAAAAGATTTTTTGTCGCCATGTGGATTTCATATGAAAATGCTTAAAGGTATAAGCAACGTATCAGGGCCCAAGGAAATAATACTTTTCTCAGGCTCAGACTCAATTTTCTCAACTTTTGAATTAAAATAAATGTTTAAAAATATAAGATAATATTAATAAGTTGATATTTATAACAACTCATTAATATAATCTTTTATTTTAATACATTAAAATGAGCTATAAAACATAATTACGGCTTTAATCTCAAATTGAAATCTGAGAAAATTTTGAATTGAGCCCGAGAAAAGTTTTATAATCTTAGGCCCTGATATATTTGCAAGAAAAGACTAGGACATCCGCTATCTGATATACTAAGTCACTGTGACTCATTGTTCCTGACAATATATGAAGAAAATATTTCTTGTTTTACCATATTAAGGTAGCAATAGACACCTGGCGTCTTTTTTTCCCGCCCAATTTATTTTTTTCTTGGTCACATATGTTGTAGATTAACATTCTGTAGTCATTATATAAAAATTTGAAGTTACCTTTCCGTGCTCGTTTTCATGCTGGAGTTATCTGCCCTTGAGTGGTAATGGCCATTTTTCAGTAAAACGTTTATATTCGTTTTAGGTCTAGTATAAAATCTGTACTAAGTTATAGCTATAAAACACAAACAGTTTGATAGACCTTATACATGTACACAATGGCTATTAACAAGAAAGTTTCTCTTTGATCAATTGCATTTGCACAATTTGCTTTCAAAAGTTAAAAGTGCATTTCTTATTTTTTGATATAATAATAATCAATATTTTTCCTTCATTTGGTAAAAAAATCAGCATACCTATCCATGCAAATAAGAAAGTTTTCCGTTATTTTTCAGTGTCCCCCCCCCCAATCGAATGACGGTTTTAACGCATTTTTATTGTTAAATTTAATGATCCAGTCATTCAATTAATATCAAATGTTGAAAAGAAGCTAAATTATGAAGTTTTACCATCATTCTTCTACGTTATTTCCATAAGTAGAATCTTACGAAAACCGGTCTTTTTAAACAACGCACAAAAAGAGCCGTAAAATAAACGAAAACCCACTTCCGGTTTATAGAGTCGGGAGGCCGCTGTCCATTGCCACCTTAAGTCCGAAAATAAACTAATTTGTAAGGAAACAGATACATGTACATGTGTATTACCAACGTGAATTCAGTAGGCAAACGACTTAAACCGGCCATATTGAATGCTTTTTCACTCGGCAATATATACATTTAACTGAGGAGTCCCCGTTCAGAGATATCCTTATGGGTTTATAAAACCAACAAGGTCTTCAACCTTCTACCTAGATATTCATAGCGGACACAATGGCGTTCGATCCCTCGAATCTCAAGGCAGAATCACTCTTCAGAAAAAGAAAATAACACCAAACAGGAAAAACATATTTTGAAGATCATTTTGTGAAAGTTTCTGTGTGTAAACGAAGGAGGTGTTGTGCTTCAAAGGTTTTTTAGATTTGGACCCCTTTTTACGTAAAGACACTGTTAATATGCGTATTGTCATATGGGAAGGACCATTCTGTGAAAGTTTCATGATAATGTATCCATAACTGAAGGAGGATTTTTGTTAACAAAGAAATTTACGGTTTTTATTATTTTCACTTTATTTTGTTACAAAAAAGCTCATGAAATACTCCTAATGAAATCAGGCCCCATACTAACCCTAACCGCCCATCTTCTTGTATAAGAATTGACAGAAATTAGTCTGTGGCCTCCCATCGACCCCTGACCAAATCGTACTCATGATAAACAGAGAAAGAAGTGGTAGTCACTGATTTGAATTGACAAATAATATTCATTTGTCTTGTCTCGCACCTTACATATATCTTGATATATATTCGAAGACGATCTTAATCCTTGTCTTGCCTATCATGAACTTTGTTTAAAACAAATCGTCAATATTTGAGACATTCGAACCCTCAGGTTTACGTTTTTTTCCAACATAACAAAGTAGAAAGCATACATTGAATGCAAAGATCAGAATTCAAGTGTATATTTTTTGCTTATTACTCACTTACTTTATTCCTTGAACAGTATTAGACGTCGCAGCGATTTAAGCTATTAAGCGCAACATAAGTTGACGTTATTTTTGTAGCGTAGAATTAGAAAAAAACGCGTTTATTTTGAAACAACCATATGCCATTTTCTGAATTATATCAAATAAGGTGATTATGGACGATTGCTAGATTTTATTTCCCGAAACAGATTTTTCTTATATTTTCATATTTTGTAGATTAAAGTATGGCGATTGCAAAAAACGGAAAGAAAAAAGGGGTCACCGATTCAGATTTTTCGTAAAACGTCATAGAATGTCATAGGTATCGAGTAAACTTTTGTCCGATTTTTTCGCCGATTTTCATTTCTTGGTTTGAAAGCGTTGATGAAATCAGTGAAGACTATATTTCTCCTGATGATAATTTGACAGAAATTGAACATAGTATATTCAATGCAGAAATTACCGATGAAGAAATTTTACATAGCATTCAATCCCTTAAAAATTTCAAATCCCCTGGCGAAGACGGCATCCCACCAGAATTTTTCAAAAACACTATTGATATTTTGATGCCTATTATGATACGGTTATTCAACAGATTGTTTGAGAAGGGTGAGTTTCCTTTTGCATGGAGCAAAGCTATCATCATTCCAATTTTTAAAAAAGGCGACCAAAATGACCCGTCAAACTATCGGGGTATAGCATTGTTAGACATTTTTGGTAAGATTTACACAAGCATTATTGAAAGGAGACTTTCTTTCTTTGCAAACATATTTGACAAAATTGATGAATCACAATCAGGTTTTCGAACTGGCTATTGTACCATAGACAACGCTTTCATCCTGCAATCTCTTATATCTAAAGTCTTGCGTAAAAAGGGGGGCAAAATGTATGTCGCTTTTATTGATTTTAAAACCGCGTTCGACTCGGTAGTAAGAAAAAAGCTATGGGAAGTTCTAATCAAAGTCGAATTAAAAGGTCACTTATTCGAGTCTATCCAAGCAATGTATAAGCAGGTCAAATCGTGCGTCCGATATAATGGCTATATGACTGATTACTTTGATTGTAAAATAGGTTTAAAGCAAGGATGTATGGCCTCGCCAAAGTTATTTGCTATATTTATCAATGAATTAGCAGTGAAAATGAGAGAAGATCCTAATCTAAGAGGAATCCAGCCACAGCCAAATAGTCTAATTGAAATTTTAATCCTGTTATTCGCAGATGACGTAGCATTAATCGCAGAAACAGTTAAGGACCTTCAAAGACAATTAAATTTTTTACATGATTTTTGTCAAAGCAGTTGCTTAAAGGTAAATTCACAGAAAAGTAAAATTATGGTTTTTAAGAAGGGTGGTAAATTGTCAAAATTCGAAAAATGGTCTTTTGGAGGCGAAAGATTAGAAATTGTTTCATCCTTTACCTATGTTGGTATAACATTTACATCAGCACTATCATTAAATTACATGGCAAACGATATGTCAGTCAAAGCTAAAAGAGCACTACTTTCAATTATATCGTCATTAAATTCGTATGGTCAGTTGCCTTACACTGTATTCTTTAAAGTATTTGACACAAAAGTATTACCAATTTTGATGTATGGCGCCGAAATTTGGGGATTTGTTTCAAGAGAACCATGTGAGAGAGTCCTAAACTATGCATGTAAAAGGTTCCTGAGTGTCAGTATGAATTCAACCAATGTCGCAGTTTTGGGTGATTGTGCCCGCTTCCCTTTATACATAGAAAGTTCTAGACGGTGTATCAAGTATTGGTTGAGGATTTTAAAAATGCCACAGGAACGATTTGTAAAACAATGCTACCTCATGCTCCTAAATGATAATTATCAAAGTAGACCTCATTTTAATTGGGCGAGGGAAGTTGAAAAATTACTATGTCAAAACGGTTTTGGACATGTGTGGCATAGTCAAGTTGTTAACGATGAAGTACAATTTTTGAATATTTTTACCCAAAGATTGAAAGATCAATACATACAACATTGGCATGAGTCCGTTGAAAATAGTCCAAAGCTGTGTGTTTATAGATATATTAAACCATCTTTTGAGAAAGAATATTATTTTGATGTACTAACTATTAAAAAATTTAGACATGCCTACTCGCAATTCCGCACTGGAGTTCATTCCTTAGAAATAGAAAGAGGCCGATACGACAATATTTCAAGAGAACAACGTTTATGTAAAGTTTGCTCGTCAAAATTAGTAGAAGACGAATACCATTTTATTTTCCAATGTAGAATATATGCTGACCTTAGACAAGTTTACATACCGGAAAAATATTACAAAAAGCCAAATAAGCATAAGATGAATATGCTACTTAGTAGCAAAAATGACTTGATTATTAGAAACATTTCCCGTTACATCTATCACTCACTACAGAGAAGAAAATTTATTTTGGAACTGTAATATGCACTTATAAATGTTCATAAGCGAGCGCTGAACGAAAGGGGGAGTGTCTCATACTACTGGGACACGTCCCCTATCGTGCAATGCTGGCCAGGAAAAATTGAAATGTTGAAGAGAATGTTTTATTTTGACAAAAAAAAGAACACATTTCCATCTTGTAACCATGTCTAAGTACATTATTGTGTTAATTTAACCATCACTGTACACATGTTTATGTAACTTGTTTGTAACATATATGTACAATAGGCTGGAGGCCTGAAATGTATCAATAAACGAATTGAATCATTTCTTGGTAATGATATAAAACCGTTACATAATCAAATCTTATGAAACAACTCATACCAATTTTATCTTAATTTCACAGATCGAAAGTTATTTGCACTGAATATAATACACAATTATCGATTGAAAGGAAACATAATGATTTTTAACGTATTTTTCCCAAATGCTTAAAAACTGGTATGACGTAACGGCAAAAGTTGGTGGTCACGACTGTAACAAATGACGTCCGTTTTTATATAACGTATTAAAGAAGATTTCGAGTAAAATTGGACGAAAAGCAACGAAAATAGTTCATAGTCCGTCACTTATTCGTAAAATATACAATAATATGCAATCTTATCAAAGTAAACATGCTTTCATGTTACTGAGGTATGCGTTATATTATCTTCAGTATACAATCAACTTGCCAGTGTAGTACGATGGAAACTTTTGAAAGAAAAATCAGAACCGAAATGAAACTTTGTCGGAATCTAGTCAAAACCATAAAGGTTTTCAGTCAAAAAACGGTGTTTCAACTTAGTAAGATTTAATGAATGGAAGTTAAACTTTTAAACAAGATTTTGACTTGTTCTGTAAACGAGAAAATTTTTAGTAAATACTTATAAAATGACCTGACGTTCAAACGTCGAAAAAATGCGTAAGTGGGACAATTTTAAGACCAACAGTACGATTCATATTTCCTTCATTTGAAGATATATTGATGAATGCTTTTATTTTTGCCGAATATGTCCTAGATGTATTTTGAATATGAAGTTAAATTAAGAATGTGTTGATTTTTGTAAAAAGAAAATAAGCATCAGAATATCACTGGTACTTTAATAATGCTTTTTGTGTAAAGTGGGACAATTTTAAATACTGAGAAAACATAATAATAAACTCATAAGACGAAGTCGAATGTGAACAAAAATCTGAATGCATCAATTCGGGTTCAGACGTATTTCAAATATAATTTTCTATCATTTTATTCTGGAGAAAAAATGAATTAATACGATTTCGAAGAAAATGACCACTGAAAAAACGAGGATTTTTAGCAATCTGACGCTACTGATATGTGTCTTTTATGAAAGCAAGTATTTATTTGAACCATCCAACGAGCATAAGATTTACATGATATTAAATGAGCCGTAATTCACGTAACATGGCAAACTTTCACGGCTCTCGCACCATTATTATTAATGATATTACAGTTTTAGTGAAACGATCTGGTGTTTTTTGTTACATCTGACGGCGTCATTTCTGATGTAGGTTTTTGGTTGTTTAGACAATATTGTGTTAATTATCTTTTGTATTAAACCAATATAAGATAGATCAAAATAATCAGTTCGTTAGAGATGAAAAACAATACCGATATATAAGATTTTTTGAAACACAATAAGGAAAGATTTTCGGTTTTTGAGTGAAAGATTCGTTTTCAATTTAGAATCAATAACTTTTTTATCCAATCTTCATGGAAAATAAAAGAAGAATCAACTCAAGCAAAACAGTGGCTTAAAATTCAAATTTTATGCAACACGCTACATTAAGATAACGAATCTTCTGCTGCCGCTCACTAAACTAGCTGTTGTTATATTTTAGTCACCTAGTGCTGACAACTCTCTGTCTGTCACTCACGCAAGACAAGTCACAGCAAATGTTAACTTACAGGTCTACGTTTTGAGATACAGAATTGCGATGAAATCATTAACCTTGAAGCCACAGCTGTATTTGCGAGATTTCATTTTTCCTTATTGATTTAGGTGTTGGGTGCTATTTGTGAACGTATACATTCAAGTTACTAATTTATCATTAACACTTAGCACATTCTTAGTAACTTTGAAACTTAGAGTTTGTTACAGATTTCATAAGAAGTTAACAGTTCATGTGAAAAAAGGGTTGGATATTCCTGACTATTTATGTGACATACCATTCAAAAAGGAACGATCTGAGAATTTCGAAAAAGATTGTTGAAAATGCGACCTCTGGTTTACCGGTAATGGAGTCAATCCATTTATCAAATTCTTTATCTATTGTCTCTTTTTTGCGTGAAGGGCCACACATATTTCTTAAAAAAAGAATCTCGGGTATTAATACCATATTTTATTCGTATAATGAACTTTAAGCATAGGCTTAACAAAAGGCTTCCTTTAAAATTTTCTTTAACATTGAAATTTGCCGAGCTTGGGTCGAAACAATTTATTTTGATCATATGGTTGCATGGACAGTTTCCTTTCCACAATGCAAGCAGATACGTCCACCTTCAGTACTTTCAGTGCTTTGATTCTACAATGTGACAAGATTTGACAAGTACCTTCATTGTGTATGATTTTTTTTTACGTTGAAATTTTTTAGTCGTCATTTCTGCTTTTTTTAGCACCGTTACATTTTTCGCTATTTTATTCGCGTGAAGAGATCGTAGCGAAATTACAGTTGCAACTTTAAAAAATCACACTGCATGAGGACAAGAATTCTAGGTATTTGTGTGTACAATATTACGATGATAAAAGGCATATGGATCCGCGATTTTATGACATTTTGAACATGTATTGAAAGAGAAGCATGTTACGCGTTACATGCGCTTTTTGGCTAATTATTTAACTTGATAACATTCTTATTCAAGGTCATGGGTATCAGAATTTAGGATAGAGCTATTCAAGAGCTTTTAAATGATATGCAACAATGTGCTGTTGTAGACTGTACTATTTTATTTAGATTTTAAGCAAAATGATGAATGATTTTTCATAAAATAGTTCGACATTACTGCGATGTCTCTACAAGAAGGGTAAAGAGAATAAGATGATCATAAATAAGTGACCAAAATGTCGTAAATACACAACATTTTGGGCACCCATTGATGAAATTCATATATTTTGTTTTTATTGATGTATTAAACTAAAAATCTAATTGAAATATAAAACAAGAAGGCCAGAATGGTCCTATACTGCTAACCTAAATTTTATTGGTCAAGTATCCGTTCTGGCTATTTTCTTTCAAATTTGTCTAGTGGTAGAGAAGGAGATATTTTTCCAAGAATTCTAGTTGGAAATATGCCCCCATCCTGCTACGCCCATTTTTATAGCCAAACCAGAATGTCTCGAAGATTTTTTTTTAAATAGTCATCAAAGAACATTCTGGAAAATTTCCATTGAAAATAGAACATTGGTTTGCACTACAGTAGAAGGGAAGTAACGCGTACCAATATTATTATGTTATTGGTCCCAGTATGTAGTAGAGTGTGAAATATGCGAATTGGCCATGGTCAAAATTAGAAATAATAGGCAAGGGGTAAGTTTTGAGTAGATATTTGAACATGTTAATGCAAAAAGTTGCTTTAAATGAGCCTACGGTGTAATTTTGAGACCATTTATGAATGCGAAACTAACAGGTCATGACCTTTTGACAGTTTCTCTGCACCCGGTGACACTGTAAACAAAAGGTGGTGGGGTACCGGATTTTAGCCGGCTGTACGGGCCTAAAAAATAGGGTAAGTGTTCTGCAGAATATTGTGAAAAAAGAAGATGGTTGGCAAATACTTTGTGATGCATCACCAGAATTGGCACTATTTTTGCTTTACAAAAAGCAAGCCTAACACAGATTATCATTTCCCTTGCGGCAACCATGGAAGTTTGAATTTCGTGCAAAACAGCAAAATTTTCACCAGTTTTCGCGACCAAAACAAATAACCACGATCGGTTAATTTGACATCTATTTCATGCATAGAATAAAAGTTTTGGTTTTTCTTGGCAGCTTAACACTTGATTCAAACTAGTTAAATGATTGTTTCATTGTAGGCTGTTGCTTGAGAGGCCGGTATTGGATGCAGTGTGACTGGGGTGTTGTGAGCAGAGAATTTGTGAAATCTACTACAGTCTTTACCCTATTATTGTTATACAAAGTTTAAATTCGATTATTGCCCTTTCGCCGATCTATTTCTGAGCTAATGGCTAACTTCGGAAGTGGTCTCTCACAAGTTTTGTCAGTCGTGTAGCACGTTATTTTGCATTTAACAGATAAGATAGATAGATATCACTCTTTCCACCATTAACAGGAGAGTGAAAAGTAAACGACAAAACTTTAGACTTGACTATATTGACAGTTTTCTATGAGTGCACGTGCAAAGCGGAATGTAATTTGTAAACAGT
Organism: Fragum whitleyi; assembly: GCA_948146395.1. Taxonomy (NCBI): domain Eukaryota; kingdom Metazoa; phylum Mollusca; class Bivalvia; order Cardiida; family Cardiidae; genus Fragum; species Fragum whitleyi. Next base: position 57,441,292 of record OX411545.1, on the reverse strand, counting down.
TCGCACTTTTTTGTCATCCTGAACGCAGGAAAGATAAAAGCTATAGAGAGTCACCTAAAGAATATTATGAGCATAAAAGTAGGAACTTCAAACGACAAGCAGGTGTTTAAATGGAACGTAAGTAGTCCTTGAAAACCTTACATCTTGTCAACCGTTGACTCTGTTATGAAGTTTACCTAACGATGATTGGCTTGATAAGAGATTTATTTCTCATTTTTTTTCGGAATGGAATCTTTTATTGCAGATATGGTCAGAAATGTCTAACGAAAATGGTCGCTTGATAGGCAGCACGATAATTCTATATTTATAGAGAATATGTGACCCATCACGCGAAAAGGGACCATCTGGGTAGTGCGCAGAGTGTCGACCCTTGTCAGACTGCGCGAAGTGCGCAGTCTTACAAGGGTTGAAACTTTTTGAACCGTGTTTTTTTTTTCTGAATCTAGAATGATTAATATACCTTGCAGCGAAAGAATCTTTGAAATGCGACTTCTGGTTGACCTATGCTGGATCAAATCTCTTTTCAATAATTCATATCCCAGAATTCCCGGATGTGTCCTTTTCGCGTGACGGGTCATATATACAAAAGGCGATGCAAGTCAAACCTAGTCAGCCTACCCAATCTTCACTACGTTCAGAATGAAAACTTTAGCGAAGCGCTTTCGAAATAATACCTCGCTTTGCACGTATATGCACGTGCAAAGCGGAGTATCATCTTAAAGCGCTCGCGTAACGCTTTTACATCCTGAACACAGGGCTGGATCGATAAATTTCACACTTCCAATATGGTCTCTTTTTACCAATATGGACACTTCTGAGGGCATCGCTCATATTAAAAATGTTATTTTTGAATCTTGAATTTGTTCAGGAATTTCTGCTACCATTTTTTACCACAGCAATTTCATCAATTTTCATGATTCTGTTTTCTCAATAAAAATGAGATTCGTTTTTAAGGTAAGTAAAAGTAACAAAAGCGTAGAATTAAGTGACACAACAATTTCAGAAAAACGACAATAATTCTGTCAATTTACGTCTACATGAGATTTAAATTCGGTTTGAAACAGAGAAGCTGGGAAAATGTAAATAATTTCACAGTCGTATACCTGGTACAGTGCAGTAAAAAAGTGCCCAGTGTAGAAGCATGCAAGATGGCTGACGTAAACAACGATAAAAAGTAGGTACATTTTCAATCGCAAAAATACAGGTTAATTTAACTGATGGTGTTAAATGATAGGCATTGTGACCAACATGAAATGTCCGATTTTCTTATTTTCCCATTGATTTCTCGTGGTGCCTACTACACAACTTGGATTCAATCGATAAAGTTTGGTAAATAGCAAAAACCGAAATTGTCGCGACGATCGCAAGATTCATTCCAGAATATTTGACTCATTACTAATAAAATCACCTTTGTCAAACGACCTATCGTAAGCACAAACCCCCCACAAACCATCCCGATGTTTGACATCCCCGAAAAAGTATTGTGGAAAGGGACATTTTTAGTTTTTGTAAATGGACAACGTTCCAGTGCAGCAACAGGCCTATTTTTCCATTGGTACAGTGGAGAAACAATGATTTGAGGCGATTTAGAACCAGTGGAGAAACATTTTTGGAAACTGTGTAGACACATGGTTTGGAACCGTGTAGAACAAGCACGACGTTAATAATGAAGTAGGAAGTAGACAAACTGATTCAGTAGGCAAATACTTATCAAATCATTTGCATATGTTACGACTTACATGTACTATCGTTTATGGCCTAGTTTAGATTTTTGTAATATCTTGAACGAAGCAACATCGGCCATTTTGAATGACTTTTATACTTTTAACAGCGGAGTCCTTGTTAAGAAGTACCCTTAAGGTTTAAACCACCAACAAGGTCTTTCACTTTCTACCTTGAGATTCAAAGCGGGCATAATGACGTAGGATCCCTCGAATGTCAGGGTTGAGTCACTCTTCAGAACAAGAAAATAACACCAAATCGAAAAAAATATGGCATGTTCATATGTTGAAAAACAATCAGTGAAAATTTCTGAAAATGTAAGAGGATTTATGTTACCAAGGTAATTTAGATGAAGGCCCCTTTTTTCCGTAAAGAGGCATAGGCATACACTGACAATATGCGTATTGCCATATGGTAAGGACCATTCTGTGATTGTTTCATGAATTATATCCATAAACGAAGGAGGAGTTGTATTAACAAGGACATTTACTTAAAGTCCCCCCCTTTCCTATGATGACGCATAAGTGCGCCAAATGGCAAAAATATGGCCATGGTCAAATGAGAATTATTTTGTTCATGACAATCTATGCTTAAATGAAGGAGAAGTTGTGTAAGCGTTAAATATAACATGAAACCCATTTCTGAATGACACAGCATATTATTGCCAAACTCTATGAAATGTACATGGTCACTTGATAAGGAACATTCTGTGAGAGATGTATTATACAAATGTATATAAGCAAAAGAGCAGTTGTGTTAATAAAGAAGTTAGCATGAAGACCCCCCTTTCCGTGCCGTAGCATATCACCAAATGGCAAAAAATGTGGCCATGGTCACAAGAGGAGAAATTTTCTGATAAGATTTTATGAAAATTCATGCATAAATGACGGAGCTGTGCTAACAATAAGTATACATTGTGTATACATTTATAATGCCCATTTTACCAAGACGCGGTATATAACTAAACAGCCATAAAGGAACATAGTACAATGAAAAGAAATATGCTGTGAAAGTTCCACATGAATGTATCCATTAACAAAAGAGGAGTTTTATTAACAAGGAAATTAACATTAAGGTCCATTTTTCTACGACGCAATATAAAATCACCAAACCCATATCTTTAAGCACAAGTTCACATGATGTAGAACACTAAGTAAAATTTTCTTTAACTTCCATGCATGAAGAAGTGTTGACGAAAATTAACCTATTAAATTTAATGAGTCTGAAAAGAATTATCATTTAGGTGATACCAAAAGTGATCAAATATTCACTATATATTTTGAATTGTCCTCTGCCAATAAAAAGCTTGCTGTTCATCTAATCAAACAATTTTTGCAGCCTGATACAACTTCACAGATTTAAAATTACCATAATATTTGGTTGAAATCCATCTGTTTAAACTTTGTAAAAAGTGTGTTTTACCCTATATTGGATATTACACCGTATAACGTCATATCAAAAGAAATTACTTCTGACAATAAAATACATATTTTGCATCTGATCACAATAATTTTTTGCAGACTGATAAAGGATCACTAAAGAATCATTCCAGTGAAATTTGGTTAATGTCCATCACTTAGAATCTGAGAAAATGATTTTCAAAGTTTTCACTATACAACATATAAAGAAATGACCTCCGCCCATCAAACACTAATTTTTCATCTGATCACAATATATTTTTACAGACTTGTAAAGGATCACCAAAGAATCATTCAAATGAAATTTGGTAGTTACCCATTAGTTGGGTTCTGAGAAAATGATTTTCAAAGTTTCCACTATATAACCGGCATATCGAGAAATGACCTCCGCCCATAAAATACACATTTTGCATCTGATCACAATAATTTTTTGTAGACTGATAGAGGGTCACCCGAGGATGATTCATGTGAAGTTTGGTTTATATCCATCCATTAGTTTCTGAGAAAAGCCACCTATTACCATATATGGCAATTAGCCACGCCCACTTAAGCCATGATTTCAAACCGATTAAAATTCTTTGAAGGAATCTGATAGAGGGTCACCCAAGGAAGATTCCTGTGAAATTTGATTGAAATCCATCCAGTACTTTATGAGGAGAAGATTTTTAAAGTAAAAGTTTACGGACGCACGGACGACGGACACCCCGACATGACAATAGCCCGCTGGCCTTTCGGCCAGTGCAACTAAAAATGTCCTGTTTTGTTCTGACAGGAACGATCCTTGTTATAGAGTAATCACGCTGAGCAAAATTGAGGACATTCTGATGAAAAATGTTGTCTCTAGGGCGTTAAGGAGGATTTTCTACTTTAATTCTCGTATAACTTCTCAGGCAGTAGAGCTAAAACGTGTCACCTGGCTCCCCGCCGTCTTAGAGGTTGAGTAATTTATTATGTAAGAAATAATCATGAGATCGTCTGTCACGAAAAGAGGACCACGTATAGGAAATCTATGAGTACGTGTCACGCCCGAACAATCAATGCCCGGTTATGACAGGGCGGCGCGTGTCAGGAAAACTGTGTAAAAAAAATAAAATTATCAAAAAAATATATATATTAGAGTGAGGCATGGTTTAGGATTACACAAAATACATTACGAACGTGGTTAAAACTCATCGAGAGGTTTCTAAGAAGAAGATTGTTAATAAAAATAAAGTTTAGGAAAGGACGGGTGAACATACGGCGATCACCTCAACGACAATAGCCTCAATTGACTTTGGACTGCTACAACAATCGTAATTGCATAACTTGTTCGAAAACTCATGTTATCCAGGTGTCAATTTTATGTAACTTAAAAATGTCACATGACACATCAACTTTCCATTGGCTTTGATCCTTATGTAAATGTCCTTTAACCTCATTGAAAACAAAACCTTCAGTTGGTGGCATACATGTACATGATTCCATTCCATTTTTTATACCGACCCAGTGGACATGGAGAAGCGTTCCAATTCCGTGGCTTATATTTTCTTTATTACAACCCTTGTGGCCACTGGCAAGTACTTTTTATCATTCTATAGCATCAAAAGCGATTGTTTCATTATTTGATTTTTGTCATAAAATAATATTTTATTACATTTTAGTGATTTTACAGTCATTATCTAATAAATTATAAGGCAAAATCGGTTAATGAAACAAATGCATGCGAATTGCTTTTATATCGTCGGAGGACTACAAAAACACCTCAAAGTCAGCTTGAACAAGCTGTTTGTACGATGTTTTGATCGCCGCACGACGAATAATTTTTATACAATAAATATGCTTCATTACGAAGAAACAGCACATTTTGGAAATGAACTAAGTTCAACCTTTGCCAGAATGCATTCAGAGTTTCAAATTGTAATGCTTTGTGGTATTTTTTTCTTGATCAAGAATATTCATTCTATCTTACTATTTTTGATTGTAAGAAAACGCGTCATTATTTAAGAAGTGACTCTATCATGAAATACAAAACTATCGTCTCGCTTTTGTGGATTCGTTTCTCAATTTTTGCTGTATTTTAAACCTAATCATGTTTAGGTCCAACGAAATTCAGCATTCGAAAATGCAGCATCGAAAATTGCAAAATTAGTCAATCCTTTACGAACTTTGTCATTTTCATTGGTACATTTGTTTTGTTCTTATTTGCTTTTAAATAGATTATATTTCTGAGAATAATTATTCTACAAATGTATGAATAAATGATATTAATGATGTTTTATAGTAAATCCTGTATAAATGAGTAGGTTTATCATTCAGCAAAAAGTGAGTAACGAACCCGCAATTTAAGTGTGACAATCTGCATTTCATGAAAAAATATCAACTTAGATAATGCGTTTATGAATCATATCTGATTTTCAAATACCTGTGATCCGTCACGGGGAAAAATGGCAATCTTGAAAGTTCGACCATTATTCATTTTACGGAGTTTGAAGATTTGTCCTTTTCGCATGAAGTTCATTATATCATCAAAGTCTCGTTTAAAGATAGACTCGGGTCTTTCTGTTCTCAGCACTCTGAACTTATCGAAATATCACTCGGGTATCTCCGTAAACTCGAAAGTGCCTCTGTGACATAAGTGTAGAAATAATGTTGAAACCCCAATCAGTAATCATCCGATGATTGTCGAATGACCTGTGTTGTATTAGGTTAATAATTATGTATCACAGTTCAAACGCATTGTTCGCTGTGAGTATTATTATTTGGAAGTCATAATTGTCTTATTGATTCTTTTCTTTTTCTCAAACCAGCTGTAGGAAAGGATCGTGGACCGATACCATGCTTAAGGCGTGGACCTTTTGGTGTGACTGCTATACAATGTCAAGGATCATGTAAAACCATAGTTACGTCATGTGAGTATACTATGTATTCTTTACATAATTTTTTATTTTATTTTATCTTATTATTTTTTTCTTGGGGGGGGGGGGCGTATTTAAACCAATATCGAATACGCAGGTATATATTACATGGAACTTGAAGAAATTTTCCGTCGGAGTATGGAATGTTTAATACCGGATGTCTGTAAAATTAAGGTGTTAATGATGATCAGACATTTATAGGGGTCGATTTCAAACGTCACAAAAAAAAAGAAAGAAAATGTTTGGAAGGTGTTTTGAATACCAACTGTGGGAGTTTACGCCTATGAGGTGATTTAAATATCGTGTGTGTTCAAGGTTTGATCCGAAGATCCCTAATTGTGTTTCAGTTACACTTCCTTGGATTAATTTCTTTAAGAAAAAATGCAATGGTAACAACGCCTCTAAATGAAGTCACTTGGGGGCTTTCATATCTCGAATAAAATCTCCATATGTTCTGAGCCGATTTGTTTACGTTTAAATATGAGATATAATACAACAGCTAATTCACCTATCTATGGTTTCCTGTCGTTTCCGCTGACAGTATAACCAAAACATTTCATCCGAGCCACATGCTGCCATTCCAACTTAGGCATATTACTCGCCAAATAGAATTTTATATGTATACATGTACTTGAAACAGAACCCTACGGTAGGGGTACATGTTTAAAACGAACAACCTTAAAAAAGATCAATAGGCTTTCCTCTGAAATTCTATAGATAAATCGATCTTACACTGAAACAAACAATTACCGTCCGTACATTCGAGTTTCAACGTCACTCCCTGTGACCCCCCTCCCCTTATAAGGACAATCTGGAATCTCCGGATAATAAATATTTAAAAACGAGATTGGTGCCATTGGTAGAGTTAAAACATCATGAAACTAACAAGGTGAATGATTTTTGAGTGATATTTTTATGAATTTGATTGAGTTCGATGGGTAAGATCCTAGTGAAATTAAAGGGAGGTCAACCAATATTGCCAATTTTGTTAAGGAGGAAAAAAATGGCGATATTTATTATCTCCCTTTATTAGAATATGCAAACAAGCTCGATAAATAGCTTTCTTATTGCGCATGCGCGGAATATGGCGGCTGTTTATTTTCGAACGGAAATGTGAATTTTAAATAAATGGATCTTTAGCTCCTAAAAAGTGCTACCAACATCTAAGATTGCTGCCAAAAGCTCATTAAACTATGTTCTTAACTGTTCCAAATGACTAAATCAAAGAAAAATCAAGGTGAGCAGAAAATACCCGAAAGGGGAGTCAGGCAGTATATATAGATAGATAAATCAGTTAAACGGACATTAACATCACCGGATAATGGCGGCAGTCAGCCCGAGAAAAAATCAACAGTGAGTAAAATATCTAGCCATGAAAATAACTGTAGTTCTCAAAATAGTTATCAAAACGGTACAAACTCAATAAATTATATACAACCTATGAATATGAATTCCATGAATGCTTACGCTAGCTATCAAACGCCTGTTGGGGCTTTCTATACTCCACCCCAGCAGCCACAACAGTTTATCAACCATTCATCCATACAAAACACGGGTGCCAACAACATGGAATCTTTTCAGCAGATTTTAGACAGGCTAGACTCGTTAGATAGAAAGCTGGGGAAATTAGATTCGATTTAGAGACAAGAATCAGTTATAAATCAAAGGCTGGATTCCATGGATATTCGATTGGATCAGTTCGAAAAATTACAGAAAGAGTCTAATAAAAGAGTCGAAGAAATTGAAAAAAACTCGTAATTTTGACAGCCAAAGTGTTGAGGAGGTACAAACAAAGCAGTCTGAACTTAATCAACAGTTAAAGGATCAAAAGGACAGGGTCGATTCAATGTCACGTGATTATAACAAGTTTTCCAAATCCGTGAAAGATGATATATTGGATCTACAGTCCCGTTCAATGCGGGTTAATCTGTTATTTATGGGTTTACCCGAATGTGATTCGTTTGAGGCCAGACGTGATGAAAACTGTTCACGGGTTATACACAGTCGTATACCTGGTACAGTGCAGTAATTGGCCACCAAACAACAAAATATTATTCACTCTATAGATGATTTATTTGGTACATCTCAGTCACATATAAAACTATTCAATATGACGAAATATTAATTATATGACAACTTTATAATCAGTGAGCAAGAATATACCAATGAGCCAGCACTGCCATACCAACATGCAAAAATGATAATGTTATGAAAATATAAACAAATGAACTATAAGCAATGCTGGCTAATTGATCATCCGCCAATTCGGACTAGGACATTTATTTGAACTCCAAATACCATATATATAATAATGCTAAGCCCTGAGGACCTGCAAATGTCCAGAAGGCACAGTGGTCCTCATGAATTACCATTTGGCATCTGAATTTAATAATCATTCACAAATGAGGGGCAATGGGAGGGTGGGAAAATTTTCTAACAACTGTTCACGACTGAGAAAAATAAAACTGTGACGTATCGCGCACAAATTTTTAATTTTATACTTCAAAAGGGATTACTGACCAATCAGAATCTTGCTATGCTTGTTGCCAATTAACGAGTTTTACGTGCCGTGTCACCGCAAAACTATGCAAATTGGCCACCAAACAACAAGATATTATTCACTCTATAGATGATTTATTTGGTACATCTCAGTCACATATAAAACTATTCAATATGACGAAATATTAATTATATGACAACTTTATAATCAGTGAGCAAGAATATACCAATGAGCCAGCACTGCCATACCAACATGCAAAAATGATAATGTTATGAAAATATAAACAAATGAACTATAAGCAATGCTGGCTAATTGATCATCCGCCAATCCAAGCCCTCACACATCCCCCAACAGAAGCCAAAATACATCAATACACTAATACATGTATATATACAAAATCAATTCAAACAACCCATCCCGGTTCAAGAGCAATATCAAGTACTACTACCACTTGAACCAACCTTCAAAGGAGGAAAGTATCTCCCTTAAGGAGGGCCCCCTCCCTGAACCCATATGATGAAGCCCATCCCTATCCACCAATAGTATAACATATTACTATAACATGGATAAAACCTCCGATAGAGTAAGTTACCTCTATCAAGGAGGGCCCTTCCCCAATATGCTTTATTCCCCTCATCTTATTATGTATTCTGTTTGTAATTAAGGAAAAAATTCACTATGTGATTTCACCATATAAGAAATGAACTAAAATTATTTTTTTCAACAAATGCACTACTGTGTTTATGAAACACAATCTCAATTTTCTAGTCCCCTCAAAATTCAAATGCAACCCCCCATCTCTGACAGCAAAAAGTTCTCTAATGGGTTTACCAAATTTGAAAAAAATGTCTATAAGAAGGAATAAATTGCAATTTCAAAGATTGGCACAATTTTTTTAACTCGAAATTAATTTGTTTAATTTTATCACCAGATTCTTCATGATCTATAGGTCTTGGCAAAATTGAGGAAACAATGATCCTTGCACTAGAAAGTCCTCTGATTACGGAGATCAAATATGAGAAATTGCTAAGTAATTCACCCACTGATAATGCAATAACATCATTAGTGCCCACGTGCAAAATAATAAATTCAGCTTTCACCAAATTAGGCATTCTTTCGATACGCCTAGTTAGCCGTGTCACATTGATACCAGGAAATGGAATAACCTGTGCATAGTTAATATCTCTTACATATTTCGCTATGGAGTCTGATATGATATGAACTTTTATATCTGTAAAAAAAACACACAAAAACAAAACGTTCTTTAACATAATTACTTAAATGTACAATTAAAGATGTGTGTTACACAGTGGACTCCATTTAACATCCATTCAGACCATGTCAATTCACAGCTCGTTTCTAATTGAATGAATTGAAGAAATTTAAGACAATATCCGTTAGTGTAAGCAATTAATGTGCTTTGTTTAAGAAGCAAGAAAATAAATTAATATATACTCCTAGTCCGATTGATATCAGCACGGAATCCACTGTAATTCTTCATAAATTAACCAACATTTTATTTAGCACTATAAATTTATCCTTCCATGACAATTCCAAGTAATCCTTGTAGCAATCAGATTTCCAATCTCCTAATAATTGTATATATTCAGGAGGAACGTTTGACTGGAAAGCAAGGGTGGCAAAACCTCGTCTGAATGAATGAGAAGAAAATGCTGTAGGATTCAAACCTATGGCATGAATACATTTACGCAATTTGGATTGAAAAAGATGGTATGTAACATACCTAGAATCTTTGAGCACAAATAATGCTCCTGATGAATGATTCAACTTGTTTAACCTTAACTTATCAAAGGCGCTAACTGGACAAATTCTCTTATCTTTTAAAGGGATTAAGGGACAAAAAATTTCCCTTTCTCCAAACTGCACAGTTTTTGAATATCTGAATCTAACAATCAAACAATTTGACTTAATTTCAATATTATCGTATTTCAAAAATTTTTGGTCTTTGAAATCTTTCTTACTGGAAGGCACCAGATTTGATTTGCGAGCTACTAAGAAGAAAGCAAATAAAAACAAACACCAATAAACAATATTATCTGAATCGGTCCAATCAAGACTATCATGAATTTGTAACAGAATGTCTATAGTAATGGGTGCTGCTCTTTTAACAGACCGAGGTTTTACCCTAGATAAGCCTCTTAGAGTTAATTGCAAAATGAAATCATCAAATTGGATCACCTCACATCCGACCATGGAATGTAAGGTCTTGACTCCTGCTATGTAATTTCTAATACTTTGAACCGACTCAAAAGACCTTGAGAGAAATTGAGCATACAATCTTATTGTATTTACAGAAGCTGGTAAAAAGGACAGCTTGAAATATATACAAAACATGATAAATGCCTCCCATTGTACTTGGAGGTTTTTATGTGTACCCACTGCATAGGCATACTTAGTAGACTCTTGCATATCTTTTGTCAGGTTTTGAAGAAAAACACCTGAAAGAAAACATTACCAGGGATGTACAAATTTGAAGCTATCATCATTAATGATTTCCTCAAACAATTCAACATCTGAAAAATCAGTTAAAAATGACTCTTTAAATTTTGCATTCAAATGCCATCTCGACAAATTATCTGAAGTCCGATTTAACTTCCCTTCAAGGAAAACAGCTCGTAATTGAAAGTCATGAACTGCAGTCCAATAACAAATCTCACGTAAACATTTTTGAAGAAAAGGACATCTAGCTTTCCCTGAATTGAGAACTATGCAAGCTGCTTGATTGTCACAAAATATCTGAATTCGTTTACCTGTCAAATACTTTGCCCATAGATAAAGGCTTACTACAATTGCTAGTAATTCCAAGGCGCTTATGTGCAGGTTTTCCTTAAGAATGAATTCCGGGAACTCAGAATGAAAGAATCTACTGCCAAACATTCCACCACACCCTGTCAAACAACTATCTGTACTCAATAAAGAATCTACAGTCAACCAAGGACCATGATCAATTAATGTGATGCCGTTAAATACTGGAAGAAATTTATCCCACCATTCCACATCTCTTTTAACCTCAGATGGAATAGGCCAATCTTGATTATGAGGCAATTCATAGCATTCCCTCAACCAATTCAAAATTCTGTTCACAAAAATTCTGCTTGACCTGACACAAGCTCCCACAAAATTCAATTTTCCAATTAACTTTTGAATGTCTTTGATGCATGCAACTTCTTTTATTAACCAAACTTTTATTAGCAATTTTATTTCTTGCAATCTAGTCTGAGTCACAGACATTGTCATTGACCTAGTATCAAATAAAACCCCTAGGAAAATCATGATCTCTGAAGGTTCACAAGCTTTATCAAAAGCCTCCTCTAGACCACTGCAAATGAAGATTTGTCTCATTGTCTTAAAGGCAAAATAAGCTTTGTCTGGAGTTTCAACACCCCCGAAATCATCCAGATAATTCAAAACAGCTACCCCAATATTATACATCATGAATGAAAAGGCGTTAGTGACTCTTTGGCATATTTGAGCCGAACTTTTCAAACCCATCGGAAGCACGCTGTGTGCAAAAATGTTACCTTTCCATTGAAAGGCTACTAGATTGTAACTTGAAGGACAAATACTGATCTGTCTATAAGCCCTTCTTAAATCTATTTTAAACATTAAACTACCAGGACCTTTACTTAAAATCAGAGAAATAAAATCATCAATTTTTGGGAATACTAAATCAACTTTATCCCCCAAATAGAATTCATTAGAAACAAATTTATTGATACTATCACCGTTTTTTGGAAAACTAAGATCTAAAATCACCCTTCTTTCCCCTGGGTCAGATTTTGGCACTGAATTCAAAGGTGATATCACTAAATCAGACTGAAAAGGATTAGTGTTGAATGGACCCAAAATTGCCCCATGGGATGCCTCTTTTTCAAGGTATTTTTGAATATGAACCGGATATTCTGTGGCGCCTCTATGATTTTTAACTTTACGACATGTACTTAAATCATTCTTGTTCGAAGGACGAGAATACCCGATTGGAAATCCATATTTCAATAGATCTAAAACTTGCAAATCATTATATCCATGCAGCATTCTCTGCATGAAATCAGTATTGAATTTAAGATTTATGGGAATCTTAAATTTTTCATAATTGAAAAAACCTGATTCTATTACTTTTTCATGAACTTCAATCAGTTTTAATGAATTGTTTAAAGTGATAGGCTGCAACGATTTGCAAATATCACAGGATGATTTCTTACATCCAAATTTAGAATTACATTTATTAAAGTTGATAAAACTAGGTAAAAATATATCTACAATTTTTTCTGTCGTTTCAAGAATTTGAGAACTATTACTGGGAAATTGTCATGAATTCATGTATGGACATGCAGTTGAACATTCAGGATGGTTAATTTCTTTCTTGTCTTTCAACCAACATGCAGCACACACATGTTTAGCCATTTTAATTTTTCCTTTGACTGTAATGGGGTGAGAATCTTTATATGTGCACTTGTTTCTCTGGTATCTGGCACAAAACCAGAACCTATCCTCTGCTTTCGTTATCGTGTTACTACCCATTGAAAATTCTGTTTTGGGTCTCAGCTTGATTGAAGCTGGGGCCAAAATTGTATTTTCAATGTACAGAAAGTCATCACCCCATTTTTTGTATCCAAGTTCTATATCTCTTAAAATTGCTGCATACAAGGATTTGAGAATCGAAAACTCATAAGAATTATTCAAATACATTAATCTTTTCAAAAGATTTGTTCTACCTTTTTTCATTTTCTGATAATCCTTTTAAAGAAATAATTTCCAAATCACCAGCTACAAATAAATTGAAATTTAAATTGTCAAATTCAACTGAGTTGCTAACATACTCAAACCTTAAAAAGGCATGTGGGTATTTTTGCGGACAAATCACTTGGTCAGATGACTTGCTACTAATGCCTGACCTACAAGCACTTTTCTTTTCCTTAGAAACTGGAATGTCAAGGGAAAATTCATCATCACTATCGCTACTCTCTACCTCAACCCCGTCCTCAATCAAACCAATTTTAGCCAATTGTCGTCTAGCAGCACATTTTAAATCAGTGTTTTCACGTAAAGTTTTCAAAGAAATACTAGATTTACCTTTGCACTGTTCTTGTCCCTCGTCTACTCTCGGGCTCTTACCGACTTCGGCACTTCGTTTCTCCGACGACTGTTCTTTCACTGGTTTGTCACTGTTCTGCGAAGCAACACTCACACTTAATTCTTGCTGCGCCTTCTCTACTTCTTCTCGTAGTTTCTGAAGTTCCTTTTCTCGTCTTAATTTATGTAAAGTTATCGAAAGACGGCCCCTTTCCTCCTCAAACTGCCTATCTATCTCATGCATTTCATGCTCGTCCGGAGAAGCGGATGTTAACGACGAAAACATGGCCGGTTCCCGGGACGTTTCCGTCTGCGCTGGTTTTCGTTCTGTGGGGGTCCCCACGGGTTTGCCTCTCCCCATAGGTGTTAATGGTAAAGAACTCACCAATCCTTCCTCGTTCATCTTCTTGTAATTAATTTGAGGTCTGGATCTCTTGTCAGCCATTAATTGTTGTGAAAAGTTAGTAAGATCGTTGTAAGACAATGATATCAATTAAATTTCCCTAAGGAACCCTGCAAATAGTTCCCAAGACTAGTACACTACTAAACAAATAGTCCTTCTACAGCACTGCTCTCATCGTTACTAATAAAAATTATTCTCGAACAGTATAAAAAGAACAATGCACAGTTTAGACACTGCTCTCAAAATTTTCTAACAACTGTTCACGACTGAGAAAAATAAAACTGTGACGTATCGCGCACAAATTTTTAATTTTATACTTCAACAGGGATTACTGACCAATCAGAATCTTGCTATGCTTGTTGCCAATTAACGAGTTTTACGTGCCGTGTCACCGCAAAACTATGCAAAAAAAGAGCCCAGTGTAGAAGCATGCAAGATGGCGGACGTAAACAACGGTAAAAAGTAGGTACATTTTCAATCGCAAAAATACAGGTTAATTTAACTGATGATGTTAAATGATTGACATTGTGACCAACATGAAATATCCGATTTTCTTATTTTCCCATTGATTTCTCGTGATGCCTACTACACAACTTGGATTCAATCGATAAAGTTGGGTAAATAGCAAAAACCGAAATTGAAGCGGTGATCGCAAGATTCATTCCAGAATATTTGATTCATTACTAATAAAATCACCTATATCCAACGACCTATCGTAAGCCCAAACCCCCACAAACCATCCCGATTTTTGACAGCCCTGAAAAAGCATTGTGGAAAGTGATATTTTTAGTTTTTTGTAAATGGACAACGGTCCAGTGCAGAAACAGGCCGTTTTTACCATTGGTACAGTGGAGAAACAAGGTTTTGAGGCGATTTTGAACCAGTGGAGATACATTTTTGGAAACTGTGTAGACAAATGGTTTGGAACCGTGTTGAACAAGCACGACGTTGGTAAATAATGACTTTGTCGTCGTGAATTGAAAGTAGCCGAATTATTATTTCGAATAGTGACATAAGGGAAATATTTAATACATTAATCCATTCTTTAAATTTAGAACTATTTTATTTTGCTTATGAAATTTGAAAGTTGAGCGTACTTGATTCTGGCACTGTGTGGGCTTGTAAATTTGTCGGTGACCTTTGACCTTCTTTCTTAAATTTGGAATTGTATGTCTACGATAATATGAAGTGGAAAGTAAAATTTGGTGAAAGATCATCATCTAATCTTGTTCCATAATTGAACATTGACACCGACCTCGACTTTTGTCCTCAAGGTTTGAATAAGTTAAGATTGATAATTGTTTACGCGTCAAGCTAAATTCTAGAGATTTGGCAACGACATTTCAAAGTAATGACAGATTAGGTCTAGAACAAATTAATAATACTGGTAAAGTTTGACAAAGGGTCGTCTTTGATTCTGGCATTATGTTGAGCCTTTGAGACTTACCCTGACTTGACCTGTTTCTTCAATGTTGAACCATTTGGTTTATGATAATGTAAGGTGAGTAATAAAAAAATGTCGATGACACTGATATAAATCTGGACCATTTTCTCTGATTTACCTTGTCCTATATTTCTAAAATGCTGAATTGTCAGGTCTAGAAATACAGACTTTAAAACCCTGTCTTAAATTCTCGCATCATTTTCTACCTTTAACACAGACCATACCGCAAAAATACCAGACTAAGACTAAAGTCAAGGAGCAAAATGAGTTCACAAAATTTATTGCAATCAAGAATTGACCAGTACTAATGAGATAAGACTTGTTATATATATATATATATATATATATATATATATATATATATATATATATATATATATATATATATATATATATATATATATATATATATATATATAATTTTATTATTTTTTTTTCAAATCATATCATTGAGTGTAACAGGTAGTGTTGGGAACAATCTTGTCTTCTTTCTTAACAAAAAAAAAAAAAAAAAAAAAAATGCTAACGTACTTTTATGTCAGAGGATGACCCATATTAGATTACGCTTGCATTATATTGGCCAATCAAAAAGCAGCATTGCAAAGATGTGTATAACGGATAAAATCCAATCATTGTATACATACATATCATCGTAGACATAAAATTCCAAATTTAAGAAAGAAGGTCAAAGGTCACCGATAAATTTACAAGCCCACACAATGCCAGAATCAAGTACGATCAACTTTCAAACTTTATAAGCAAAATAAAATAGATCTAGATTTAATGAATGGATAAATGTATTAAATATCTCCCTTATGTCTCTATTCGAAATAATAATTCGGCTACTTTCAATTCACGACGACAAAGTCATTATTTACCAACGTCGTGCTTGTTCTACACGGTTCCAAACTATGTGTCTACACAGTTCCCAATAATGTTTCTCCACTTGTTCAAAATCGCCTAAAAACCTTGTTTCTCCACTGTACCAATGGAAAAAACGGCCTGTTTCTGCACTGGACCGTTGTCCATTTACAAAAACTAAAAATATCACTTTCCTCAATGCTTTTTCAGGGCTGTCAAAAAACGGGATGGTTTGTGGGGGATTGGGCTTACGATAGGTCGTTGGGCATTTGTGATTTTATTACAAATGAATCAAATATTCTGGAATAAATCTTGCGATCACCGCTTCAATTTCGGTTTTTGCTTTTTACCCAACTTTATCGATTGAATCCAAGTTGTGTAGTAGGCATCACGAGAAATCAATGGGAAAATAAGAAAATCGGATATTTCATGTTGGTCACAATGTCAATCATTTAACATCATCAGTTAAATTAACCTGTATTTTTGCGATTGAAAATGTACCTACTTTTTATCGCTGTTTACGTCCGCCATCTTGCATGCTTCTACACTGGGCACTTTTTATACTGCACTGTACCAGGTATACGACTGTGTTATATACGATTTTTGCCGTACCAATTTTAAAATTGAAAACGCTCAGGATAACATTAAGATAGAGAAAGCGCACAGAATCGGAAAATATAATAAAGATAAATGCCGACCTATTGTTGAAAAATTCAACCACTATCCCGATAAAATGTTTATCAAAGACCGTGCCATACAGGAATTAAAAGCAACAGACTTTGGCGTGACCGAACAGTTCCCAAAGGGTGTTCAGGACAAAAGAAAGATCTTATCCGAAGCCTTGAAAATTGCACGTGAAGCGGGGAAAAAGGCCTCGCTTTCATTTGATAAACTATATATAGAAGGGAAAATGTACACCGTAGATACAGTGGCTACTTCCGGTTTTACATAGGGGTGTAGTAGCGAACAGCTTTCGTTTCTCCAATGGAATGTACAAGGCTTGCGGTCGATATTAAAAGACCAACATTTTGTGAATTTGATATCTAATTACGACATATTGTTATTTACTGAGACTTGGCATTCTACTTCGAGCGATATACATATTGATGGTTATAATTATTTTAGTTGTCCACGCCCTAAGTTTAACTCAAGGGCAAAGCGTGATAGTGTGGGAGTAACGGTTTATTTCAAAAATTTTCTTCGTGATTATATCAAATTGATTGAATTAAACAATAATGGTATAATTTGGTTTAAGTAATAGTTAAACGCTAATAATCGAAAATTAAAC
Organism: Fragum whitleyi; assembly: GCA_948146395.1. Taxonomy (NCBI): domain Eukaryota; kingdom Metazoa; phylum Mollusca; class Bivalvia; order Cardiida; family Cardiidae; genus Fragum; species Fragum whitleyi. Next base: position 57,423,668 of record OX411545.1, on the reverse strand, counting down.
GATTTAAACAGCCGAAAGGAGGGAGCGTAGCGACCGACTGAGGCTGTTTAAATCGTTTAATTTTCAATTATTAGCGTTTAACTGACTTAGTCTTTTTCCCGCGCTTGATATTATTGACAGCATATCGCAGGATTTACACGAAAAAGGCCGGTTATATCCATTATAACTGACCGCCCCATCTTTCCAAATACGGTGTTGTTAAAATGTGCACGTAAATTACGAGGCTTTCTAAAGAGCCATTACCGATGATAATATATGAAGTATTGTTTGTTTTTATTGACCTGACAATGTCCTCCGTTCCAAAGACGAACGATTGAATGATTGATTGAATTGAGTTTTACGCCGCTTTCAACATTTTTTCAGTTGTATCTCGGAGGTTGGTGCACCTATCAATGGATTCCTGTTATTTCTCTCACCAGTACAACCATCACATCCTTTCCAAGCCTCCAGTTGCTATCCTCACATAGGTCTACCGTTATTTACCCATAAGTGAGAGACAAATAGTCGGAAATGTGAATGGAGACGTCGGGGATCGAACCAGGGATTGACAGTCCGACGCGCTACCATCTGCGCTATGACGGCGGCTTCTCTATAGATGAACGAACAAATTATATATATTATATATTACAAGTACTTCGCAAGAATAAATTACTTACGGTATCAGATGTAATAAATAGATTGTATATCGATAAAAAGTGCCAGTAATTGTTAATCAACAAATTTGTATACACGGACAAATGAACTTAACCTTACAAGACAACAACTCAAATTTGGTCATCGCCAGAGAAGGGCTTACTAAACTTACTAACGTAAGTAAACTTATCTGTTTAGCCATAGACAAAGACGTTTTATTAATGAAACGATAAAAAGTTAATCGCTACATACATAAGCAAATAACTACATAAAAGTTTAGTAAGCGACCAACTAAGAGTAGGTGCACCAGCAATTGAGATATAAATGCAATGGTGTTGAAATCGGGGTTAAACCACATGCAAACAAACAGGCCATGTCACGCCCAACCAGGTCCAAATCAGAGCAGAATATAGTGAATGCAACATGTGCACGTGTATCATGATTTTCTCCTTTACTTTTCACGTGCTCGAAACATATTCTTGAGGGGGTAGAGTTTAGTATATACGCATGCGTGGAATAACAAATAAACCTTGACGTTTAAATGAAATAATGGTCAAAATAAACCTCAGCTGGTTAGTTTATGGAAAATAAACTATCAAAAATTTTAAAAATCCAGCATTCTGATTGCATGATAAAGTAGGACAAAGACTAAATTATTAGAAAACACACAAAGGGTAGGAAACGAAAATTACTTTTGTACTTGTTACATTCCACCGGAAGATTCTAAGGTATATAAAAATCCTAAGTCTGGATTATATAACTTTGATTTTTTTGACTACTTAAATAATTCTATCAGAAAGTATTCTTCTATTGGATGTGTTTTTCTCACGGGCGATTTGGATGCACGCACGGGGAGTCAACCTGATTATATTTCTTTCAGTAATCTTGATCGGTTTGTTGACTTACCGTTTAGTGATCAACAAATTTTGCCTATGCGTATGAACGGTGATAAAACCGTAAATACGTATGGACAAAATCTGTTATTTTTAAGCAAAGAGAATGAACTTAATAATGTTAATGGTCGCTTGGAAAAGGGAGATTATACATATCATGGAATATATAGGGGTAACTCTGTAAATAGTACTGTTGACTATTTAATAACAAATTATTTGAATTTTGACAGGTTGAGTAATTTTAATGTTAATTCATTGACAGAATTTAGAGATCACAGCTCAATTTCATTTTCTCTGTCATATGAATATTCCTATTTACATTGTCTTGATAAAGTAACGTATTTTGATAAAAATAGTTTGGAAAAGTGAAATAAAAGAAGACCTGTCTTCTGTTTTAGAAGACAAGACTCATTTGTTTCATAATTTAATAGATCGCCTAGTAACAAATGAAATAGATATAAATGACTGTATTTCTCAGTTTTCAAATCTAATACATGACATTTCTTTTTCATTATGTGGGAAAACGGTAAAAAGTGATATACATAAAAGTCGAAAATCAAAATCTCCATGGTTTGATAACGATTGCAAAACGGCAAAAAAAATCATTTTTCAATGCTAAGCGAAAATTTCTTTCAGATAAAACCCATTCAAATAAAGATGAGTTTATGAAAGCTAGGTCAGACTTTAATAGAGTGAAACGGAAAGCTAAAAATAAATATTATCATAAAGAAAAAAATTAACCTTTCAAACTTGGCTAAGAGCAGTCCTAGACAATTTTGGGACAGAATTCGCCAATCTAAGCAGTCTTCTGAAAATGATACAAACTTATCAGCAGAAGATTTTGCTCAGTATTTTGCAAATATTTCCAATAACCAAGAACCTAATTTATCAAATACTTTTATAAATGGTGATACAGACAATTTGTCATTTATCGAATCATTAGATATGAACATTAGCACCGAAGAGATTCAAAAGGCAATTAGCTCAATGAATAGACATAAAAGTTCCGATATTGAAGGCAACGTTTTAGATTTTTTTTATCGATTGTAAGGATTTTATAGCCCCTTTCTCACATCGATTTTTAATCACATTTATAATTCGGGTAATTATCCTGTTTCATGGACTAAAGGTGCAATAGTACCTCTTTTTAAAAAAGGTGATAAGAATAACCCTGAATGTTACAGGGGCATTACACTTATCATCATTTCAGCAAAAATCTTCTCGCTCGTTTTAAGAAACAGATTGAATTCATGGTGCGAAAACAATCGTGTTTTTTATGAAAATCAATTCGGATTTCGAAGCAAACATTCAACATCCGATGCCATCTTTATTCTTCAGACTATTATTCAAAATATCTTATCAAAGAACAATAAACTATGGTGTATTTTTATTGATTATAAGAGAGCATTCGATACTGTGGACAGAGATGCTCTGTTTTATAAACTAATAGAACTAGGCCTAAGTTGCAAATTCATCACTATTATTAAAGCAATGTACAAAAGTATTCAATCTTGTTTAAAGTTATCAAATAATTCATCTCTTTCGGATTTTTTCAACGTGAGTATCGGTTTAAAACAAGGTGAACCTCTCTCGCCCATCTTGTTTCTTCTCTTCATTAATGATATAACAGAAAATTTAGACTTAAACTCAATGAGTGACTCAGACTTGGAATTATTGTCAAAATATTTAATCTTATTTGCGGATGATATAGTTCTGTTTACCACCAGCTAAGAAAGCCTCCAAGCCCAAATAGATAGTCTATATCAGTATTCGTGTAAATGGGGTCTTGAAATAAATATTGAGAAAACCAAAGTTTGTGTTTTTGAAAAAAGAATGTCTCTGAAAGATCGCAATATTTTAATCAATGGTAAAATTGTTGAATTTGTCGATCATTTTTCATATTTAGGACTCGTTTTCAACTATACAGGATCGTTTAATCTAGCGGTGAAAACGTTGAATGATCAAGCTTCAAGAGCATACAATAGTCTTCTGAAGATTTTTGATACTAATTCGTTTGATATTAAAACAAAAATTACATTATTTGATTCGATGGTACAACAAATTTTGCTTTACGGAGCGGAAGTGTGGGGTATATATAACTTCACAACTGTAGACAATTTACATTTGAGATTTTTAAGATATCTGTTGGGAGTTAAAAACCAATTTGTGCTATATTTGGAGAATTCGGAAGATTGCCCTTTTCAGTAAAGAGCAAACAAAGAGCACTCAAGTTTTGGTGTAAATCTATGTCAGGTAATCATCCAAATCTATACGATGCATATCTTAATCAATGTAACCTTAATTCTAATGTGAGTTGGGCCAAAAGGGTTAATGATATAATCGACCATCTTGGCTTAACTAATATCAGAATGAGCTTCAACCCTAGTGTCAATAACTCTGAAATTTTGAAGAAGAGATTAAGTGATCAGTATATAAAGAGCTGGCTTTCTTCGATCAACAACTCTAGTAAACTTACTTATTATTGTAAATTCAAAATGGAATTTATATACGAAAAATATCTTGATAATATCACAAATAATAAATGGTTAAAACTATATGCATGCTTTAGGTTGAGCTCTCACAGTTTAGAGATAGAAACTGGAAGATTTACTGGTATTGATAGAGAAAATAGACACTGTAAAGTTTGTTCCTCAAATGTTATCGAATCGGAATTTCATTTCTTGCTTTGTTGTAATAAATATGAAAATTCAAGACGAAAATATTTTAGAAATATTTCCTGGCCAAATATAAATACTTTTTCTAAATTAATGTCCTCATCAAAAAAGTCTATACTGACTGCCATCTGCAAATATCTTTCTGAAAGTTACACTTAACGTGATGAAGCCTTGCAAGATAAGGCTGTTCCATAAACTTAATTAATCAATTAATTAGTGATGTTTTTCTCGGATGAATTATCATCTGAAATATGCATGTATAATGTTTGTATGTATTTGTCTTTGCCATATTCTGTTTGTTTTGTAAATGGCCATAGACATATATATGTCGAATTTTGCCATTAAAGAATTGAATTGAATTGAATCTTATTCTTCAAGAACCAATCAAAAGATTATAATTTCACTTATGTCAGTGAACTCGCGATTTTTTCTGCCTGCATTTATTTTGAATGTAGCTAATTGTTCTTAACTTTTCAGTGATTTTGGAGCGCTTATGAGTGGTTTGAGAGAGTGTGTGGAATGATTGAGTGGAGCGCTGAGTGATTAAGAATGGTTTTGATTAAGATAAATGCCAATTTCACGATGTAACTAACTGTAATCAACTTGAAGCCACTTTTTAAAAATACCTTCACATGAGGATACAATAATCATTCTTAATTCGGAATATCGGGCTAGTGCAAAAAGGCTCGATCCACAGTTTTATACCTACGCATCGATAGGTCGGGGTATATTGTATTACCGGTTTCCGTCTATATAAATGCGAAAACTGAACATGCAAAATAAACATTTCGCATCTAAAACGCCTTTTGAGTGACAATGCTCATATTTGGCATGGAGGTTCTTCTCGTCAAAATCACCATTCAATGTAAAGGTAAATGATTAAGATTAAACTTCTATAATTTGCCGTTTCGGGCGCATTAGTCTTTTACGAATTCATTGTTTTATCAATTTTAGTTGAACTGTTCTTCGAATGTGATCCTGTAATACATGTGGACGGATGTTGTCAAACCTCTCCATTGATGTTAAGCTGCTGGTGCAATGCGCCGTACTGTAACGGAGTCAGAATTCCGCCATACTTCACTGTAATGAAGACTATCGCAAATAACGGAGTCATGATTCCGCCTTACTTCACCATAACAAAGACTAACACAGGCTTGCTCGACACAACTAACAGCTGACTTCCTGGGAAACATAATAGTATAGAATTACAGCAAGTAATAAGCCGTACTGTAATGTCGTCAGAATTTTGCCATACTTAACAATATAGAAAGACAGAACACACAACCGACTGCCTAGGATAAGAGTATATAGAGAAACAGCAAGCAATACGCTGTACTGTGTAATGTTGTTAGGATTTTGCCATACTTCACTGTAACGAAGACTAGCACAAGATTGCTTGACACAACACGAAAAAGACTGCCTAGGATATAAGGTTATATAGAGAAACAGCAAGCAATACGCTGTACTGTAATGTTGTCAGGATTTTGCCATACTTCACTGTAACGAAGACTAGCACAAGATTGCGCTACACAACACGAAAAAGACTGCCTAGGATATAAGGTTATATAGAGAAACAGCAAGCAATACGCTGTACTGTAATGTTGTTAGGATTTTGCCATACTTCACTGTAACGAAGACTAGCACAAGATTGCTTGACACAACACGAAAAAGACTGCCTAGGATATAAGGTTATATAGAGAAACAGCAAGCAATACGCTGTACTGTAATGTTGTCAGGATTTTGCCATACTTCACTGTAACGAAGACTAGCACAAGATTGCGCTACACAACACGAAAAAGACTGCCTAGGATATAAGGTTATATAGAGAAACAGCAAGCAATACGCTGTACTGTAATGTTGTCGGGATTTTGCCATACTTCACCGTAACGAAGACTAACACAATATTTCTTGACACAACGCACAACCGACTGTCTAAGATACAAGACTATAAAGAGAAACAGCAAGCAGTGACGAGGGGTCAGTGCAACACTGTTGTAAGTGCCTGTAAATATATCGGCACTTACAATAGTGTTGCACTGACCCCTCGATACGCCGTACTGTAATGATGTCAGGATTTTTCCATATTTCACCGTAACGAAGGCTAACACAAGATTGCTTGACACAACACACAGCCGACTGCCTAGGATATAAGAGTAAATTTGAATATAGAGAAACAGCAAGCAATACCGAGGGATCAGCACAACACTATTGTAAGTGCCTATAAATATATTGGCACTTACAATAGTGTTGCACTGACCAATCGATAAGCTGAGTAGGAAAACGTGTGCAAGGCTAGTACAGTGGGAAAATGGTTAAACTATCTTGCCAATGTCCGAGTAAACGAGCGTTGTGCACTGATCGTAGTCTTTAAACAGTTGTTGTAAGGCGTATATTCAATTTAAGCCAATTTGACCCAGGAGTTGTGGCTTCTTACAGACGGACACGCACAAAAGCGGGCAATTATATTCTCCCCTGCGCTAGGTACGGTGCTCCCTATTAGCATATTTATACCCCGCTTTGCAGGCAAGAGCACTTGCAAAGCGGAGTATAATTTGCGGATACTTTGCATCGTTTTGTCATGCTGAAGGCATAGCCGTTTCCTCCCATTTCTCGCTCATCTAAGATTCTTTCAGAAGCATCTAGGTAAATATGCTGTATCTTTTTTTTTAAATGAACAGATTATTCAATCATCCCTTCGAATAATCGCACGAGTTGTAATATAAACCGCTACGGAAAATGCTCAACAAAGCACCGTTTTTTAGAGACACAACATAGTATCACAAAATGACAACAATTTGTGCGTGGTCAAAGGATTGGAAACATTCTGTGAAAGCTTAGTGGAAAATAAACCACAACGGGCCTGTTTTACTAAACATTTTACGATCATTTTTTGCGTAAGTAAAAAATTAAAGTTATTTCTACAGAAATACCTAAATATAGAATTCTGTCATACATAATCTCATTGGAATCGTCTTTTGAGGACGTTTCCAATGAGATATTGCAAGGCAGATTCTAACAATGAATGAAAACACAAGGTACGATTTGTGATTTTGAATTACGATCAAATTTTGCGTAAGATGTTTAGTAAAACGGGCCCGTGGTAACTAGAAATAGGGGTGCGGCTGGCCAGATAGATAATACCTGTCCAAAATACGACCAATTCCATGGCGTATATAAATCAAAGCCAATGCTAGATTTCGATGGCAGTGTTCTATCCTTTTCCCCTTTTTCCCACTGAATTTAAATCTTGTTTCGAATAAATTGCCCATTGTAGGATAATTTCAATGAGGGTTGCACTACGATTTGGTCTTTCCACAATTAAGCAGACAGTGTAGGCCGAGATCAAACTGTACAGCTGTGCAGGCTGATCTTAGTCTGCGCTGTGCACAAAAGCTTTGTGTAGACAGACAGACGGACAGACAGATTGACAATGGAAAACAAGATGTGTTTGTAAAACACGAATGCCCCCGTAACAGCATTTTTTTAAAGCTTGACCTTGACAGATGACCTTGACCTTGTCACATGACCTTGACTTTGGTGTACAGCTTTGTATGTCAAATACTTTTGAAGAAAAGGCAAAGGTTAAGTTTTCGCGTTAAGTTTTCGAGCAGACGGACGGACAGACAGGTGGACAGACAGACATGAGTAAAACAATATGCCCCCGATCTCTCGATACGGGGGCATAAAAATATGCCCCTGATCTCTCGATGCGGGGGCATTAAAAGTCCCTGCGTTGCTACGTGTAAATTTATGGACCAATCAGAACTTGACAAAAATTTTTTGGATAGGATTTCATTTGAATTTGTTTATTTGAATGTTTTACACAAATTTTAACAATCTGTCGTTCAAATTGCGACGGCTGGAACGGCATACAATGGATTCCTGGTATTTCTATCACCAGTACAACCATTACATACTTGCCTAGTCTTCATCTGCTATCTCACATAGGTCTATGAGTATCAACCCATTGTTAGGAGAAAGAAGGATTGAAAACAAGAGTTGACAGCAGACAACGCAGCTCGCCCAAACTGCTGCTTGTCACAAACAGCACTTAACCAAAGATCTAAGTTCAATGTCAATATTTTTTGTTTAAGTTCATGATGTAATATATATCGTCTGATTTAGAAATAAGAAATAAATGTAAAATGGCCATTGGTTTAAGCACTCAGAAAATATAAGCAAGGTTAAAGTTCTTTTGTTAAAGACTTAAAGTTTTTGTAAGTACATAAAATGTCAAGGTCAAATTACCAAGGACCTTGTTTACTGATGAAAGCCTATCACCTGGTGAGTTTGTGTATGAGGTTATGATGTTCCTAGGTTAAACAATGAGAAAATATAAGCAAGGTTAAAGTTTTTTGGTAAAAGCTTTTCTAAGTCCAAATAAAGTCAAGGTCAAAGTCAAAATGTTAAGGAGCTTGGTCTCTGGTGAAAGCCTATTACCAAGTGAGTGTGAATATGAAGTAATGATGTCCCTAGGTAAAACAATCAGAAAATATTAGCAAGGTGAGAGTTTTTTTGGTTAAAGTTTTTTCGGTTTAAGTTTTTCTATGTCTATACAAGTTCAAGGTCAAGGTCAAAAAGGTTAAGGACCGCGGTAACAAGTGAAAGCCTATCACTCAATGACATTGTATATGAGGTTATGATCTCCTGAGGTAAAACAATGAGAAAATTTAAGCAAGGTTAAAGTTTTTTGGTTAAAGTTTTCTAAATCCATAAATGGTCAAGGTCAAAAAAACAAGGAACTTGGTTACCAGTGAAAGCCTATCACCTAGTGAGTGTGAAGTAATGATGTCCCCAGGTAAAATCATCCAAACAAGAGGACCAAGATGGTCCTAGATCGCTCACCTGAGTCTCTATGACCCCTGGGACATCACATTAATTAGATAGGCAGATGTCAAAAAGAAGATAATTGCCTAAGATCAATACCACGGAACGTTTTCAGCAAAGAGCAAGACAGATATGCCTTTTTGCTCTTTGATTCTATGTAAAAAGGGATGCACCCAGGTGGACCCCAAAAGTGACCCCAGGGTCTTGATATGAACAAACTTGGAAGAGGTCCATAAGATGATGCTACATTCTAAATATGAAAGATGTCTGCCTTCTCGTTTCAGAGAAGAAGATTTTTGAAGGTTTTCCCATTTTCACCCATCATGCTCAGATGAGCTGAAAGGGATGCGCCCGGGTGGAGCCCAAATATGACCCAAGGGTCTTGATATGAACAAACTTGGTAGGGGCCCACAAGATGATGCTACATACCAAAAACGAAAGCAGTGTGCCCTCTGGTTTCGAATAAAGAAGATTTGAAAAAAATTTTGCTCTTTGATTCTATGTAAAAAGGGTTGCGCCCGGGTGGAGCCCAAATATGATCCTAGGGTCTTGATATGAACAAACTTGGTAGAGGTCTTCTAGATGATGCTACATACCAAATATGAAAGCTGTCTGCCTTCTGGTTTCATAGAAGAAGATTTTTGAAGATTTTCATTTTTTTACCCTTCGTGCTCATAAGAGATATAGGGATGCACCTGTGTAAAGCCCAAATATGACCGAAGGGTCTTGATATGAACAAACTTGGTAGAGGCCCCCTAGGTGATGCTACACACCAAATATTAAAGCTGTCTGCCATCTGGTTACAGAGAAGAAGATTTTTAAAGATTTTCACTCTTTGATTCTATGTAAAAAGGGTTGGGCCCGGGCAAAGCCCAAACATGACCCCAGGGTCTTGATATGAACAAACTTGGTAGAGGTCCACTAGATGATGCTACATACCAAATATGAAAGCTGTCTGCCTTCTGGTTTCAGAGAAGAAGATTTTTGAAGATTTTCATTTTTTTACCCTTCGTGCCCATAAGAGATAAAGGGATACACCCGTGCAAAGCCCAAATATGACCCAAGGGTCTTGATATGTACAAACTTGGTAGAGGCCCACTGGGTGATGCTACACACCAAATATTTAAGCTGTCTGCCATCTGGTTACAGAGAAGAAGATTTTTAAAGATTTTCAATCTTTGATTCTATGTAAAAAGGGTTGGGCCCGGGCAAAGCCCAAATATGACCCCAGGGTCTTGATATGAACAAACTTGGTAGGGGTCCACTAGAAGATGCTACATACCAAATATGAAAGCTGTCTGCCTTCTGGTTTCAGAGAAGAAGATTTATAAAGATTTTTATATTTTCACCCTTTTTGTTAAGGGTAAAGGGATAGTTAAGGGTGGATTTCATTTATTTGAACAACTTTGGTAGAGCTTGACCCAAGGAACATCCCTGCCAAGTTTCATCAAGATTGGCCCACTGGTTGAGGAGGAGAAGATGTTTAAAGAAATTGTGGACGACGCACGACGGACGACGCACGACTGACGATGGACATTCTACGATCCCCATGCTCACCTTGAGCACTTCGTGCTCAGGTGAGCTAAAAATATAAGCAAGGTTAAAGTTTTTTGGTTAAAGTTTATGGTCCGTAAAAGGTCAAGGTTAAGGTCAAAATGTCAAGGCACTTGGTCTCTGGTGTAAGCACATCACCTGGTGAGTTTATATATGAAGTAATGATGTCCCTAGGTACAACATTCAGAAAATATAAGCAAAGTTAAAGGTTTTTGGTTAAAGTTTATTGGTTAAAGTTTTTTCGGTGAAAGTTTTTTAACAGGGTCAAGGTCACTGTCTCAAGGTCTTTTTGACATCGGCGCTTGCTTTAAATGAAACCCTAATGAGTGTTTATGTAAAATATAAAGCTATAGGATTAATATTGATAGAAATAAAAAACTTTAACCTAATGTGGACGGCTGGACGCTGACACCGATGCCAACATTCGAGGGTTTGACAATAGCTCCTCCGAGACTTTTGTCCTGGTCGAGCTAAAAGGGATCAGGTAAGTGATTCAAAAAGAACCTAAAGCTTGAAATGTTGTGCTCAGGTAAACCACACTTTTGGCAGACAGATATACAGATTGGTGGACATACAGAAAGACAGGCAGAAAGAGTGACCTCGGTATACCCCTAACCTTGTTAATAGGTTTTCAATTAAGACAGTCAAATGTAAAATGTTATAGTTTGTATGAAAAGTATTTCAACATTTATCATTCAAGGCGAATATGAAAGAATATGTTTATCATAATGGCAAACTAGTACAAATTTCAGTCTTAAATTGTCCATTTTTTTTAATTGATAGGCAAGATAATATATGTGAATTTGTTTCCGTCAAAAGTTTGTTGGAAAATCTTGTTTATATATTATAAGTGAGTGTGTATATGCAAGTACTTAACTGAATCATAAAACTAAACAGATTTACTTTCCTTACAAAAGTGAGTGCATTTGATGGTTTGCTTACCAATGACCTTGTAACTTCAGCTGATTCAAGCTGAAGTTACGAGGTTTTGGTAACCGAATAAAGATTTTCCTTTCGAATCTAGATAATTTATAAATAGATCTATAACATCCAAATTTCACCCAAATTAGCTAGAATTAGCTACTTTATACTTGTGATCAGTCAAGCAAAATGGTACCATCTGGGAAGTGTGTTAAAAGTTGATCCTGGTCAGACTACGTGGTCTGCACAGACTGACCAGGGTAAATACTTGAGGCAAATAACAAATTTTGTCAATCTAGAATGATTATTCTACTTTCTAATGTAATTATTTCTCAAGTTTATCTTCTGGTGTATTTATGCTGGATCCATTCCTTTTGCAAATATTTATTATTTGGAGATCCCAGATTGTCCGTTTTCGCATGAGAGGTTACATTTAATTTCAATAATAATTCAAATACACCAAAAATCACAGTTGTGTAAAAAGAAGACATTGTTGTTTTAAATCTACAATCCTGTATCAAACAACTTATTTCTTCAGCTCCGCCCTACCATACCAAAAATGATGGTTACATATGAGCCTGTGTGTGGCATTTTCAACAATTTCAAATGTGCCCCAAGCACAAACTCTGTCCAGTCTGTGCATCCACACAGTCTGACCAGAGTCTTTACTTTGCGTTTTGTAGATAGATAAGGTCTCAAAGTATTCAAGCAATCTTCTAATTACACAATCTGGCTGTATATGCTGCTCAATGTTTGTTCCTCACGTAGACATCAAATTGTTGGGAATGTCACACACAGGCTCATTATAATATCATGTCTGACACAGTTGTGTAAAAACTAGAATCCTGAATCAAACAAGAGACTCAGAGGTACAGATAAGAGGGGGTAAACCAAGTCTAAAATCTTTATTCCTCAATGAAACATATATTTCTGGTACTCATTGAATAGTCTTGAGATGTCTTCATTGAGTACCATAGTCTCGATGATGATCATTCCAATGAGTACCAACAACATATGGTTTTGAACTATTATTTTGAAAATACTTTGATCTAAAATCCAAATTACCCCCTCTACCTGTAGCTTCACCATTGTAAGGAATCCACAATCCTATATCAAATCAATGAAGGCAGTCACTAAACTGTCAATCTTCATTCATTAAATCCCATAATGAATTGGTTACATCAAAGCTGTTGGTTTCCTTACTAAAACTGAAAGTCTTTACTTCTGTCTTGTTGGTTATGTCTACAGGTAGTTAAGGGAAAACAAGATGACCATGATGGTTCTTTATTGCTCACCTGAGTCTCTTTGTCATAATTGATAACCATCAAATTTTCCAGCAAAAATCATAATTGCATATTTATGATTTGTTAGAGTGTAAACAAGAAAAATGTGATTAAGGCCCCTTTTCCTGTGATATGGCATGGATCCTTCTCATTTTCAATAGGATTCATCCTTGTGACCTGACAAATATTCTGACCAAGTTTCATGATGGTTGGTCCATATTTGTGGCCTCTAGAGAGTAAACAAGAAAATTGTCATTTAGGCCCCTTTTCCCATTATATGGCACAGATCATTCCCATTTTCAATCCAGTTAATCCTTGTAACCTGACTAACATTCTGACCAAGTTTCATGAAGATTGAATCACATTTGTGGCCTCTAGAGAGTAAACACTTAAATTGTTGACGCCGGACAACACAGGACAGACGACACACAGCAGACAATGCACATTCAATGATTTCAAATGCTCACCTTGAGCATGATACATTGCTTCAAATTTGTTGAGAAACAACATGTAAAATCCTCTTTTTCAAGCCACTGAATTGATTGATTGAATGGAGTTTAATGCCCCTTTCAACATTTTTTCAGTTATAAGGCAGCAGCTGGAGCATCTAACAATGGATTCCTCAAACCTGGTATTTCTCTCATCAGTACAACCACCACATCCTTTCCTAGCCTCCAGCTGCTATCTCACATTGGTCTAGGATTATCAGACCAATGGTGATAGACAAATTGTCCGAAAGAATGAGTGCCCCCACCGGAATAATAAAACAAACACTGCAGATGCAATAGAGTGTATAATGATTATCTCTGAAATAAAATAAGGAAATTCCCATGACATATGAGCCTGTGTGTGAAATTTCCAACAATTTCAGATGTGCACAAAGCAAAGCTTCTGGCCAGCCTGTGTGGCTGCACAGGCTGGCCAGAATCTTCACTATGCGGTATATAGGTATATTAAGGTCTTAATCCATCTTCATACAGTCAGCATATGTCATTATTGCATTGTGTCAACACTACCGAACGTTTGTACCTCATGCAGATGTGAAATTGTTGGAAAAGTAACCTACAGACTCATGTTCAAAATGTCCGACGAGAGACAATAATAATTATAAATGACAAAGGGAAATAACCCAAAAATAATCTTGGTAGAGTTATGATGCTTGTGCACTACACTCCTTATTTATGCTAACCTTGTGGCCTACAGAAAAGAAACACTGGAATAATTATTATAACAGCCAACAGGCATTTGGTGGAAACACAGAAAAAAAATTATATGGTGAGACACGAAATTATTTTTGCCACATGCCAGTAGAACAGGTAACAGGTCCTTATCTTTGATTAAAAGTCCTTCAAAAAATATGTAATGGGTTGATTTCAACTACATTTCTAACTTATCCAGATAACAAGAAGTTTATGTAAGAAAACATGGTGAGCATGGCAGAAATTTCTTGTTACAAGAAATTTCTTCTTTTCCAACAATACATTGCAGGCAAAAATCTGTAATACTCATGTCAGAAGATGCATTAAACTTAAAGGTCAAAGGACCTGGGCCCTGTTTTATTAAGTATCGCATGATCGATTTGGACTGAAATTTATAATATGTGATATGTTGTGCGTCCTGTGATGAAACTAGCCCCTGATCTCTAGAAAAATCACCAGGCCCAAACAAGAGTACTTTATTTCTATAAGTCTTGACTCTGGTCAGAATATTTTGTAGTGAAGTTAAACAGCTTTATGATAAAACAACCAAAAGGATACATCCTTCTAAATTCTCATCCAAACCTTCAAAGTCCCATTTGATTCCTGACACATAGTTGAACAGTGATATTTCTTCCCTGAAATAAACAAATGGGTTTGTAAACTATGGATTATATAAACAAACAATCAGGGTGTTTTTTTTTTCCTTTTCAATTCATACTTTTAGCAAATGGTATTGTCTGAAAACTACCATGTGAACTTTGGAAAAAGGTTAAAAACATAAATAGCAGAGCTCCAGATAAGGAGGGGTAATGAGTATCTAAAACTGTAAAGACCTAGGGTAATCCTAATCATAAACTATAATAATGATTACATGTCACAAATTATAATTTTTGAGTAATTTTATTGTAATCTGTCAAAGGAGCAATTTTGATCACATGTTATCCAAATTTAATTGATTACATTGCAAAAAGGCCTGCAATCACGATTACAATTTGATTACATTATGATTACAATTGCTATATTTTTAGGTATAAGTTCTGATTTTTTTTTAATCCGCTTCAACATTTCCAATACTTTGCAGCCCTATTCACACTACTGCAAAAGGGTCCCATTAAAATTACATTAAAAGACCATTAATGGCCCATGAAAACAAGGAAAACTATGAAAATGAGCCATTAGTCCTTGTAAAAAAATAATAATGGGTAACACTTTTAGCCATTAAAATGCTAACTAATGGCCATTAATTCATGATTTGACCATTAAAAAACCATGAAATGCAGATTGATATAATGGGCCGGCATAAATGTATTGGCATTAAAAAAGTAATGGGCCATTACTTCTTGTTTTAGCTTTATTCATGCCCATCAACTACTATGAATATTTTTTTCATGCCCATCAATCACCCATGAATGATGGCCATTAAATAAAAAAAAAGGCCACATAATGGCCATAATAAAGATTGCTAAAAGTCACTGGCATTAAAATAAATTATGACAATTAATCATGGCCATTAATATATCATTGAATCTGAATCAGACCATTCATGGGCATTAACTTTGATTGTAATAAGATCAAAGAAATACTGAAATTTTTTAAAGTTCTTTTATTTTGATTCATGCCCATTAACTACCATGAACATTTATTCATGCCCAATATTATCCACTGAAGATGGCCATTAAATACCAAACAGTAACGAATAATGGCCATTATAAAAATTCCTAAAAACCATTTGCTCTTTTAATTTTGAATCATGCCCATTAACTACCATGAACATTTATTCATGCCCATCAATCAACCATTGAAGATGACAATTAAATACAAAACAGTAACAAATAATGGCTATTATAAAAAAACTCATTGGCATGACAAAAATCTTGACTATTACTTATGGCCTTAAATATATCATACAATTATGAATCAGATAATCCATGATCATTAACTTTATTTAATGGGGATGAAAGGAATACAGAAAAGTTTTAACTTTTTTTTCTTTTTATTCATGCCCAGTTACTATCATGAACATTTATTAAAGGTTATCACCCATATAAATGACGATAATTAAATACCAAATATGATAAATAATAGCCCTAATAAAAAAAATCAAGTCATTAATTGGCATTGAAAAAAAATTTTGACAATTAATTCAGGCCATTCATATGCTGTTGAATTCTAAATCAGTTTATTCATGGCCCTTTACATTATTTGAAATGGGTATTAATGAGAAATTAAATACAGAATTAAAGCTTTAACTACTTTCATTTTGATTCATGCCAATGACACAAACCATGAATAAGTCGTTATACAAAGTCATGGCCAAGAGTACCAGTCTAAAAGTGACCGTGAATCCAGTCTATGGAAATCCAACATGGCTGCTGTTTTCAAACAAAATTTTCAGTTAAAATGTTTTTTGCCTTATTCTCTTGTACATTGGGAAGAAAAGCAAGCAAAATGTATGTAAAAAGCTGAAACTTGATTATTTTAAATAGAATCTTGTACTGTTGGACTTAAAACAATTGATTAACAAAATATAAGACAAATTTTAAATGAAGCCTTCGAATTTGCAAAATTTGAAGAAAATAAGATTTTTTTTTTTTTAAGATTTTAGCAATAAATCATTTGTGCAAATATTCCCAAACCCCAATTAAACATTATTGCATCAATTTTATAGAAGATTTGTATGAATGAGATCTGTCAAGGTGTTTAATGTTTGTAGATTCGTACTTATAAATTTTCAACCCTAGGAAACTAAAGATTACCAACATTGAAGGGGAAACAATAATGGGCATGATTTGTATTGATGGCCATTAAAATTATAGGCATAAAAATTTTCCATGGCCATCATTTTTGGTCCATGACTGGTATTTTCTCCCCATTGTTTGGCCATTAGAAAATTAATGCCCATTTGCAACATTTAATGGGTAAACTTTAATGGTCATAATTTGTCTATTAAAAAAAGTTAAGTACTTTTTCATGACCATTACTTGGCAGATATTTTGACCATTAATTTGTCATTTTATTTTTAATGCCCATTACATTTATTTCAGGGTTTATGGATAATGGGCATGGTATAGCAGTGAAAATAAAATTCTTGCCCATTAATTTAAATTCATGCCCAGCACAATGTCGCTTTTAATGGCCACTGCCCATTAAAATGTGCCATGAAAAATATTAATGGGTCATGAATTTTGCAATTTTACAAATTCATGGCTACCATTAATATTAATAATGGCTACCATTAAAAAATCAATGCCCATCAATAATTCATTTTTGTAATGGTCATTATTTCCCCAGTAATTACTCCTGAAAATCTAATGGTGTCCTTTCTCCATTTATGGCCATGAATGACTTCTTTAATGGCCATAACTCTCCCATTAAAATAATTTAATGTTAAATTCATGGCATCTTGATGGTTTATTAATGCCCAGCACAATGTCGCTTTTAATGGGTGAGGTTAATGGCTCAAGCCATGAATTTTTCATGGCTGATTCATGGTTGATCTTGCAGTAGTGTCAGATATTTTAAAATAATTGCTAGAGCTAGATGTTCCTAGCAAATGAACAAAATGAAATTCAAAAGGAAAAAAAACAAAAAACACACACACACATCATCAACCGTATAAGTTTGAAAATGAGTGAACTTGCTTGAAAAAATAATTTACAACAATGATTAAGTATTGAAAGGATTGAAAGAAATTCCAAATTTGAATAATTTGACTATCATCAAACTCTTAAATTATGAATGTTGAGTGTAGGACAAAAGCCCCCTAGTATAGGACAAAAAACCCAATTGGACAAAGATCCTTAGGACATAGCCCACTCAACATGAATTACATATATCTATATATATGTATTTATATCAATTTTGTTACTTTGAAATTTATCATCTATAGAATCTTGATAAAATGGATACTTTTCTTTTATGTATGCTATTACAAAAATTGAATTTTGAAAATACTTAGCGATGGAAAAATCACTGTTTAAGCCCTCTCTCAGATTACCCGAAATCAAATTTGATTGAATTTCAAAGTATCTTAATTTGATTCTTAATTCCAGCAAGCAAAGAATTTATATTAGGAGAAAAGTAGAGCCCTAACTATTCTACTCCTTGTTTAATGCATTTTTCTTTTATTCGTGCAAATCTAATTTTTGGACAACAAAAAGACCACAAAAAGACCAACAAGAACAATGCCAAGGTGATCACAATTCCTCGGGTTTTCTCTGACAATAGCTTAGCTAAAAATGTTAATCACTGTCGAATCTCTTTACGTCAAACTTCAGACCTACAATAATATTTTAACCAATTGAAACTTAGACAAAAATATAATCAGATATCTACTACTCAAAATTTGACCACAAGTGGAGGCAATATTATGGAAGTGAACAAAAACACGCTTGATTTGCTTTTATAGTTAAATACTAGAATATAAAATGCAAAGTCCTTTTTTCTATTTTATAATTCACTAATAAAATCATTTTGATCATGTATTGATAATTAGAAATCTAAGGGACATTGGACAAGGCTGCTATTCAATTGTATATTTTCTCATGGTGCAGGATGAGTACATGTATAGATTTTGGAAATTTGAAAGTCCAGAAAATCAATATACAATACAGTCAATATTGCTCAAGCGACCACATCTATCAAGCGACCAATTTTATTAAGGGACCACCATAAAAAGTCCATTCCTCGTCAACTAAATTTCGAAGAAAAACAAGATGTGTTTGTGAAACACGAATGCCCCCAGAACAGCATTTTTTTTTAAAGTTTGACCTTGACAGATGACCTTGACCTTGTCACATGACTTTGACTTTGGTGTACAGCTTTGTACGTCAAATACTTTTGGAGAAAAGGCAAAGGTTAAGTTTTCGGGTTAAGTTTTCGGACAGACAGACGGACATGAGTAAAAAAATATGCCCCCAATCTCTCGATACGGGGGCATAAAAATGGCATTCTTAATGAAAAAAAGGTTATTTTTTAAACTTATGTTGTTGGAGCCCATTCGAATCTTCTCATCAATTCAATTCTAATGGGTTCGAACACCATAAGATTAGGTACAACTTGACCGATAATCTTTTTATGCTATCAAAATGAACTGTCACATTCATAATGGTATTTTGTGTTAAGCCACCATTCTCAGTAACGACCGCTTTTTGGTGGTCCCCAAAGTGGTCGCTTAACACAAGTTTTACTATATTTACATTCTCAAAGGGAGAACCACAGTTGTCTCATTTAAACGTCTATCTTTTTCTTCAACCAGGCACTCCATCTCCTGTTTCAATTCTGCACCCTTCTCCTCTAATTTTCTCCCATAGGAGGATATCTCGTTCAATTTCTCCTCTAAAGTATGGCACTCCTTCTTTAGTTGCTCTTCTTCTTTGATCAATTTATCTAAACTGTCTACCCCTGATTGACCCCCTCCACACTTCTCATACTCCTTCTGCAAAGCTGAGAGAAAACAACAGGGCTTGTGTTTGACCCTTAAACCAGGGTTTTGACCCCTCTAAATCCCATTTTGACAGTCAAAAATTTCATTTGGGGGTCATTGAATTTCCGCTAGTGAAACCTATGCAATATTAAGTTTATATAGATCAATTCTTTTCTTCATACTATTAGAAAAGATCTATATAAATGAAACAACATAAACAATAAAGTGTGTCTACACTTTATTGTTTATGTTGTTTCAGTTATCTTTATAACTTAAAAGCCTGATAAGTTTTCATGTTTTGCCTTTTTCCCCCATAAAACCAGCTTTGACCCCAAGAATTTTATGTTCATGGGGTCAATAAAGCCCAAATTTAAAAGGCTAGTCCAATCCCTGAAAAAAGAAATGTTTGTGAAACACATATACCCTAAAACAATTTTTCACAACTTTAATCATGTAAGGTGACCTTGATCTTGTTACATGAGCTTGACCTTGGTATCTGATAATACATATTGAAGAGATCTACCATCAGTCAAATAACGAGCATTGTATCTTAAATTCGCTTAAAGTAATAGGTAATTTAAGATTCTGGTAAAGTTTTGCAGACAGATAAACAGACTGACAGATGGATGGACAACAGTTATGCCATTTATTCAGGCTAACCCAGTATCAAAAACCTTGCAGACAAGGCGCTGGAGAAATAAAACCCATTGTGTATAAATGAACATTTTTTTTGTAACAAGCTATTTCTTGATTTATTACACAGTTCTCTTAAAGTGGAAAAATTAAGAAATTGCTCATAAAAATGCAAGGTTTACCATCTGTGTTAAAAACTTGGGATCATTTTGCCACATTATGACCCTCTTTAAACTAGATTAAGAATGTTTCTTTGACAATTTTGGGGGTCATTTCATAAAAGGGGGGTACAAATTCAAAGAAACAGGGGTCATGGAAAACCCTGGTAACAGTTGAGGTATGCGCTATTTTTTTTTTTTTTTTTTTGGCTATATCTGTCCTGTCTTCATGTTGCTTGTTGTAATGTCCCAAAAAAGCAAATTGTGCTTTTCAAATATTTTGTCCTTTAAAATGCATATATACAAGACATAAATAAGGCTTCTGTTTGACAATTGAACCAGGGTTTTCTGAAAATTCCTCATTCAAAACTCAAAAATTTCTGTCAGGGGGTCATTTTGATCACTTGAATCTTTTGGATATAATCTATGCTGTATAAATCAGTCGTTTCCTGCATATTCTTATGTGGAATCATTGTAAATGAAACAATGTAAACAATAAAGTTTCAATAAATTGAAACTTTATTGCTTATGTTGATTCATTTATAAAGATTACAATTAACAGTTCAAGACTTTTGATTTAATTGATAAACCTTTAAAATTAGCTAATTTTTACCCCTTAAAAAATCAATTTAATCCCCATTATTTCATGATCATGGGGAACTTGATCCCTTAATGGAAAAGCTAGCACTGGCACTGCATACCTTCAAGATCTGCCTTTATAACTTGTTGCATCGGTTCTCTGAGTTTGAATACTTCATCAATTACGCCAGCGTTGGCATCGAATACAGTCTGGTACTCTTCGGACGCTTTTTTCTTGGCCACTAACAGACCCTCAGCCATCTCAATCATCTCATCCACATCCGAGATGTAGCTCATCTGAAAATATGGCCCGAGATTGTAAGAAAACTTTTTCTGTTCTCAGGTGAGAATTTACTTGAATGTACTGTAATTTTGTTGTGACACTGTAACAATTTAATGATTAAGAAATTCTGTCGAGGCATTCTACCACTTTCTTCTCTAAATTTCATTTTGCCCTGAGATTTTCCTCTCATTTAGCTAGTTTCAATGAGATTTCTGGCAGAAAAATGAGAGATTATCTCACCCCAAAATTATCCCTGGCATCTAGTTCTGGAAAACATCATTTTGAGTTTGATGACCTTTAAACTGCACTATGACTAGGATTTTTTAAAATAGCTTACAAGCAAATTGGCTAAGCCAAATTATGCAAGTTTTACATACCAAAGAGTCAGACTTCATGATTGCTTAATCTGTTACCAAAAATCTGAAAAGAGTAAGAAAATTCTGTGGTTTAAGGGAAGCGGGTTTTGTGAGTCTGAGACCCACAAATACGTAGCCAGGGGCCCGTTTTACTAAATTTCTTAACAAATATTGATTATAAGTCAAAAACACAAAACATACCTGGTGTTTTCATTCATTAATAGATTCTGTCTTGCAAAATCTCATTGAAATTGTCTTTAGTAGATGCTTCCAATGAGATTGCAATGCAGAATTCCATATTTAATTACTACTGTAGAAGCATCTTTAATTTTTGACTTACACAAAAAAATGATTGTAAGATGTTTAGTAAAACAGGCCACAAGACCCTAAAAACTACATGAAGTTAGTCCCTTGGACCCTCTGTGGATCAACTTAAGAATACAATTGAGGACTGTTTCTAAACAGTCATCAATTCTTTCCTGAAGTTGAGCCCCAAATATTCATA
Organism: Fragum whitleyi; assembly: GCA_948146395.1. Taxonomy (NCBI): domain Eukaryota; kingdom Metazoa; phylum Mollusca; class Bivalvia; order Cardiida; family Cardiidae; genus Fragum; species Fragum whitleyi. The sequence continues at coordinate 57,401,744 of OX411545.1, read as the reverse complement.
TATCCAACACATTCTAGACCTTGAACCAGGGGAAAGCTCTTAATTCACATTAAAACAAAATTATATCTTGAAAGAAATAGTCTACATCAAAAGCAGGTACTCCCAAACATTAAGAAAGAACTCACAAGATCCAAATTGTTGTTTACTTTAGACCCCATTTTATTGAAGTCAGACTAAAACCCTGAAAATTTCTTATTTCACAGTGAATTGATTGATTGAATGGAGTTTTACGCCGCTTTCAACATTATTTCAGTTATATCGCGGCGGCTGGAGTACCTAACAATGGATTCCTGGTATTTCTCACACCAGTACTACCATCACATCCATTCCTAGCCTCCAGCTGCTATCTCACATATAGGTCTATGATTATCAACCCATTGGTGAGGGACAAATAGTCGGAGAGAATGAGTGCCGCCGTCGGGGATCGAACCCATGATTTCACAGTGAAGAAAAGAAGGGTGCCATCATTCATCATAATACATGGATTGCATGCCCTGACCAGTGGTTCTGAAATAACCTGCCCGAGTTGTCCCACTAGTCCATGAAACTGCACAGACAAGCAGATTTTCATTGCTTAGTTGTCCGTGGACAAGTGAAAAATCTCAAGAAAAAAATCTAATATTTCACAAAGTGAAAGTTCACTGTTTTCTGGAAATGAGACTTAAATAAATACCTTAATCCTTAAATATCAAAAATAAATGAGACTTTTTAATAGCAATATCCATGTTTTTTCAATATCAGAATAAATGACTACTTTTTCGGACAAAAGAATGCTTATGATAAGGAACGGACAAGTTGTTTTTTGAAATGGACTACAGTTTGTGATTGTCACTTGTCCGTGGACAAGTTGACTTTTAAAAATATTTCAGAAGAACCCTTGCTGACCCTTGACCTCTGTCATCAGGGGTCGACACTAACTTCTGTGTCAGTTAGGGGTCCATCAGACTCCCAATCTATGAATCAAGGAGTCCAAGCTCAAAGTAAGGAGTCCAGATTTTAATATTTGGAGAACATTGTGGAATGGAGGAAATTGCTTGTTACAAGCAATATCTTCTTTTCCACAATATTTCTCCTCCAAAGAAGATTGTTTTCTTTCAAAATACTACCACATACAAGCAATGATAATTTCAACAACTTGACAACCTCTGTAGTGAAAAGATCATCAGTTTTCTGGCAAGGGAAAGGAAACTGTCCTGTGCATGTTTCTCAAAATATTCTTGTATGATACTGGGAGTCCATTGGACTCCTTAATTGCAAATTACAGAAGTCCGAACAGGCACAGAAGGAGTTTTGGACTCCCTGACTCCTCTTAGTTTCTAACCCTGGTCATGACACACCCGGCAGTAATTAAATTGTCATTTATCTGTAAAACATATATTGTAATATATGAACATGAAACAAACAGTAAACCCTTGTTGCAAAATGGTGAAAAATGTTGGACTTCAACAGTCATCTCATCCTAATACTGCTGTATCATGATAAATTTACCTTGCAATATCAATAGGTCAATAGAATTTTTTTCAAGTCAATAAATATCGCAATAGTACCTCTGACTATCGATAGTTTACAATAGTTTTTATGAAAATGAAAGTAGAACTAAATGTAGTTACAATGTTACTTTTCTGCATGTTTTCACCAGAGAATGGGGTCAAATCCAATTCTTTTTCAGGGAATATCAGTCTGTTATTAAATTATTTGATCATTTACTGGCCATTGACAAGGTAAACAATATCTTACAAGAACATTATAAAGTTACTGCCAAATAAAAGGTATAACGCTTTAACATTGATAAGTATCTAATTTTTCTGTAAAAACACTATTGTGATATAGTTTAGCAATAGTTTTCTGACTATTGCAATACTATCTCAACTGCAACTTTACTATCGCAATACTATCATGATACTACTTTTGAACTCAATAGTCACCCCTAACAAACTCATACTTGATCTCTACATGATTGTTTTCACAAGCAGCTCTATCTTGCATCCCATCAATACATATCACTACCCGACCATTTTTCAATCATCTTTTCTACTCAGCCATAGTTTTGACAAAAATATTCAAATCAATAGGTAGCCTGATCAATGCCGACCAGGGGCCTGTTTTACTAAACACCCTACGATCATATTTTGCGTAAGTCAAAATTCAAAGTTGCTTCTAGATTAGCAACTAAATATAAAATTCTGCCATGCATCATCTCATTGGAATCGTCTTCAAACGACGATTCAAATGAGATATTAGAAGGCAGAATCTAACAATGGATGAAAACACCATGTACAATTTGTGATTTCGACTTACGATAATTTTTTTCGTAAGAAGTTTAGTAAAACAGGCCCCAGGCTTGATGCCCAGACCTTCCCTGATCACTCATGCAGACCAAATGAAGCTCAATCGGTACTTGATCAAGATAATTGTATCTGCAGTAGGGTCCAAAGAATCCACTTGTCTGCTAATGTTTACAAGTGCAAAATCCCTGAGCACAACAACAACAATGACACCAAGGCTTTACCAATACCTCGGTTTTCTCTGAAAACAGCTGAGCTAAAAAAAATTCACATGTTTTTTTTCTATCTACTACATTTCTTTTGTCGTATATAATCCCATTCATTGAATAGTACATGAAAACATCCATGATATTGTTGACAAACACAAGAGGGCCATAGTGGCCCTAAATCGCTCACCTGAATGAACTGTCAAAAATTGTTAAAAGTAGATTTAGAAAGGATGAAGAATTCTGACCAAATTTCAGGTCGATTAGGCATAAAATGATGCCTCTACACTGCTTAAAAGGTTTTTCTAAGATTTGATCTCATGACCTCATTTTTGACCCCACTTAACCCAATTTCGAATTTGTCCAAGATATCATCAAGACAATCATTCTGACCAAATTTCAGGTTGATTGGGCAAAAAATATGGCTTCTACAGTGTCTACAAGGTTTTTCTAAGATTTGACCCCGTGACCTCATTTTTGACCCCACTTGACCCAATTTTGAACTTGTCTGAGATTTCATCAAGACAATCATTCTGACCAAATATCAGGTTGATCAGGCAATAAATTTGGCTTCTAGAGTGTCTACAAGGTTTTACTAAGATTTGACCCAATGACCTCATTTTTGACCCTACTTAACCCAATTTCGAACTTGTCAGAGATTTCATCAAAACTATCATTCTGACCAAATTTCAGGTTGATTGGGCAAAAACTATGGCTTCTAGAGTGTCTTCAAGGTTTTTCTAAAATTTGACCCCATGACCTCATTTTTGACCCGTCTTGACCCAATTTCAAACTTGTCCAAGATTTCATCAAGACAATCATTCTGACCAAATTTCAGGTCAATTGGGCAAAACATGATGCCTCTACACTGCTTACAAGGTTTTTCTAAGATTTGATCTCATGACCTAATTTTTGACCCCACTTGACCCAATTTCAAACTTGTCCAAGATTTCATCAAGACAATCATTCTGACCAAATTTCAGATTGATTGGACAATAAATATGGCTTCTAAAGTGTCTACGAGGTTTTTCTAAGATTTGACCCAGTGACCTCAATTTTGACCCAACTTGACCCAATTTCAAACTTGTCTGAGATTTCATCAAGATGATCATTCTGACCAAATTTCAGGTTGATCAGGCAAAAAATATGGCTTCTAGAGTGTCTACAAGGTTTTTCTAAAATTTGACCCCATGACCTCATTTTTGACCCAACTTGACCCAATTTCAAACTTGTCCAAGAATTCATCAAGACAATCATTCTGACTAAATTTCAGGTTGATTGGGCAATATTATATGGCTTCTAGAGTGTCTTCAAGGTTTTTCTAAGATTTGACCCCATGACCTCAATTTTGACTCAACTTGACCCGATTTCAAACTTGTTAGAGATTTCATCAAGACAATCATTCTGACCAAATTTCAGGTTGATCAAGCAAAAAATTTGGCTTCTAGAGTGTCTTCAAGGTTTTTCTAAGATTTGACCCCGTGACCTCATGTTTGACCCCACTTGACCCAATTTTAAACTTGACTTAGATTTTATCAAGATGATCATTCTGACCAATTTTCAGGTTGATCAGGCAAAAATATGACTTCTTCAGTGTCTACAAGGTTTTTCTAAGATTTGACCCCATGACCTCATTTTTGACCCCACTTGACCCAATTTCAAACTTGTCTGAGATTTTATCAAGACAATCATTCTGACCAAATTTCAGGTTAATTGGGCAAAAAATATGGCTTCTAGAGTGTCTACAAGGTTTTCTAAGATTTGACCCCGTGACCTCATTTTTGACCCCACTTGACCCAATTTCGAACTTGTCCATGATTTCATCAAAACAATCATTCTGACCAAATTTCAGCTTGATTGGGCAAAAACTATGGCTTCTAGAGTGTCTACAAGGTTTTTCTAAAAATTGACCCGGTGACCTCTTTTTTGACCCCACTTGACCCAATTTCAAACTTGTCCGAGATTTCATCAAGACAATCATTCTGACCAAATTTCAGGTTGAATCGGGCAAAAAATATGGCTTCTGTCTACAAGGTAAATGTTGACGACACATGACGGACGACACTCAACCACAAAAGCTCACCTTGAGCACTTTGTGCTCAGGTGAGCTAATAAAAAATTCACTTACAAGTGTCGATCAGTTTTACTGGTATTTGAGGACCTTGAAACTTATTTGAGGTCATTATTTTTTTTTTCTCCCCTCTAAAATGATATCTTCAGATCTATATAACTTAATAAGCCAGGTTTTTCAAAGATTCTCAAGTTTTACAAAGATCCCTAGGCATATCGTAGGGTAAGTGAGAGTCAAAGCAGGACAAGTTACTTTTTCAAGTCACTTGCTTTGCAGGACTTGTGTCTTTTCTCTGAATGCTATGGACCCTAGGCTGTTTGGAACACACTTAAGGTAGCTGTCTTTAACCAATTAACTGATTTTCTTGTCAATTTGACCCTTCTGATTGGTCAGGTGAATTTTGGGTCCAGAGTTGATTTTACAAAGCAGCTGAGGTCAGATAGGTTGCGTGAATGATAAGGCCCAAATCATTTGCAGGTGACATTTTCTATTGCTTCCTGTCTAGTTTGGGAGTCAAAACTAAAGTCAGCAACTTGTACTTGTTTTTGGTTTACATGGTTTTCCCTCTATGTTCAAAGCTTGGGGTCATTTTATGACCCCCTTTAAACTAGTTAATGAATGATTCTTTGACACTTTTGGGGGTTATTTAAAAAAAGGGGGTCCAAATTCAAAGAAACAGGGGGTCATGGAAAACCCTGGTTTTGTTGATATGTAAGATTTAATGACAATTATATTCATCTTTATTTCTATGGTTAAAAATTTTCTAAGAAAAATAAGAAACAGCTCCAGTATGCTTAAATATTTCACTATCTGAAACTTAGTTTAAAAATATGCCAGTCATGGGGCAGTAGAAATTTGGAGAGGGATGGAAACTTCAACAAGAGTTGTCCGCCTAAAACGTAGCTCGCCCAAACAGCTGCTTGTCACAAACAGCGCTTGACCGAAGACCGAAGTTCAAAGTGGTTTCTTTCAATGTTAAAGTCCATGATCTAATATATTATATCTGTTTGAGTAGTAATAAAGAAATATAAAAACATTTTTGTTTTAATTGCATGTATAAGGTTAGGGAAAAGTGAAAGCCTACAAGCAGATGAGGTTACCAATGGAATTTCTTTGTATCAAACATGAAGTTTTTCTTTCAATATTTTTCTAAGTCCACAAAAGGTCAGGATCAAGGTCAAATTGTGAAGGACCTTGGTCTCTGTAGAAGCCTATCACCTAGTGAGTATGTGTATGAAGTAATAATGTCCCTGAGTAAACCATTTAGAAAATATAAGCAAGGTTAATTTTTTGGATAAAGTTTTTCAGTTTAAGTTTTTCCCAAGTCCATAAAAGGTCAAGTCAAGGTCTAATTGTCAAGGCCCTTGGTTTCTGGTGAAAGCCTTTCATCTGGTGACTATGTATATGAAGTAATGATGTCCCTAGGTTAAAGCATTCAGAAAATATAAGCAAGGTTAAAGTTTTTGGGAAAAAGAATTTCGGTTAAAGTATTTCTAAGTTCATAAAAGGTCAAGGTCAAATTATCAAGGACCTTGATCTCTCACATAGGCCTATCACCTAATGAGTATGTGTATGAAGTAATAATGTCCCTGAGTAAACCATTTAGAAAATATAAGCAAGGTTAATTTTTTGGATAAAGTTTTTCAGTTTAAGTTTTTCCCAAGTCCATAAAAGGTCAAGTCAAGGTCTAATTGTCAAGGCCCTTGGTTTCTGGTGAAAGCCTTTCATCTGGTGACTATGTATATGAAGTAATGATGTCCCTAGGTTAAAGCATTCAGAAAATATAAGCAAGGTTAAAGTTTTTGGGAAAAAGAATTTCGGTTAAAGTATTTCTAAGTTCATAAAAGGTCAAGGTCAAATTATCAAGGACCTTGATCTCTCACAAAAGCCTATCACCTAATGAGTATGTGTATGAAGTAATAATGTCCCTGAGTAAACCATTTAGAAAATATAAGCAAGGTTAATTTTTTGGATAAAGTTTTTCAGTTCAAGTTTTTCCCAAGTCCATAAAAGGTCAAGGTCAAGGTCTAATTGTCAAGGCCCTTGGTTTCTGGTGAAAGCCTTTCATCTGGTGACTATGTATATGAAGTAATGATGTCCCTAGGTTAAAGCATTCAGAAAATATAAGCAAGGTTAAAGTTTTTGGGAAAAAGAATTTCGGTTAAAGTATTTCTAAGTTCATAAAAGGTCAAGGTCAAATTATCAAGGACCTTGATCTCTCACAAAAGCCTATCACCTAATGAGTATGTGTATGAAGTAATAATGTCCCTGAGTAAACCATTTAGAAAATATAAGCAAGGTTAATTTTTTGGATAAAGTTTTTCAGTTAAAGTTTTTCCCAAGTCCATAAAAGGTCAAGGTCAAGGTCTAATTGTCAAGGACCTTGGTTTCTGGTGAAAGCCTTTCATCTGGTGACTATGTATATGAAGTAATGATGTCCCTAGGTTAAAGCATTCAGAAAATATAAGCAAGGTTAAAGTTTTTGGGAAAAAGAATTTCGGTTAAAGTATTTCTAAGTTCATAAAAGGTCAAGGTCAAATTATCAAGGACCTTGATCTCTCACAAAAGCCTATCACCTAATGAGTATGTATATGAAGTAATGATGTCCCTAGGTTAAAGCATTCAGAAAATTATAAGCAAGGTTAAAGTTTTTGGTTAAAGTTTTCAGTTAAAGTTTTTCTAAGTCCACAAATGGTAAAGGTCAAGGTCAAATTGTGAAGGACCTTGGTCTCTGGTGAAAGCATATCACCTGGTGAGTATATATATGAAGCTTTGATGTCCCTAGGTTAGAGCATTAAAAAAATATATGCAAGGTTAAAGTTTTTTGGTAAAAGTTTTTCTAAGTCCACAAAGGGTCAAGGTCAAGGTCAAATTGTCAAGGACCTTTGTCTATAGTGAAAGCCTATCACCTAATGAGTGTGCATATGAAGTTATGATGTCTCTAGTTAAAAGCTTACAGAAAATATAAGCAAGGCTAAAGTTTTTCTGGTTAAAGTTTTTGGTTAAAGTTTTTGGTTAAAGTTTTTTTGAAAGGGTAAAGGTCACAGTCTGAAGGTCATTTCGACATGGATGTTGGTCTCAAATGAAAGCCTATGCCCTAATGAGTGTTTCTGTAAAAAATAAAGCCTCTAGGATAAATATTGATAGAAATAAAAAACTTTAACCTAATGCGGACGCCGACACCGACGCTGACGCCGACATCCGAGGGTATGACAATAGCTCTTCCGAGACTTTTGTCCCGGGCGAGCTAAAAAGGGTCAGTGACAAGAAACAGGGATAGTTTCTGTTCACCAAAATTCAGGCAACAGTAGTACTTTCTAAATCTGATAATTGTATCTGCATAATTTTCAAGTGACTTCCTTTTTCTACTGCAACATTGCTCAGACCTTCTCTTGTAAATAGTAGAAAAGCTGAATCTTCCTGATTGCTCTTATTCTATTATGATTGTTCCCAAGCAAAAATTACATGGCTTTTCCCATTAAAGTAAATTAAGGACGAAAAGTTGTGCCTGACATGGGAATCAAACCCACGACCCCCCATGCACAGCGTTCTACCAACTGAGCTAGCCGGGCACCTAGTCATGAGTCTACCCACTGTCCATCACTACACTCCTCCCGCATTTTACAATTGGAGTAGGTCCTATACTGCTCCCAAATGGCCAACTCAGCATTCTTCCTTGATTTCTGACACCATTAAAGTAAATTAAGGAGGAAACAGTAGGACCAAGATGGTCCTAGATCGTTCACCTTAGTCTCTTTGACCCCTGGGACATCACATTAATTTAATAGGCAGATGTCATAGGAGATAATTTCTACACAAAACCAAGTTTCATGAAGTTTGGGCCAAAATTGTGCCTCTAGAGTTAAAACAAGAAAATTATCATTAAGACCCCTTTTCCTGTAATATGGCATGGATCTTTCCCATTTCAATAGGGTTCATCCTTGTGACTTGACCAACATTCTGACCAAGTTTCATGATGATGGATCATATTTGTTGCCTCTAGAGAGTAAACACTTAAATTGTTGACGCCGGATGACAGACAACCCACGACGGACATTCGATGATCAAAAAAGCTCACCTTATCATGATGTGCTCAGGTGAGCTAAAAATGTGCCTGACATGGGACTCGAACCCATAACCCCCGGAATTCTAGCACAGTGCTCTACCAACTGAGCTAGCCAGGGTTTAGGGTCAAAAAGGCCCAATGACAAAAAGGCCTGGGTCAAAAGGCCCACTATGAAAAACGACCAAAAAGGCCCACTGTCAGAATTGAATAAAAGAGGGTTAAAATGTGATGTCATAGAAGGTCAAATTTTGGTTATTGTTTGAAATGAAAAAGAAACACAGGTGTCAGAGCCAGGGAGATATTCAGTGTTCCCACTGCTTTTTCAATCTGGGGGTAAAAATGGGTATTTTACATTATGCATGTACCCCCTCATCTTCACTAGTCAAGGGATATCAAATCGATAGCTTCTTCTCGAATACCCCTTGACTGAATTAATAGGGTAAATTCTGTATGATTTATTTTTAGCTGACCAATCAAAAGGTCAAATGTGATTTCTGTAACTGCCAATCAGAGAGCTTCTTACAAACAGCATCTGTATCATTTAATCTCTATGGCAACCATTTGTATACTGACGACTGTGTAGATAAACCCTTAAACCATTTAAAGAAAATGTGTCGCTTTTTTGTGTGTTTTTATTTGGTGATTGGTTGATTTATAAAATCAAAAAAATATAATTCAATTCTTTTTATCATTACAAATTCGAATGCTTAGCTTTTGTTTTCATTATTATTGAACATTGTCTTTATTCTTATAATATTTCTGTAAACTAAAATTATTCTTTTTGCGATAAATGAAAAAAGAAAATAATGTTATTAAATTACACCCTGTCCTCAATGCCGTGCATTATAATTAAAACTTTAATAAAACATGTGCACAACCCAACAAGTAACAATTTTCAGCAGTATAAAAAAAATCTTAAAATTGTTCAATAGAAGAAAAGTTTGACCCCCCCCTTTATAAAAAAATTAATAACATAAAAATATGAGGAAAAAATGGCCAGTTTGTTATTTTTTGTTTTATATTGAAAGCAAAAAAATTTCCATAATATATGGAATATAGTCAACGGGCGACCCAAACTACTTCATCATTATATTGAACATAACTTGAATAAGCTGTAGCTTCGAGATTTTTGACTGCCCAATCACAATACACGAATATTTCAAATATATAAGAAATGAAAATCAAACAAGTGCATGTCGTATTGCAATGCAATACAGGAGTCCCCCACCGGATAACAAAAAATCCTCTCTTATAATATATCTCCTACTTACTAGATCTATAACTGTAAAAGTTTAAAGTTGTTAGCACTTATAGTTTAGGAGATATGATCCGGACAAGAATGTAAGACTAAAAACAATAAAGGGCAATAACTCAAAAAGTGGACATGGAAGAGTAACAGTTCTTGTACATGGCACTTGTCCTCGATAAGATCTATCAGTGTACAAAGTTTGAAGTTGCTAGCACTTATGGTTTAGGAGATATGATCCGGACAAAAATGTAAGGGTAAAAACAACTAAGGGCAATAACTTAAAAAGTGGGCATGGCAGAATAACAGTTCTTGTACATGACACTTGTCCTTAATGAGATCTATAAGTGTACAAAGTTTGAAGTTGCTGGTACTTATAGTTTAGGAGATATGATTCGGACAAGAATGTAAGGGTAAAAACAACAAAGGGCAATAACTCAAAAAGTGGGCATGGCAGAGTTATGGATCTTAAACATGACACTTTGCCTCAATGAAATCTATAAGTGTACCAAGTTTGAAGTTGCTAGCATTATAGTTTAGGAGATATGTTCCGGACAAGAATGTAAGGGTAAAAACAACGAAGGGCAATAACTCAAAAAGTGGGAGTGGCAGAGTAACGGTTCTTGAACATGACACTTCTCCTCAATGAGATCTATGAGTGTACAAAGTTTGAAGTTGCTAGCACTTATAGTTTAGGAGATATGATCCAGACAAGAATGCAAGGGTCAAAACAACAAAGGGCAATAACTCAAAAAGTGGGTGTGGCAGAGTTATGGGTTTTGAACATGACACTTGTCCTCAATAAGATCCATAAGTGTGCAAAGTTTGAAGTTGCTAGCACACATAGTTTAGGAGATATGATCCGAACAAGAATGTAAGGGTTAAAACAACAAAGAGCAATTACTCAAAAAGTGGGCGTGGCAGAGTAACGGTTCTTAAACATGACACTTCTCCTCAATAAAATCTATAAGTGTACAAAGTTTGAAGTTGCTGGTACTTATACTTTAGGAGATATGATCCGGACAAGAATGTTAGGGTAAAATCAACAAAGGGCAATAACTCAAAAAGTGGGAGTGGCAGAGTTATGGATCTTGAACATGACACTTCGCCTCAATGAGATCTATAAGTGTACAAAGTTTGAAGTTGCTAGCACACATAGTTTAGGAGATATGTTCCGGACAAGAATGTAAGGGTAAAAACAACAAAGGGCAATAACTCAAAAAGTGGGTGTGGCAGAGTTATGGATCTTGAACATGACACTTCTCCTCAATGAGATCTATAAGTGTGCAAAGTTTGAAGTTGCTAGCACACATAGTTTAGGAGATATGTTCCGGACAAGAATGTAAGGGTAAAAACAACAAAGGGCAATAACTCAAAAAGTGGGCGTGGCAGAGTAACGGTTCTTGAACATGACACTTCTCCTCAATGAGATCTATAAGTGTACCAAGTTTGAAGTTGCTAGCACATATGGTTTAGAAGATATAGCCCGGACAAAAGCGTGACAGACAGACGGACGGACGGACCGACGGAATCGAGCAAACCTATAGTCCCCCAACTGGTAACTGGTGGGGGACGTTTAATCCCATTTTTTAGAAATACATGTGCAGGGATATTTCTGGACCAAACTCAGGATGGGCCATTAAAATGGGCCAATGGCCCATGGCCTATTCAATTACATATAAAATCTAAGATTTTGATGGGCCATATACAAAATTGATGGGCCATTAGGAAAAAGTGGTGGGCCCAAGAATCCTTAATACCTATCCTAGAATAAAATAAGCATCAGATTTGAATAGATTATATATGGGGCCCATCCAAAACTGTAATCAGATTTAGCTTAAAACAAATAGTTTGTCCTCAAAATCAGGTCGGCCCATCCCAAAATAATCCCTGCATGTGTAATTCTATTTTTATTGAACATTGCACGGTATTGCTTCGTTTAAATGTCACAAATAAATTGTTTCATAGCAAGTTTAAATTTTAAATCTATCAAAACCTTGTGACTACCTACAACACAGGTATCTTTCAAATTAAAATAAATACAGGGTTTTCCCTCGGCATTGGAATGTAGGAGTCCCTGGGACTCCCAGTTATGATTTTTGAGAGTCCCTGTGTTAATTCTAAGAGTCTATTATTATTTCTCCTAGGTCATCTTGTGTGCTTAAAGAAAAACCTGATGGAAAAGACGGGGGAAAATTTCTGAAATAAAGAAGTAATATGAAAGTTCAACTTAATTATCATTCGTATAAATTATTCTCTAAGATGGCTTAATTATTGAATTCATTCCAATGTCCAAAATTTCGCGCACTTTATTATAGAAACATTCTGCTTTATTGGAGTTTCCCTTCCATGAGGTTTAAAAACAGTACAAATTTAAAAAGGTATTGATGTATTTAATAACTTAAAATTTCAAATAAAAATTGAAAACCATAATACATCACAGGCGAAAAAGCTGAATTTGAGAACCTTTCAATGTACCATCAAATTATTAAAAAAGATATATTGTCACACTAGTTGTCATTTGAATAGATATAGGAATTTCGCACAGCCTTTTGATAGTGTATTTCAGTCTTACTAAGGGTAACTTAAAACTGAAGGGGTTAAGCGTAATTCTAAGGTTTAAAATTCACATCTGGCATGTAGCCGCAGGGCATATTGACCTAGCATACCTCCCGCTTTCGGACCTTTTTGTAAGAAGGTTACTGATTGGTCCGCCTCGTTTTCCATTCTGTGACATCAGGCATACAGAAATTACCCATTCAATCAGCCAAGGGTAAGATGCGTAAAATGTTCGTAACCCTTGGCTTGACAAGATGGTACCCCCTCTATATAACATAAAGTAAGCTGGTTGCAAAAAAAGGGGATACAAGCTTCAATTCAGGGGTAAGTCACCCTTATTTGGTATTTTTGGGAACACTGATATTATTTTAATAAGTGGCAATGTATATATTTCATTTCTTCTGCTTCGTAGCATCATTCTCATTCCACACACCTGTTAAACTTCATGTCAAGCTAAAATATTTTCATTTATGGATGATACATGTACCTGACAGATTAGCATGAAACTTTCATTTTATGATTGGCATTTGTAATTTTTTTTATCCATTTAGTGTTCAAAGTGAAAATAAAAGGGTAAACAATAGGATGTTTTAAGTAAAATTATTTTAAATGATTTAAAAATAAGGTTACCAACATAAATAAATATATCTTACAGGTTTTTGAAGTATTGCAGATCAGTATTTGTGGGCATATTTGTCACATTCAAGAATGGGCCTCTTTCGACTAGGCCTTTTTGGTCAACTATGATACGGGAAAAGTAACGCAAAGCGCCCGAAGGGTGCTTTGCGGCTTTTCCCGCTTCTAGATAACGCGTGTAAAACATTAAAATAATCAAAATCAAAATGAAATACATATACCATCAAAGTTTAATTTTGTGTCGTAATGGCGGCCTACATGGAGGATGATGATCTCGCGAGATTTCGCCATTTTGTTTTATTATTTATTTTAATTTATCAACACATTTTTCTTCGATTTTATTCCTGTCGATCATTATCAAAATTTAGATTGTTGTCGTAAAATTAGGATAAGCATCAGCCTTACACGTAAAAAATTACGCATTTTTGCTTAGAATCTCGTCTTGATGACGTTTTCTTTTTACCCTCCGCAAATGATGTCATTCTACACTTTGGGGAAAAAAGACGCTACTTTTTCCCGCTAAAACAACGTCATTGTTGTTGCGCTTTAACGTCGGTTTGAATATTTTAACTGTACTTATTTTGTTTTATTGAATTTGATACATCATTCACATGTGTCGATACAGCAAAAGTTTGTGGTGCAGGAGCCTTATTGTTAAATTCGGTAGCTTAAGTTGAGTAAATTATTAAATCAAGAATGGTTCTTTCTTCAAATTACTTTTCCCGTCTATAGGTTAAACCTATTATTATATTAGTAGGCCTTTTTAACCCCGGCCTTTCTGTCACTGGGCCTTTTTGACCCGATACCGTGGGTTCGGGTGAATCGGGCCCCATGTCGAGCACAACTTTTCCGCCCTTATTTACAACAGACATTTCTTACATCAATGAATCGCGCGGTTTCAATGCTTAATTGTGTTCAGAACATCAACCATATACTAGAAAATACATTTGGAGATGCTGCGTAGAATACCGTTGTTCAAAGGTTCCGCCATTTGTTTACAAACCCAAAATATTATGTTTCAGTGAATGTGATTGGCCATAAAATGTGAAATTGACCAATCAAATTACGTCTCTAAAGGGAGTTTACACAAACTAGACTGGTTACAAATGTTTCAAAAATAAAACAGAGAAGCAAACAAAAGCTATATTGACGGGTATCGAAACATTCACAAAGTTTTTGTCGTTTAACAAATAATACAATTAAACCAGTCAAACAAATCTCACTATTTCGAAAAAGTTGTTTACATCACCTTGGGGACGTTTACACCTTAACCTACGGAAAGTGACAGCTGATAAAAGAAAACGATCGATGATACCCGGAAAGTAAGCAACAAAATTATATTGAGGAATAGTCAGTTTTATCGAATTGATCCCACATCAAACTGTCAACAGTTATCTCTCTGGGCCTACTTATTTCACGCCCGGCCGGGGCCCGTTTTTCAGCTTGAAACCCGCCCTTCGTTCAGTCTGAAAAAATATTGCAAACAGTTTTTAAATTTATACCCCGCTTTACACGCAAGTATACGGGGTAAAGCGGGACACGACTTGAACCGGTTTGTCATCCTGAACGCAGGGCTGGATTCAAGCTGAAAAAAGGGCCCCGCCCGGGTGTGAAATAAGTTGGCCCTCTGTGTTTTCTCCAATTTTAACCCTGAGTTTAGAGCACGCTTGCAAACTTGAACAGCAAATTTTTATATGACGATCCCGCCTATCAGCACTCGACAGTGTATAATAAAAGTAGGAACATATTTCATTGAACTCCGGCATAATTTTAATCGCCCTAGTATTATCACTCTGGTTCAGTCAACTCCATCAAGGGATGAAGAAAAAATAAAAGGATTTGGTTAAGAAGAGCTAAAAATCGCCCAAGATATGCTCTTAAAATATGTTTTCAATTCAAAGTGTTAAATGCATCATACAGGCAGGTGTTTATTAGAGATAAATATCAAATGACTTAAAGACATATCAACAACTACTGCAGGGGGACGCTGCTGTCTATTACTTATCACATTATTTAACCCCGATACTATCTCTTAATCAGGACAAACTCCTTAGAGATGGTCCTGCACTTCAACATTACAGATTAAGACATCATACCTTAGGACCCTCTGTGGACACTGGCTTTGATGCCACTGTATCCAGCTCTTCTTGAATATAGCTCCTTTTGTTGACTTCTTTGTGACTTCTGTTTTTTTTGTTTAAATTATCAGTGTCTGATCTAGGAAGCGCAATTGCGGGAATCCCCAGCATTTCTTAATGATTACGCATGTTTTTTTACCAAGCGCGGGATGGTCGCGTAGAAAATTCAATAATGGAATATCAATAAATTAAGCCTTTGACAGTAAGTACGACGCGTCTAACTGTTTATCATTTTCTTCGAGTGGTATCATAAGAGTGACTTCCC
Organism: Fragum whitleyi; assembly: GCA_948146395.1. NCBI lineage: Eukaryota > Metazoa > Mollusca > Bivalvia > Cardiida > Cardiidae > Fragum > Fragum whitleyi. The sequence continues at coordinate 57,386,272 of OX411545.1, read as the reverse complement.
TTATTGTTTACTATGGTTGACTTGGATTGCAACTAAGACTATATGTTTGTAACTATAGTTTACCCTACTATTGTATTCCTAATAGTAGCAGTCAATTAGTCGACCAATGATTTTTACTAATCTTTTTAAACGAACATTTGATTACATTCATTTATATTTTCATTATGCAAGAAAAACATTGTCAATAAAAAAGTATTTTCTTTTGAAAAAATAAATAGGTTTTTTTTTTAAGTGAATTTCTTACATAGAAAATTTTAAAAATTGTTTTCGTTAACTTTTACAATTGCTGTCAAAGAAATAATCGAATCGTCTGCATTCTCTTAGCCAAATAATGGATCAGACAGGAAAAAACGGCTTATTACCAATTTCTTTCGCCGTGAAACAAATGTGGATGACGAAAATACGTCGACCAATTTAACTGAAACGGCACTAGAAGCTTGCTTTTAATAAGCATTATTTTTTATTTTCTCACAATGATTCTTACTTAACATCCAGTCAATTGTTTTTTGTTCGGTTAAGCTAACTTGAAGTCCCCCATGGTAATTACAGATCCCCCACGTTTTCAAATATAATGGGGGAATTTCCCCGAAGTTTTTTAAATCCTGGATAAGACACTGAATTATTGATTTCTGCTTTAAAATCAAATTTCACTTCTTGATTACTCCAATGCTTATCTAACTTGATTTCGAAATCTTTAACCTTGTTGCATGCCATAACTTCCTCTGGTAGGCTATTCCATAGTTCAATGACTCTTTGAGTGAAGGTAAATTTCCTTTTATTTGATCTGCAAGTTGCTTTTGCTAATTTTTTGCTATGACCTCTAGTTATTCCACTACTTTTTAGTTTAAGAAAATCTTTCGTAAGTTCAGTGTCATAAATCCCAGATGTTATTTTAAATCATGACAAATTTTGTAAGTGCAAAACATTTACATTGTCAAGATTGCAATGAATTCGCCTATTAAGGGACAGAGGTGTGGAAATACAGAATCAGGGTTTTCAAAGGCATCCAAAAGCCAAGAGTCAATGACCCTTGAGTCAAAATTTCCAAGAGTCAAAATGAAAATCTCAAGAGTCGAACCTTGACAGAATTGTGCACCCCCCCCCCCTCCTAAGATAAGTATCTTATTTACAAAAAAGAAAAAAAAAAGATTAAATGTATTGAAAAAGATAAAATGAGGTCCAGGTCATTTTTCCAAAGGTGCCTGAAATAAACTCAATAAGTGATTTGTAAATTTTCATCCAGTTACGGTCCATCTTAGTTCACAAAAAATGTCCAGTCATTAAATAACTACTAAAGAGCTTAATTTCTGACAAAAGACTCGTTTTTTCCTAAGTACAATAAAAAGGAAAGAGTTTTGAAGTGCAAATGCAAGTAAAACTTCTAATGATTTTTATTTTTTCACAAAAAGAAATAGGAGTTCAACCACGAAAACCAATGACAATTCACAACTTTAGCTGAATTTCACAGGTGTCAAAAGACTGTCAATTACGATCACCGATGCATAGCCGCTAACCAGAGTGTGTTAATTGCCAATCAAGCAAGGTGTTATTAGACCATCAATTAACTATTTCCAATAATATGACACACTTCTAACAGCCCTTGACGCACAGCTGCTAAATTTTTGAGTCAAAATGACACACCAGCTCAAATTTCCAAGAGTCAAAATTGCATCATTTTGGATTTCTGCGCGTCAAAACCCGGGCTCCAGGGTCAAATGAAAACCCTGAGAATTGTTCTACTTGTCCCTTGACATGTAAAAATGTTTTCTACTTGTCCAGAATCAAAAAGAGCTTGTCTGTAGAAAAGAAAATCTATCATTTTTTTTTTTTGAAATACATTGAGGGGTCAGCACAAAACTATTGGAAGTGCCTATATAATTATATAGGCACTTACAACAGTGTTGCGCTGACCCATTAACATTTTTTTAAAGAAGAAAATTCTAGACTCCGTCATTTCCTTCATCAAAAATAATGATTTCTACCTTGATATCAATATTATGATAATCAATCTCTTCAATCTTTTTAGTACCAAATCTAATATTTGTCCTCAAATTTATTTGTCTAATGACATTGAAAACAGTACTTGTCCGCAGGTAGAAAAACCCATGTCGGGCATAGGAATTCCATACCCCTGGTGGATAACTTTTTAGCTCTACTATTTGAAGAAATTACCCGGGCGTCGGCGTCAGTGTTGGCGTAATGCTTTTGGTTAAGTTTTTACTTGCAAATGTTTAAAATCTCTGTTTCTATTAAAGCAATTGAAACTTTGCACATGCTTATGTGACCATGGTATGGGTCTCTTGACAAAGATTGATTACTCTGATATAGAATTAAGTGGAATATTAACCCTTTTCAGACTTAAAAATCTTGGTTAAGTTTTCACATGCAAATGTTGTATTTCTGTAATATCTCTATTTCTATTAAAGCTTTTGCTTTGAAACTTTGCACATGCTTCTGTAACCACAATATCAGCATCTTGACAAAGATTCAATACTCTGATTCTGAATGTAGTGGAATTTTAACCCTTTCCGGACTTAGAAATCTTGATTAGTTTTTACATGCAATTTATGTATATCAGTTATAGCTCTATTTCTACCTAGGCTTTTGCTTGGAAACTCTACACATGCTTCTGTTACCATAATATCAGCCTCTTGACAAAGATTTTTACTCTGATATTGAATTTAGTAGAATTTATTCTTTTTCAGACTCAGAAATTCTTGGTTAAGTTTTCACGTGCAAATGTTGTACATCAGTTTTATCTCTAATTAATTCTATTAAAGCTATTGCTTTCAAACTTTGCACATGCTTCAATCATGAATGATCATAACAACAGCCTCTTGATAAAGATTCAATTATATGGTATAGAATTTAGTGGATTTTAACCCTTTTTGGACTTTAAAAATTAGTTAAATGAGAAAATGCTGTCCGCGCAGTCTGACTAGGGTTGACACTTTACACACTACTCATATTATCCCTTTTCACATGATGGGTCACATATATAAAAGAAGCTTAATTTTGATAACAGCTGGTATGTCATTAATGCAGAGAAGGAAATGATTTTTAGGGCACTTAAGGTTGAACCTCGTGGAACACCACAAGTAACAGCGGCCGGTTCAGATAGAGTGCAAGAATTGTCAACAAGTTGTTTATTACAAATCACATAATATTTAATCCAGCAGATTATTTTCACTAACCATTAGGCAAATACCTTCGGTTTCATTACTCGGATGGAGTAGTCAACATTTATGCAGTGAATTTTCAGCCAAAATTGGGAGTGGGAAGCATGCAAATCTTTTGTATTCTTACAAAGTTGCATGTCCAGGCCATATAGATTGAAAAACATACCTCATACCTCATTTTGTTTACTATCATTCTGTTGCTTCAAAATGATGAAGGCTGATTTATTTTACTGCAGAAAATAAACTAAGCTATTCAAGGCTTTATGGAATGATTTAAAAATTTTCCTGCATTGAAAAAAAACTAAGATAAGTTCTACTTTCCGTGCAGGCTGGAAATGAAGTCCATGTTTTTTCCATGTAATTGTACAGCCATTTCCTCCAAGCATGGAAAAGGATGGAAAATTTTTGTCCATGAAACATTGAAAAATGTCCAAATTTTGGAAATCCATATATTTCCATGAAATTCCATGCTTTTCAGCATCTTACCCTAAAAAAACAGGGTCTTTCTTTCTACACACAGGATCATAAAGGCTTTCTTGAGATATAAAGCATTCCAACTAGATAACCCTTGTCCAACTGAAATATGGACATTGTAACATCCTTTTGAGAGTAATTTCGGTGATTTGAAATACACAATTTAAATTTTTGAATTTGAAGTCCAAAAATACTATCAGATTGGCTTGAAACTTTTACAGGATGATTGTAGGATCAAGAGGAAGGTTCCTGTTTATATGATAAAGGATTTCCTCTAATTTTTCACAGGATGTTTGAAGTGTTGAAGGTCTCTTTTGAAATTTTGGCAGATTTGGTGTAAAACACATGAAAAGGGGGCTTATAGTTGTTTTGCTCAAAAAAATGTGGATAATACAATTAAGCCCTCATAAAATATCAAATCATTTTTTTAACTTTCACAGCATGACTGTAGGTAAGGAAGGTTTTTTGTGAACATTTAATAAAAGTAATGGAAAAAGACTTAGGGGTAGTGTGGGTAATCGATTCTAAATCACAATTGATAATTGGTTTTAAGTTCGAAGAGTAAATCAACTAATGATTGATTGTACAATCATTTCTTAGAATTTAATAATACAGCACTCCAAGTATCATTCTTTGAATAATAGAATGTGGAAGTTTAGTTGAAACTAATGACCTAAAAACTTTTTCTACCGATTGTTCTACCAACTTCATGGATAAGCATGAAACAGTTGTAACTGCCTATAAACATATAGGCAGTTACAACTGTTTCACACTGAGCCATCAAATTTATGTCAGTTTGGAAAACTTTATAGTCAGTAGAGCGTCTCAGGCCATCATGGGCCTCTTGTTTCGTTTGTGTCCTTTTAAAAGTATGAATATACATTAATCAAACTTTACATTGTACATGACTGTGCTGTCAAAATTTTCATCTTTTAAATGTTGAAACAATTTTCAAAATCAACGGCTTAAAACTTACACTATAGCTAACTCAAACCTTTATTGAAATTTATTGATTTGAAGATTTGTATGAAGCTTAAAACAATTTTAATCTATTAGCAATGTTTGCTCTGTTATCTCTTTTTTAAAGTTTGAAGTGTTGTGAATATATTTTATGTTTAATCTTTATCTTGGTTTATCTCTTTTCATAGACACTAGGTTAAAACATGTGAGAGAACTTTATGTAACAAATAAAATGAACCTGTGTGTGACATTTACAACAGTCTCCTGTGCGTGTGATGGACAGACATTGAGCAGGCTAGGTAATCACAAAGTGAACAGAGACTACCTCTGTGTAGCCATCTATAGAGTGCATAAAGAAGACTCTGATCAGCCTCTGCAGAAGCACAGGCTGATCTGGTTCTTCACAGCACAGATGTGAAATTGTTGGAAATGTCCGGCATATGCTTCAAGATAGATATTCACATAATCTAATATTTGAAGCCAGGACCTCTAAGCTCAGTACCTAAGTTTCCATATTGCTTAATTGCTATCATTGCTTAATTTCTGAAACTTTGGATTCATCATGCTTAGTAAAATCACTAGCAAAAGTTGTTGTAAAATCCAAGTGATGTAAGTACTGGATGCACAAATTGTCAGTTATAAAATTGTGAAAATTAATACATTTTTATGCCCCCGTATCGAGAGATTGGAGGCATATTGTTTTACTCATGTCTGTCTGTCTGTCCATCCGTCTGTCTGTCTGTCCGTCCGTCCGTCTGTCCGAAAACCTAACCCGAAAACTTAACCTTTGCCTTTGCTCTCCAAAAGTATTTGACATACAAAGCTGTACACCAAAGTCAAGGTCATGTGAAAAGGTCAAGGTCATGTGACAAGGTCAAGGTCATCTGTCAAGGTCAAACTTTTAAAAAAAATGCTGTTCCGGGAGCATTCGTGTTTCACAAACACATCTTGTTTTCATTTTACTGTTTTTAAAAGAGAAATTCAGGCGGTATAGACTAAGGTGAGATAGTTCATATATCGTATGATGTTGTTAATAAATTTATTAAACAAACTTTAAAGTTACATATCAACGTTATCAAGGCTTCACTCCCGTTTTCCTGTAGGGTTAAAAGGGAGTTTGAACAATTTATTTGAGCCTGTACATGACATTTCCAACAATTCCATTTGTTTGCAATTTTCTTTTTTTTTTACTCGAGGATAACACGATTAAGAGTCGATTGACTCTTATTTTCATCGTGGTCCTAACTCATTCCAGATCTTATCCTGCACATAGAGAAAGAGGCAACGGTTTCTAGCCACTGCTACCCATTTCTACAGCTGGGTGGACTGGGGCCCTGTCTGTAAAGTGTCCTGCCCAAATACACTACCTGCCTCCAGTGGGGCTCGAACCCGCAACCACCAGGTTACAAGTCGAGCGCGCTTACCACTCGGCCAACGAGCCAGACAGCGATGGACAAGCATTGAGCTGTCCGGACAACTTCATGCTGCATTTGGAATTATTCTGCGAATATGAATTGAAACTTTAGAAAGGCTGGTAGCTATTTATTAAGTGCATGATGAAGACTCTGATCAGTCTGTGTGAATGCACAGGCTGATCTTTGAGTAATTATGTTGCGCACATTGAAATTGTTGAAAATGTCACACACAGGCTCATTTCATTTAGGAAGGCATGCAACTTAATTCAAGAAATTTGAAGTGGCTTGCTCTTAGCAATTTTATATTTTCATTTACTAATACTGATTGGATCTTGTTTGCAGTTAATAAAAGTTCATGATGGTCAAACCTTGTAACTACAGCTTATAATAAGCTGTAGCTACAAGGTTTTGCTTGCCCAATGTAAATGTAATAGTTTCATGGCTTCAGGGATAATTCTAGCTTAGAAAATCATGTGCAAAAATGTCTCATTTAGCCATATTTAATGAGAAATTAATCATATTTAGCGAGAATTTTTACCAAATCCTTCACTAAATTTATTATATAACTTTTTGCTTTGAATTTTTTCTCTCAGTAAGCCATTTTGCAATTTCTGGCATAAAAATGAGAGAATCGCTCAATATATCACCCCAAAATGATCCTTGAGGCTTAGAAGGTCTTAATTGAGTTTCTTCAACCTTGGTTAATGGCTATTTATAGAAAGCTGTAGAACTTCACACAATTTTGGTTGCCCAATGTTGATGTCGTAATAACCAGGGCTCAGAAGGTCACTGTAGTGATAGCGAGGACAAGTTGAGCCGTGATTGATTCAGTATAGCCGATATAAAGCAGAGTGTATTCTATTGATTCAATACATAACCTTACCTGCGGGTAGACTGCCTATTGTTTGATGGGCGAAAGATTTGGCAAAGTGGATTGCATTACCGTTTAAATGGCGTTGAAATACAATATAAATTCAAATGGAAAAATCTATTGTGTCAGCAAACTTTTATCAATTAATTTCTGATTGCTTGAACTGAATAAATAAATATTTGAGTTTACTTCAACCTTGGGTTATTTTTACTCCTGTTTGAGATTTAAAATTAACTATTTGAAGTTGGAATCAATTTTAAGTTTGTTACTTTAGGAACTAAAATACACATAATATATACATATTTTGAAGAAAGAAGGTGACAATTGTTATTGATGGATATAGATATGTACCTTTTGTGGAAAATGGTAAGATTTTAAATTGTTGAATTGAATTTTGAAACTATTAAGCCTTTTTATTCTGGATAAAACATTGGCGAAATTTCATTAAAATCTTAGTGATGCATTTTCTTATAGTGAGCCAGGGTTCCATTTTGAATAACCTTTGAGGGGTCAGTGCAACACTGTTGTAAGTGCCTATAATTATATAGGCACTTACAATAGTCTTGCGCACCCCCTTGGATATACTGTCATGTACTGTGAATTTCTGAATTTTCAGTGGTTTATCAGGAAAATTCAGGTGGTATAGTTTAAGATCAGACAGCACAAAAGTGCAAACTTATCTTTGTCTTTATACCTCCTGCCAAAGCAGTAATATTCCAGGTTCAGCATCACAAAGGCTTATGTATATGAATGGAATATTATCATGCAATGGAGCCTGAGACTATTAACCTGATATCACCTGTCTGATAAATTAAAATGACAGTTTGCATACACTTTCACCCGAATTTATTTGATTTTTAAGGTTTTATTATAATTAAGCACTGAAAAATGACTGCATGAAAAAAAGAATAATGTGAGTGTCTTGAAAATAATTATATCTATGTTGTCTGGTCTTGGCTGCGAGAAATTTATGACTCTGCAAAGCCTCGTCATGATAAATTCTCTCAATCTCGACAAGGTAACATTGTTATAGGTGTATTTTCAAAACTGAACTCGGATTCTGTATAGGTTTTATGGCTCACCGCACAAATCTACCTATATTTTAAGACACTTAAAGACACATGTTATTCTCTATTTACCAAAACGTAAGGAAAGAGACAATTACTAGGGTAAGAAAAGATGGTATCACTGCAGTTTGATTTGATTATTCTTCAAATTCTTACTGTTGTTTTTATCTTTTTCTGTAACCAATAGGATGGTTTGAATCAAAAGAAAAAAAGTGAGGTCTACTTTGTTTGTGGTCACAATTGATACCTTTAATTTAGAATGCTTGCAAATTAGTTTTTGGTTAGCTTGTTTGCAAATTCTATATTTTCTAAAATGAAATAAACAAGTACATGATGCAATGAGGTAATGAGCAAAATACCGGTACAGTTGTCTTACTTATAGGGCTAATTCTAAGCATAAACTTTAGAGGAAATAAATTAACAGTGTAAGATTTGAATTTTTTCCAGCCTATATTGAAATTGCATTTGAAAAAAATCTGCAAAAGTAGTAGAAGCAGTCACAAACAGAAATATCTGTAAAAAGAGACTCTTGATATATTGGACAGGTTTATAGATTTTTTCGATTGTTTGCTAAGATCTTGGATTAAAGGAGATTTAATCATTTTCTGTACACAATATCTTGTAATAGTGAATGTAATATGGATTAGAACAGGTATATTCTGTTCAAACATCTGGGATTTTGAAGATTTAGCACTGAGTTTAAAACAAGTTTGCCTATAAACTTTTATATTTGATATATGTATAAGTTAATACTTTTCTGAGTTTGAACGTCATATTGTTGGTCAAAAGCATTGTTGGAATAAAAGTGTTGATTACCAAAAGTCAGGTTAACTCTTAAATGTTTTGGATTTGGTATATATTCATGTTTGTATTTAGATGTTTGTTTAACCAGCCTGCACTTATGTGCAGTCTGATCTTAGTCCATTCAACCTAAATTTCCTTTTTTAAACCAGAAAAGATTCAGAAATTATGATTTCAAAATCAAATTGTGACTCACAATACAGAGCTTTCAGCACTTTGATTTATATACATAATTTTGCCAAGGTTTTTATAATTCAGCATTACAAAGGTTAATATAATAATCAAATTACATTTAATTTTCTCTGAGTTTAAAGCACTTTATATAGAGGTTTAGAATTTGCTGCTTTAGATAAGGAACGTATTTGCTAATTATAATGAAAATTCTATCTTTTTTTGAGCCTGCATGTGACGTTTCCAATAATTTCTCATGTGCAAAATGTTAAGAATCGGATCAGGCTGTGCATATCAGCCTTTACATATACATAGCCTTATCTAAGCAGGGGGGGGAGGGGGTCAAAATATAAAGGAGTAATGCCAGTCTAAAATCATTATTTCACAATGAAACCCTATGTTGTTGGTACTCATTTGAACCCGTCTGGATGAGACATTGCAAATGAGTACCATCAACATAGGGTTAAAGTGAGGAATGATGCAATATTTGAATTTGAAAACCAAAATTCCCCCATCTATCTATAACTATTAGTCTTAATTATGTGCTTGATTGGTGTCTACAAACCTATATTCTATGTTTACAATCTAACAATGTTATCAATGCACTATGTGGTTGTCCAGCCTACCACGCAAAAAGATCTGTCGGCTACACTCACATGAAATTGTAAGAAAAGTTATTCACAAGCTCATTTAACATGATGTATTTTTCAGAATGAAGACCTGACAAACCAGTGTGAAGGAGAAGGGGCCATTTTAAGCAGCCATGATGTTGGAAGTGTGTCGATATAGCGAGGCGTCTACTGCCATTTTAGACGAAGACATGATGAAACATTCGGCACCAAACATCGAGGTGTTCGAGTTCAATTTAGGACAAGCTCCCTACTTACGATGTGCCAATTCAGAAAAATCCACAACATGTTCAGAATGTGAAACATGCAAATTGAATGCTCGTCTGCGAGAAACAAAACAATGGTTTCCAAGGTTGGGTGATCACTCTCGTAAACGTTTCATGCTAGGCTTGATTCAAAGAACTCATAGTGCTGAATTACTTCATCAAGTGGTTAAACTTTTACAACCTATGCTGTATAAAGATTTTACATATTCCCGTAGCCGTACTAACCCGAGTTTGCCAACAGACTCTGCCACGCTGAGTGGAGATCGTGCTCTGTGTCCAAGAGACGTTGATAGTTATATAGCCTCAACATGGACCTGGTTTAAAGATGCCAATTACTGGAGTAAGGCCAACTTTGCACTTGGACTCCTACAGATGTGCGATGCTCATTTGTTACATACAGTAGGGACACAGGCTAGAACCCTGCTGGTATCGGAAGCTAAAGCTGCTGAGGACTTTACAGGTGGGTAAAATCTACTTCAGTTTGCCTATAGATTAATATTTGAAACTTGTCATACAAAACCTCCTAGATTTTTAGACAGTATCAACTGTCTTGTTTCTCTGATAATATAATTGAGACAAGACAATCAATGTAAACTTTGAAGATCAATGAAAGTCTTGATAATCCTTAACCCTGTCATAAGCATGTGACGAGTCTTGTCAAAATGGACTACATGCATATAAAAGGGCACATGTTAATGTTAAATTGAGGAGTCATTGACTCCTCTACCATAAATTCCGAGGGTCAATACTGACTTTAAAGGGGTCAAAACAACAGAAAAAGCACATTGTGTGTAGAATTTTGCACTGGTTTCAATATTAACTGCCCTATCCTTGTAAAGATATGAAGTCAGCAATTAATTTGTAGGATTCAAAATAGTACATACAATATACCACTGAAAAATTGATTGAAAAACTTTCTGATTTTGGGTTTTAAAACCTGTTTTAAGGCTCAAATACGAGCTATGATAGAAAGTATTAATTCTTGGTATATTTAGGCTGTGGAACCTATGCATTCTGAAATGGGACATAACTATTTTATCAGATTGATGAAATTCTGGATGAAGATTAATTTTGATTCTTGATCAATTGAAGCCAAAGTGATATTTCCCTGTTTTGAATAATAATAATAAAAAAAAATAATGATAAATAAATAATCCAGCTAAAATATGTATGAATATGATAATTCTTTTAACATAATTTGATTTTATTAATAAAATATGACTTTTGGTGTAGAAAGAATTGAGAAAACTTGTTATTTCAAATTAATGTAATTTGTACCTGGGATAAGCACATGCTCTGGGTGCTAAAGCAAATTTAGATTTATGTTTTCCCATTACAAACACTCAAAATTGTCATAAATTTCGAGCGTTGTGTATTTACTTCCAATATCTGTTTGATTTATTGATTTCAAGCAAATATCTACAAACATTAATTTTGTGTGGCACTAATTTTGTCTTGTCATACTTTGTCCCATCTTTAATATGGGTATTGAAAGAACTGTTCAATTCTCCATACTTTATTAAAATTCGAGGGGTCAGTGCAACACTATTGTAAGTGCCTATATTTATAGGCACTTACAATAGTGTTTCTCTGACTCCTCATCTTGGAAAAACAAAATTTTCTCACTTAAATTGTGACCTTGGACAAGTTGACTAAAATTTCACATGTTGACTGACAGGAGATCTAGTTGTCTTAATTGTAAGAAACATTCTTGCTTTGACTTAAGGTAGTGGACCCATAATAATTCCGCAACATTTCGGAAGTAATCACTTTATTAGTGTTAACCGACGTTTCCTTATGATTCTCAAAACTCGGTTAACATTGTGAAAGATCATGTGTTCCAAAATGTTGTTGAACTATTATGGGTCCACTACCTCAATCAGTATCATTTTAAATTTATTGCTATTGCGAAGGTATATCTAAACCTAATTGTCACACATTTAATGTCCTATAGTAAATAGCTGAGAATTAGAAGACATAATTGGGATAGAGGATAATTTGCTTGATACAAGTCATTCCTTTTTTTTTGTTCATGCTTTCTTTTTCTGTTTGGTACTTAATTCATTTTGAAGCATGTTTTGGCTAGAAAAATGCGATCTCTTTAAATATGGGCTTCCTATCTAAGAACTACGTTAAATTTGCTTTGACAGAAGAATACAATCTTGGGAGACAATTTTCAATTTTTGTGACATAGCAAACTTCTTTTTCATAAAGGTTACTCAGTACAACTCTACCAATTATTGTGAAAAAATAATACATTTTCAAGTGTCAAAGTATTTTATCTCTTCTTCTAATTATGCATTGTTACTTTCAATTATCCGTATTGAAGCAGTGTACTCACTCCTTTATTATCAGCTTTCTCCCAATGTACAGTACTTCCCCTAATTAAAGCGCCTTCCCTAATTGTAGCTCCCCTTCATTTTTACTTTAAAAAAAAAAAACCAAAAAAAAAACCACTTCAAATACTTTAATTTTGAAAAATCTTTGAGACCTCTTCTCTTATTTGGTGTATATTTCCTCTGAACAATCATTTATATGATTTACAGTTTAGAGGAAATTCACCTCAAATTAAAAGGAAAAGGGCATAAAAGACATCAATTTAATTTTTTTTAAGAATAAATGCATACTAAATAAAAGCTCCCCAACCCTGTTATATATAGCTCCTGGGAGTGTTTATGAGAAGAAATGTAGTACCAAAACTTCTAAATTTCATTTTGAACAGAGATCATCAGAGGAAAACTATTGGGTTTAGACTGTGATCAGACTGCTTTACCTAACAGTGATAAAGCTTCTATTTGCATACTTGTACTTATTTTTCTGACAAATTAAAAAATTGCATTCAGTGAAAGTTACAGCAGTCCACCACAGTTTTAAGTTTCCTTTCTTTTCTCTGACTCAGTTGAAGTGTTTAACCCTTGTCATGCTGAACCTGGAATATTCCTGCTTTGACAGGAGGTAAAGACAAAGATCAGCCTGCACATATGTCTTAGTTCATACCACCTGAATATCATTTTTTAACCAGAAAGGTGTAAAAAAAATGCTTTTCCGAAATCATTACTCACTCAAATTTGGTAACTTCCATCGCTTTTTGCACTTTGATTTTACATTTATTTTGAAGAGGTTTTTATTCAGCATGACAAGGGTTAAGGTTTTTGTATATATTTGAATAGTTTTAATGGAGGTGTTTTAAGTGCAGACATAACAGGGAAAGTAAACAGTATTTAAGATGGCCGGGTGGTGATAAGAGGGGTCGGAAACATGCCTTATTCTAAATTTGTTATATCTTAATCAAATTTTATGTTGTGGGAACTCATTTCAAAAGCTCAGTGCAAAACAGTTGTAACTGCCTATAAACATATAGGCAGTAACAACTGTTTCGCACTGAGACATCAATTTGAAACAGGGTATTAAGGCCGTATTACTGAAAATTTTTAGTTCTTATCTTGCGGAATTCAAACTTTGATTTTAAACAAATTGCCAATAGCTGGGAAATATTTACCTGGCTGTTGCAATTTTCAGCACAACTGTTTTCAGAGAAAACCTGAGGTATTGTTATCACCTTGGCACTGTTTATGTTGGTGTTGGCATTGGCGTGACAAACTTTGACCTTGGTCATATCTCCGTAATACTTGAAGACATCTTCATGAAACTTAGCATGTGTGTGTAACATCACAAGAGCTATCCATGCAGACTTTCAAGGAGGATAACTCAGAAAGCATTTTTGTAAGAGTAATGCCCCTTTTCCAACTTAGATTTTTTGCACTATCCAGTACTTGCAACCAAGGGTTGGCACCAGTTAAGGCAGTGCTCTTGTTCCCATCATAATCAAGTAAAAAGCAGGCATTTTAAGCAAAGGTCGGAAAGCATGTCTGTGCAGGCTGATCTTAGTCTACACTACCAGCCAAAGATTTGTGCACAGCAGGAGTTCGTCATGAACAGCATTGGAAGGGTCAATCTAGATGCCCATTCACTACCTCCATTATGCTTTAATTGGTCTGTATGCCGTTACTTACCTATGGTCCTTTCTTATAAACGGTCAAGGGCTTTGTCATAGCCAAATGTTAATTTAGTCAAGAGGTTAGTTTATGGACCAGTGTTTAATGGCTTTGATATTGAAAGACCATAAAGTAATATACAAGCTTGAGCGTGACATTCCCAATAAATTCATGTGTGTGTGATGAAGATACACTGAGCAGCCTAAGAAAACCACAGAGGGCAACAAGTAAAAAATTGCTGTAATGTACAGCAAAGTGAATTGTGTCGCCTTAAAAGAAAGAAAGCTAAGTTATAAAAATGGTTGGGACTTTAGCCAAGAAATGTGAAAAAATAACTACAATTCATTCACGTATCTTGAGTTCACGACACGGCTTTTCGGTGTATCAAAGCAAAGCTAAGATGAATGTTTACAATTCTGAACTTCACAAAAAAAACTGCTTTAAAACAAAAACTAGCCCCGCATAAAAGGTTGTAACTTATTATGTGGAGGAGTTCAAAAAATATGATTGACATTTAACTGAAATTTGTTTTTATCATTATGGGCATGACCATCTCAAGACATAGGAAATCGAATATTTTCTCTAAATAAGTAGAACTTTCGCCAGTCTTGGTACGAAAAGTTCCATCGGAATTGGGCTTGCAATTTAGGAGGAGATGCCGTTCAAAGATTTCTTATTAAAAATTGCTACGCCCTGTCACATCAAAATTTCGCGAACAATTTAAAAAGTATGTCACCTAAAGAACACTCTAGCAAAAAAAAATCAAAGCACTGAAAGTACTGATGGTGGACGTTTCTGTTGGCATACTAGAGTGATTCTTCCATTTGTTGAGAAAAGAGAAATTTTAGGTTAGTTTATGGACCAGTGTTTAATGGCTTTGATATTGAAAGACCATAAAGTAATATTCAAGCTTGAGCGTGACATTCCCAATAAATTCATGTGTGTGTGATGAAGATACACTGAGCAGCCTAAGAAAACCACAGAGGGCAACAAGTAAAAAATTGCTGTAATGTACAGCAAAGTGAATTGTGTCGCCTTAAAAGAAAGAAAGCTAAGTTATAAAAATGGTTGGGACTTTAGCCAAGAAATGTGAAAAAATAACTACAATTCATTCACGTATCTTGAGTTCACGACACGGTTTACTTTTCGGTGTATCAAAGCAAAGCTAAGATGAATGTTTACAATTCTGAACTTCACAAAAAAAACTGCTTTAAAACAAAAACTAGCCCCGCATAAAAGGTTGTAACTTATTATGTGGAGGAGTTCAAAAAATATGATTGACATTTAACTGAAATTTGTTTTTATCATTATGGGCATGACCATCTCAAGACATAGGAAATCGAATATTTTCTCTAAATAAGTAGAACTTTCGCCAGTCTTGGTACGAAAAGTTCCATCGGAATTGGGCTTGCAATTTAGGAGGAGATGCCGTTCAAAGATTTCTTATTAAAAATTGCTACGCCCTGTCACATCAAAATTTCGCGAACAATTTAAAAAGTATGTCACCTAAAGAACACTCTAGCAAAAAAAAATCAAAGCACTGAAAGTACTGATGGTGGACGTTTCTGTTGGCATACTAGAGTGATTCTTCCATTTGTTGAGAAAAGAGAAATTTTACATGTAAAATTATGATAAAAGGAAAATGACCTGACCCAAGTTTGCATCTTGCTTCAGATATAAATTTCTAAACGTATATCGTCGATCGTCAACCAAAGTCCTGTAATTACAAGGTTTCGATAACTTCTGGCATTATGCCGGGTGTAGTTTAAAAAGTGATCTTCTGATCCATTGGTTATAAAAGGAAAGAAATTACAATTAGATGATCTAGGTAATTATTCTTTTTTGTAATGCTAATCGAAACTCCGTAATATTAAAATTAAAATTATGGTGTTATCTGCTTCGAAAATTCTATAAAAGCAAAAAAATTAATTGTTCTGCGATTTTCATTCTTAAATAAAGAAAGAAAGGGTAAGTATTTATATAAACACGTAAATAATTGCTGACACTCGTCTTGTGATATGCTGTCGCGTGTTAAAAAGTAAAGTAAAACCCCTTTGCATAAACCTTTATCGCACGACCTGAATGCTTTATTTTACCTGCTCGGGCGGTATCGATATTCCTAATTTTTATGGGTATACCTCAAATATTTTGCGGGTATAGCGGTAGTTTGACTTTTGACTCCGTTCGCGCACCATAGGTATTTCCATTAATTGGCCATTGTTTTATATACATTAGTAGTGTCAGGGGAGGCTACCATTCCAGTTATTCCATTCACCAACTTTTCGTGAGTCACCTCACATAGACCATTGGGAAACAATGGGGCAAATAACTCACTCTGTCCGAAAAGTAGTTCTACGCAAACAAAACGTCGGCAGCACGAAATTCCCAAATCTACCCAAATCTTCCCAAATCTACCCAAATCTTACCCAAATCTACCCAAATCTTCTCCCAAATCTACCCAAATCATTCCGAAAACTACCTAAATCTATCGAAATACTTCTAAATCATGTCACGAGAACTCGTTTGCAAATAATCATTTTTTAAAATTCGTCATTGGGCGAGTTTTTAATGGCATGTACACGTAATACGGTTCAATATAGGGCATTTTGTTCGACCACCGAAGATTCTATTTTATTTCATTTTATAGTTCCCTCCTTTCTTACGTTTGCATAATTGACATTTTTGTAGTATCATAAGTGTTTGACAAAAAGTATGAAAGATTGGGAAGAGAGGAAAAAAGAAACGTAAGAAAGGGGTGGGTGGAGGTTGACTCGTCAGGGCAAATCAAGTATTGCACGTTTATACACATACTGACGCGGTGACATACCGGTTATTATGACGATATCGTTATATACACAATTTTAAGTCAAATTCTGCGTTAATATCGTGCATATGTCAAGCTTGTTAATTCAGTAATGATGCTGACACGAGCCTGAAGTTTATAAAAACGACACACGTAGTCTTCCATTCTCATTCAATTGAATGCTACTTCAAAGTTTAGATTTTCATACGTGTTATTTCCAATCTTTTTATACGTTTTAACAATTTGTTCGTCTCCTGACTTCAATTTGTTAATAATGGAGTTCAAGGGCAGGAATCAGCGTTTTCCGTGCGGATCTTGCGGAAATAAATGTACAACAAAATTTACAAAGAGTTGTGTAAAGTGTTCATTGTGCAAACAGTGGTACCATACAAAGTGTCAAAACTTTACGGAGAACGAGATGGACATTTGGACTGACATGACTCTGCCATACGTGTGTGTCTCTTGTAGGACCATTGGAGAGAATGAATTTGACTATGTATTGGGCATGCATCGACTTGAAAAGGTAAGCAAAATGGTCACTTATTATTATCATTATACTTTTAGCTTTGATCATCTAGTCAAGAATTTTAAGCATTTCTAAAAAGAAAAATGGTAATTATCTTCTGTACCATCTTTTAAAAACACGAGCAGATAGAAATAAAAACCTGTCCTTGTCATAATACTATACATGTAATTACCATCAATT
Source organism: Fragum whitleyi (assembly GCA_948146395.1). NCBI lineage: Eukaryota > Metazoa > Mollusca > Bivalvia > Cardiida > Cardiidae > Fragum > Fragum whitleyi. Next base: position 57,368,935 of record OX411545.1, on the reverse strand, counting down.
ACCCAATTAGTGGAGGTGTGAAAACTGATAAAGTACTTGTCTAAATCGATTACTGATTATACATCCCAAAGGACACGCGCTAGGTGGCACGCGTTTCTAACCAGTAGCTTGTGTCATTATTTATGACCACTCCCCAACTGTCTCTTACCTTGGTGGTTTACATATTATGCTTGAAGGTAACATCCCAGATTGAAATTATTTTTTGAGAATTCATAAAAAGAAAAGGGAAATTCTTTACATCAAATCCCCTACAAAATATATATACCTAAATATATTTTTAGGTTTATTCGTTATAACCTTTCAAAATGAAATAGTCAATTTGATTTACAGCAGATATTTAGAAAGAACCAACATATATCTTACCATCCTTCACATCGGAAGAAGACAGTCGTGATTATTGATGGAAGGTCTAAATTCCCCAAGCTAAATTTATTATTTGATAATTTATTTCTTTATTTTATTCAACCTTTGCTGAGTAAACAAAACAATTTATTAAACGCGACGTAGCAAATATTTCAAATATTCGCTTAAAAAAGACATTGCAATGGCACATAGAAACACTTTTGACATACTACATATTCAGCAACTTTATTTTGTTGACTCTAGAGACTTTCTTAATATTCTTACAGGCCGCCAGCACAAAAAATATTTTCAACTTACGCGAAGCAGTTCAGCGGGAGTTGCTGTTTAGAGCAGAGTTTCGTCTCCCTGAAGAGCCAATCTATCAATTCCCACGGGTAGATCCACAGGCTGCTCATGTACTAGACAACTATGTGGATGACATAACAGGAACCCCAAGAAAAACATCAGGTGACGGAGACTGCTTATTCAACGCTGTGTCCATTCTCTTACAGGGTAACGAGACTATAAGTAATAAACTTCGCTACCATACATGTTTAAGTCTTGTCAGCAATATGGACAGGTACATGAGACATCCTCTAAGACCAAGGATACAACATTTATCTTGCAGCTATGAAAGTGCCTGTTTAGCATCGGCTAAAACGGGTGGATATTCGAGTTCATGGACAATCCTAGCATTGTCAGATGTTACTTCAATGTCAATCAGAGTTATTTACCCCTATGCAAATGGCACAAATGACGTCGCATACCAATCTTTAAACGCTGTTTTTACACATGGAGAGATCATGGAGAGATCAGCCAGAGATGTCTGTACATTTTATGGCATAAATTGGACTCCGTACCGAATATTGGACAGTGGTATCAAGTGAACCATTTTAGTGCCGTTACAGACACAGCTACTAGAGAAGATGAACCAAGACAACCAGCAAAAACCAGCACACCACTTAATAACGATCAGAGGAAGAAGACGTCTGTTCCACCTGCATTCAATTTGTGTGGAATGAAAAGGGACAAGTCATCAATGAGTCCTGAGCACAAAAGAAGAAAGATGTCACCGAGTGTTTCGCCCGTGGCGGTGATTTCATTCAGTCAAAAAATAGGGAAATTAGATTAAAGAAACCCAGACAAAACGCAGGTAAAAAACCAGGACAGAGAAAAAGACCGGCCGCTGAAAGGACTGCTCAGATGCACAGATAGAACGATTCGAATTTTAATAAAGCCAAAGGGGAAACCGGCTACTGGCGACCAATATTTTTTTACTTTATCTTATTTAGATTGTAGTTACGAGGATTTAGTCACCCTCCTGCCGAATTCTTTTTCAAACTGTTTAAATGAGTGGGAAAAAAAGGTTTACAATGATAATAGCTGGTGACCGACCATCCGATCGAAATTGCGGCTTATTCAATTTGTAGTTAAGATGCTATTTTCATACACGTAGGAACTTAAATAAAATGGTATAAATGATGATCCTTTATAAATGAAGTTTGTTGAGATGTTTTAACATACTGAAATATATTATGCACATATACTGAGAGACTTTAAAAACGCAACAAAGTAAATTTGAAATTTGAGTACGGAAAATTGGATTCGTTTTAACTAAATTTAGCTAAAATCTTACAAAGAATATAGATCTACTCTGTTTTATCGTCTTAATCTATATTTGGTCTGACGCTTTGGTTAGTTTCGGCACAGCAATCTACTGATCACTCATTCTTTGTCATTGCACTTTTCATGTTTGATTGGAACATTGTTCATTTATATTTGCATTTTAGTGATGTTTTTAAGTATTGCGTTTTTAAAGTCGCTCAGTATATATATAATTTATCAGAATAAAGATGTTTAAAGTACAAAGTTTTTCACGTGATTGTTGTTTGTATACGCACAGTTTTATGCTAAAATTTCGTAAACGTATAACTTTATCAAGTTTGTAGTTACGGGGTTTAACAAGGAAACAGTCAATATAGTTTACCTATTGCACAGTGTCAATACTGGTAGACTCCAGCTCTGCATATACGTAAAAAAACGCTTGCGAACGGTTTTAGAAATGATACCCTTCTTTGCACTTTACATGAAAAGCGGGACATTGTTTTCAGCGTTCGCAAACGTTTTTGTATCCTAGATGCAGGGCTGTTTAACATGTCCGAAACCTGATTTTAATTAAATTCGCTTCTCCTACCCTTAATTTACCTCAATTTGATAGAAGAATGCATGGCGCAACGAAAATAATTAACATTATTGATTGACGCGCAACTCACTTGACGTTTAAAAAATAAAGTAGAAAAAATGAATTGATCGCAAAAAGTCAAATTCTGCCAAATTACACGTATAACTTGCGCTCCGCCTAGGTTATATCGAGTAAATTGTCAGAAATATTTCTAAAATCTCCCCTTCTTAAGGGAGTTGTTAATTACTGAAATCAAACACGTAGATAACACACTAAATTAAAGAGATTAGCACCTTGCTGGTATAAGTGGCAGTATGATGGTACGTGTGCCATATGTGGTCCACTTATTGTCATAAATTAATCCGATAACGATTCAACTTGCCTAGATAGATAAAAGGTAAAAAATTCGGTATCATTGCGGAATAAAGAATACGGACCGGTTGCTTAACAAAAGGTTGATTCAGCCCGTTTAAGCCTAAAAACGCATCTGCGTTTAAGATGTAAAAACGTTTTCAAACGTTTTGAATGCACCTGCAAAGTAGGGGTTTCATTTTGTTATCGAGTCTATGATGCTTAACACTACAATAAAGCATTCAGATTAAAAAATATATGATAAAAAAAGGAGTGGCCGATTCAGAGGGGGTCGGGGGTAAAAGGGTTCAAACGACACCCCTCTTCGGCAAGTCTTACTCTGTACATTATTTTCGGGACGGAAATTCGTTCAATTTTGGATATTAATAGAGGATTAATTAACGTTTTCGATGGCTTTAACATTTGCAGAGACCAGAAAATGGTTTGACGTCCGACGGTGCAAAGCACGAGGGCGTAATTACATTTTTAGGGTTTCTGAAAATGTTAACGCCCGAAAAAAAAACAAAAAAAACGTGAATCGATTCTATTACTGCATTAAAGGGAATGCGAAGGTGTTATTTCAAATAGAAACGCTGTAAAAATAGCTTCATTTCTAAAAAATTGTTGTAGAAATTGCGATATGTATGTCAGTCACTTTTGTTTACGCCGACATTGCTCAGAAAACCAGGGACGTAACCAAATTTAACGCGGGAATAAGAACAAGTTTACAACGTTTTCAATTAACATGCTCTTTTTGAACGTTGGTCATGATTATTTTTACGCATTTAACTCCGACTTTGAGAACATTTCAAAATCGAATCTCTATAGTATTTTCGACAAATTTAATTTGCAGGACGAACAAAAAGTTTCGGAAACATCAACATATCCTTTAAAATTTAAGTGTTCCGACCGGATCTATGGATATTTAAGTTTAATAAAGCAAGGCGTGAATTTACTGATCATCCACGTTTTCACATTTAATCGCCCGGATTTTGTCAGTTACCATATGCCTTCAACGCCACGAGAACTTATATTTTCTGGAATCGGATAGAAAATCGACCCTTCATTTTGTATGATCGAACCCCCTATGTAGAAATCCTGTATAGTGATGTTATTCTGTCACAGATTGGAATAGATTTGGGTAGACTTTGGAAGATTTGGGTAGATTTGGGAAAGATTTGGGTAGATTTGGGTAGATTTGGGAAAGATTTGGGTAGATTTGGGAAAGATTTGGGTAGATTTGGGAATTTCGTGCCGCCCCAAAACGTTCACCCGATCTCTGAATTGTATATGATTTCGCACTTAAAGACCTGGTTTAATCCTTCTTTATTTGACCCTCCCAAACGAGATATACAATTAACCACCCATTGTTATCTTAATGGTTTTATGGCCCTTATCTTAATCACTTAATCACCTTGTATACTCTATGTAGAGATACACATACAGAGGCTGTCAGGCATTTATTGATTTTTACTTATTGAGAAAAATATTTCCTATATTATTGGTAAAATAATTTTAAATTTTTAAATATCTCATTTATTCTTTCAATAAGAGAATGATTACTACTTTTTTCCGCAATTTTTAAAGTAGGCATCGAAAAGAAACGTGTTTGAGATGCATCTTTAACTTTCGATCTTCATTAAAAAGCTGATAAAAGATGAAACAATTTTGTTTGCTTTTATGAAAATAATTCCTCGATCACAAAGCTGTAACTATGATATTTATAAAATTGCAGGGAATTATTGAAAAGCAATAAATAATGTCCTCCTTTTACTGCAATGTTTCAATTCTGTAGCTAGATTTTTTATGGTATTAACATATTTTGAAAGGGATAAACAAAGTTTTTACAAAAAAATCTTTTCCTTTAAACAAACTATTTTCTTAACATTGCTGCAAGTTTTATCTTTTTTATGTATAAATACCTACCTTCAATTGATCTAGATCATTTCATCACTTTTTGTCACTACCTAATTTATAGATTTAATTTAATCACTTTGTTTTTAAGTCATAAATAAATAAAACTTTAAACACTTTATAAAAAATAATGAACTTACTGTATAAATAAAATATAATTATTCTATTTTCAACTCTTTTCAAATCAATTAATGAAATTATGATGACCAAAAATGGTAATGTCAAGTGTTGAATATAAAGGGTGATTGACCCCCCTAGGGTAATTCAGAGAGATTAACATTAGCTTATCAGTAGGGGTCCTGAATATACAACATTCCTTAAACCAGGTCTTTAAAAGATGACTTTGAGGTTTCAACAAGTTATGTAGAATCCTTGTTTCACTCCATTTCTAAAATGCATAGTTGTAACACAGATACAGTTCTTGAATCATTGTACATTCTTCAAACATCAAATTAAATCCGATTCCAATGATTTAATCCGAGTCAAAACTTATACTGCTAAAACAAGAGAAACTTTAAAAGCGACGTCGTGTGCAAAGATCTGGGGATTTCAAAGGGTGCCGACACCTGGTGACCCAGCTAGCTCCAGACGTGTTGTGTTTTCTCTACGACACGCTTCGTCTCCAGCACTGTACCGGGTGTACAGGGCAGTTATACATTGCTATGTTCATCTTTTTAAATATCATTTTGTGTTTTATTATTATCATATCAAATCATTGTTTGAAAATGTGCCGATTCTTAGAATTAAATTGCTGATGCATACACACATTACCGAACAATTGAACAAAGATTAAATATTTTTCTATTTGTAATAACTATACTTAATAGATAATTGTTTATAAAATGGATTTGGTATTAGATTAGAGTCCGAGTTATACGCTGGGCCGAGTAACAGATTAGGCGAGTTGATCGGTCACCATAAGTTCTTTGATTCAATAAGACATTTAGACGTATCCTATGTTGCCTCGAACTGGTTGGAGTTCAGACATACGCCTTGAACTGGTTGGAGTTCAGACATATATGCCAAGGAACAGCCGGAAGTAGATACGGAAAACTGATAGACGAAATAAGCGTCCTTTGCAAAGTTAATTTTATAAACTTTAAAGTTTGTTTTGCGTTTTAATGAACTTCAAAATATATTTTTTGGTAATGCTTGAAAATTCGACCTTGTTAACAATCATTGTGTAATATGAATATGCGATTCTCGGATTCAATGAACCCTTCCATATGATGTAATTTCCAAAATTAGAATATGTATACTACAATGAGTGTCGCCCATGGGGCGACACAATTAGATGGATGATTCACTAACTGCATGAGGAGAGTTTATGACCTTATCTATCTATACAGAGCATATAGTGAAGTCTCTGGTCAGACTGTGCAGCCGCACAGGCTGGCCAGAGACTTTGCTTTGCCCACATATGAAATTGTTTAAATTTCACTCAGACACTCTAATGATATGACGGTTCATGCTAAAGAGGAGAGTAATCTAAGCTCTGTTAAAACTGCATGAGATCAGATTTTCTTCTATTTGTACCTGTTCTAAGTCCGTTTGTAAGCGTCTGGCTTCTGATGGTACGGTGAAATTCTCTTCTTGATTCCTTCTTCTCTTTGTACCTGTTCTAAGTCTGTTTGTAAGCGTCAAAGGCTTCTGATCTTACAGTGAAATTCTCTTCTTTGATTCCTTCTTATATCGGGTACCAAAAAACAATATTCTTTGTCTTGACCTTGTTTTCAAAGCAGGATCACTATTCGGGGTTAAGCAACTGACAGGGTCAAATTTAGTGGTCAAATATGATGACTAACACCTAGCTTATTTAGTCAGATTTAATATGGAAAGATTTAAGCTGAACTGTTATCTAAACAGAATTCTTTTAAGTACTTGAAAAGAAAATGTATATTTTGTTTTGTTTGAATTTCTTCCCCCAAAAATCCTCAGTGGTAGAATTCCAATGAGTAGGATTAGACCGCCTTTTAGTTTCTAATGGCTTGGACAGGGAAATTGAGTCTATAGTTAAGTGAATTCAGGTTGATAACAAAGATTGTACATAAAGGCTGACATCTGGTGTATTATGAGAAGACATTTCAAGGGATTAGAAGCTTAAAATGAGTGTAGTTCTAAATCAATATAAATAACTTAAAAAAAGGACACAGAAAAATGCTGTTTGGCAAAGGGGTATTGTAATGGTCTCCATCTTTCCTTCGGTTGTTCCGTCATTCTGTCACTTAATTTGTCCAGAGCATATCTCCCAAAGCATAAAAGCTATCAATTTGAAACTTTATAGGTGGATAGATCTCATGGTCGATAAAAGCAGTGCACAAGAACTACAACTTTTGCTTGCATAATTTTGGAGTTATTGCCCTTTGATTAGGCTTCAGTTTACTATCAAGCTTTGATGGTGGGGGATGGCCATGTCCAATATAGCTCTTGATGCATTTGCTTTACACCTATTAAACTGCATGATTACCATTTCTTTTGATTCAACGTTTGTTTTAGATTTACCTTTTAATTAGGGATCCACACTAACTTCTGCAAGTATTATGAGTCCATTAGACTCCCATTAGTAACGAAATCAAGGAGTCCAAACTCAAAGTAAGTCCACAATATCATATTGGAAGAACATTGTGAAAAAGAAGAAATTGCTTGTTACAAGCAATTTCTTCTTTCGGCAAGTTCCTCCCCAAAAAGAAGATTTTTTTTTTTTTTCAAATTATTAGAAGTAGGTACACCGTACAAGTCAATCTTCAACACTTTTTGTTGTGAAAAGATGTACAGTTTTGATAAGGGTGGAAAGGGAAACTGCCCTGTACATTTGTTGTTCAAATATTCTTATTTGATCCTGAGTGTCCATCAGACTCCTAACTTGCCGCCAAATGAAGGAGTCCCAACTGATTTTCAAGGAGTCTCAGACTCCTTGACTCCCCTTAGTGTCCATGTTACCCTGTTTATTGCTCTATATTATTTACAATGTAAATTGTCAAAGCTGTTTTAAATATATGCTCCTAAGTTATCCCATCTTTTAACTGTGACTGTAGGCAAAAATTTAATGTGTATAATCTTCAAATTGCTAAAAGTTATTAGTGACATTAAATAAAGCATAATTGATTTCACTTATAGAAGAGATAAGCCCCCATGTCAAAATGCATTTTCACAGTTCATGTAAATACTGATTGTGAGGGGATTTTAAACCTTGTTTGAAGTCACGATGTCACCTTAACAAATGAGATTAAATCAGGCCTTAATATCACCCCAGTTTGATATCAATGGTGTTAAAGTTTATTCTTTCAATTTATATATTATTCATTAATTTCACTTAAAGCAAATCTATTAATTGTGTTTCATTTGAAGTAAATAAGAAGATAGATGAAATTCAGACCACAACTTTTCATCAACATTTAGAAATTTCAAATTTTATTTATTTATACAATCATTTAAATCTTTATGAATGTAATGAACAATTATACAATATCTGTATAAGTATAGGATAGAAAACAAGTGTCATGGTATATGGGAAATAGACACGAGCGTTAGCAAGTGTCTATTTCCCATATACCATGGCACGAAATTTTCTAAGACCACCCTTTTCCAACTAAGACCACGCTTTTCCAACACTGTCTGTATTTTCATCAGAATCGCTAAAACAAGTAAAACTCGCTGTAAAAACGTGAGATTATTTTGAAATTACTTATGAATCTGGATAAGGCGCTCATTCATAATGCTCTTCGTGTTTTTGAACCAATTTGACACACAAATACTGGTCAAGATCCCTTGCACAATATGCCACAATTTTGTATATCTGTAAAGTGCTTGAAGTTGTATCTATGATGAAAACTTTTGAAATACTGTTCTCTGAATAGCCAATTTCATTCAAGCGTGGTCTAAGCATTATGTCACCCTTCATATTAATATTTAATTGCCTTCTAATGAACCATCAAGAAAAATTAATTAAATGGTAGTTAATGAACTTTCCATAGAACATATATTGATGCATTGTTGGTTTTAATACCAAAAGATCCTAGAGCACAGCTCAAACAAGGTAAATTTACAATTTTTGGTTGCTGGGCCAGTTTTTGTTTGGTGTCTTAATAGTTGTATGCAAATAAATGTTAACCATTAAGGCCACCTGTGGACACTTAAACTCATAAAATTAGTCCATAAATTCTGACAGTTATTCTTATATTTACTTTACAATTGAAATTTTTGCTACTAATTTAGATGCTCTATGTACTACATGTATATGTCCTGTTCTGTGAATTATTTATCTACAATTAAAATCCTCTCATGAATATATGATACTAAAAAACATTCATACTTTTTCAATTATTTTGTGTGCAATATAGTCTAGGTAAACTTACATACAACTTTTGTAGACTGGCGAAGTGCTTGTCCATTATGAAATGCCCTTTTCCATGAAAGGGCCATAACTCTGTCAAAGGTTAGTGGACTGTGACAATAAAATGACTTGCACATCTCTGCTTGATATTCATCACATCTGCAAAGTTTTAATGCAATCTACCCACTAGTTGCTGAGTAATTGAGTGGACACAAAAAAGCTAGAGATGGACAAACCAACTGACAAACTGCCTCCTATATAGTTTCCAAACATAGTTTTGGGGGATATAACTATAACATATTTAAATCAATGGGTATTTAATTGCAATAGTTTTGCAATAGTTTTAAGTGAAACATTAATGCAATAGAATTATAATGCTATCTCTCATTGTATTTAGGCAGCCAAAAAAGTTAAATATATCAGTTCAAGACCTTCTTGAAATGAGAACTAGTTCTAGAAATAGTTCATGAACTCCCATTCAGGGTTCTTGAACTATAGTTCTGCAAGAACTACTTCTTGAACCAGTAATAGAACAGTGCTCTTGAACTACCATTTAAAATTCTAGAATGCTCAAGAACCAGATCTTGAACCTTTTGGTAGAGATTTGGTCCAGCATTGGTCAACCAGAGGATCTCGCATTTCAAAAATTCTTTCACAGGAAGGTAAATTGATCATTCTAGATTCAGAAAATTAAGGAAAGAGCGAAATGTTTCAATCCTAGTCAGTCTGTGCAATCCACCCAGTCTGACTAGGGTCGACACTTTATGCACCACCCAGATGGTCCCTCTTTGCGTGACGGTTCACATTTGTGTGTTTTAGGAGGGGAGTACACAGAACGAGCTTCCATAGTGAGCAGTAACTATACATACAGAACTGACGAACATCCGAGTCTCGAACTTCTCACTACAGTTGGACAGAATTATGGACAGGACAACATCAACCCACTCACTTGTGAGAGATTTCCAATTGATCTCGGTGATGAGATTGAAAACGACGAGGGTGACGATGAATACTCAGAGTTTACGAGCGAGAGTTCCATGGATCCTGCGTATATGGTCATACCAACATCTGCCAAAGCGTATGCGGGGGTTTCCAAGCATTGTGATTTGATCCGACTACTGCCAATTCACATATCGAAACAAATTCTCAGTCTATTAGACAAGGCGTCCCTGATGAATGCGATACTAGTCAGTCCGTTCTGGCGTAACCTGGTGGAGGAGGTGCACAGAGATTTCTACATCAACCAACAACTCTTGGAAGAGGTCATGCTGATGCAGGTATGAATTCTGTCCTCTAATCTGAGTTTTAACCCTTGTCTCTATGAATTTAACCCTGTTCTTGCTGAACCATGAATATTTTTGTTCAGACAGGGGCTCCATCAAAGGTCAATGTCATGGCTGACAGTCAAAAAAGTCACAGGTAAAAATCATGTATTTAAGGAGGCATCCAACTTCTGTGACACAATTCTAGATTTTCTCATTTTTTTATTCTTTGCATCATAAAAGTAGCAGTCACAGTGTTGGAAAATGTTCTGATTAAGTTTTGCTTGATCTTAGTATGTGTTTGTTGTTGTCTTAAGAGTAAGAGTTTATGTGCTCCCAAGGCTTAACTTTCATGTCATATAATAACAGAATAAATGTTCTGAAAATGTTCTGATTAAGTTTTGCTTGATCTTAGTATGTGTTTGTTGTTGTCTAAAGAGTAAGAGTTAATATGATCCCAAGGCTTTAATTTCATGTCATAATATAACAGAATAACGCTTTATTTGTAGACCAATAATAGTTCAACTGGCAGTCATTTACTTTCATTTTTCAAAGATAAGTTATCAAGTCATGTCTCAAAGAATGAAGGGGTGTGAATTATGTCAATGTTTAATTGTAAATAATACTCATTTATAAGAAAAATACAAAATTAATGAGCATGTTTGTGACATTTCTAACAATTTCATGTGCGCAATATTAAGCTGCACAGTCTGATCAGAGTCTTATATAACTACGTGCTCAATAGATGATTATGGACCTAAAATCACTATTCACAACCCAACATTAATTTCAATGCACTGCATGAGTGTTCAGACTATTCAATGACTTAAAAATTTCCATCAAACACACATGAAATTCTTTGAAATGCCACTCATGGGCTCAAATAATATATATATTTCTAGAACCTCAAGATATTTACAGGCAGTGAGACTTCAGCATTTAATAGCAATTATTATATTATCAGTAAAGATACTTGTCCTTAGCTGCACCTTAAAGATTTAAACATTGTTCAAGGGATATGAAATAAATAGATATGATATAAATTGTCTGAAATATACGTTAGATTTTTTCATTTGCCAGTTGAAGAACTACAGAGAGAGATGCATATTTTGAATTTAATGTTAAAGTATTCCAAAAACACTGGCACAGGCCATTTGTAGTTGGTTCACAAAGGCATTGTGTTAATGTCAAGAGAATACAAATGAGTATACTCACAATATTTAAGGAGTGAATTGAGTATTCTTTTATTTCATTGAGGTATGAGATTAAAAACCTGAACACACTGTATGAATATGTGAAGCAGATTCATACTTGAGTGTGATTAGGTTTTTAGTTTCATACCTCAATGAAAGCAATAACCATTCTCTTCATCTCTCATAATTTAATAAAACAAAGCATAAATGTAAAGATTTGTCATAAAAAAATGATTTCTTTGGGACTGCTTTGTGTGGAAGCTTACAAAATAGCTGTGTACTCAAAATTGTTTTCATTGATAAATAAAGCTTATTTTTCATCCAATCAGAATTCACAAATTATGACAGACCCAACAAAAAATTAATTATTTGGTTTTATGAGAAATGTAGATTTTAGAATGTTATTAATACCTCTCTCTGTTCTAAAGAGTTGAAATCTATTGATTGTCTATGAAAGGGCTATATTTGCTAGTCCTTTTTCATGACAAAAAACATTTGTTCAATCGTAGCCTTGTTACAAAACTATTAAAAATATGATGATTTCTGTGCCATGCATTTCTATTCAAGATTTTATATTGATTGCCTTTTCATACAATACCGTTTTATGATTATTAATCATCAAACCAATTCCTTTTGACTTCATATCTATCATTGAATTGCATATATTTCAGCTTTTCAGATATAATATGAGCCTGTGTGTGATATTTCCAATAACTTGACATGTGCATGAAAGGCCAGCATTAACCAAAATTGAGTGCCATATAGTATAAGTAGAAGTTTGCCTGACCTTCTAAGGACACTTTTAGACCTAATATCTTTCTACAAAGCGCAAAGTGAAGACCCTGGTCAGACTGTGCAGATGCACAGGCTGGCCAAGTCTTTTCTTAGCAAAGTTGAATTGATTGATTGATTGCAGTGAGTTTACGCCACTTTCAACATTTCAGTTATATCGCAATGCCTGGAGCACCTAACAATGGATTCCAGGTATTTCCCACACCAGTACTACCATCACATCCTTTCCTAGTCTCCAGTTGCTATCTCTCATAGTGGTCCAACTTGAAATTGTTGGAAATGCATGCACATGCCCATTTATTTGTCCGTTAATCTTTTATGAATTTACCTCACCCAGATTCATCAGGTTTTTTTTAAATATTTTGAAAGTCAACTTGTCCACAGACAAGTGACAATCACAATCTGACTTGTTCGCAGGGATATTTTTGGATCAATTTCATGATGGGCCAATGGAATGGGCCAATGGCCCATGTCCCATTCATTCACATGTAAAATCTAAGATTTTAATGGGCCATCTGCAAAATTGATGGGCCATTAGGAAAAAGTGGTGGGCCGAAGAATCCTTAATACCTATCCTAGATTAAAATAAGCATCAGATTTGAATAGATTATATATGGGGCCCATCCAAAACTGTAATCAGATTTAGTCTATAACAAAAAGTTTGTCCTCAAAATCACTACGGCCCATCCCAAAATAATCCCTGGTTTGTATCAAACGCTTTCTAGTTCTTTCTTTATCATAAACATTTTTTCCAAATAAATAGTCTTATTTTTTCTGACGCTGAAAATACTTTGGTTTTGCTATAAGAAGCATCCATAAAATAGTCTTGCTTACTGTTAACAAAAGTATTATTGCATTTATTTTTAGAAAAAGCTAACTTTTACTGTAAGAAAATATTACAATTTTTTTCTTCAGATTTTTCACTTGTCCATGGACAGCTTAGCAAAATCTGCTTGTCTGTGCAGCTTAATGAGAGTGACTCAGACAACTCTGGCAGCTTATTTCAGAACCACTTTTCATTAGAATTCATTTTAAGGGGGAAGCACAAAACTTTTGTACGTACCTATAGATTATAGGCACTTACCATAGTTTTGTACTGACCAAACTTTTACCATGCAAAATTCATGTTTCAAATGAAAACTTTGGTTCTAAATCATTACATAGAATGTCAATTACAAGCTTAACATAGATGATTGACTGGTAGAAATTACTATTGAACTTCATATTCTCAGTAAATTATGAGCACAATATGTTACAAGCAAGTTAATTTTGATAATTGCTTTCCTGGTCAATAAATCAATTTACTTCTGTAACTTAGTTTCAATCCTTTTTTGTTCTTGAGCTTTTGATTTCATTTTTAGCTCAATGGCGCTTTGGAACAAAAACTCAAGCTTTTGGGATGATAAACCTAAGCTGTCTTCATTTATGTTATTGTAGGTGAGGTGGCGTTGTCACGAATTTATATATATTTGAGCGTACATATTTTTTGAAACTTGGCATATTTGTTCTCTATCACGATAAGATTCCATACGATATAGAGAAATAAAGCTGACAATATTTTTACTAGTAAAAATATTGCCCCTTTTACAACTTTCATTTTTGTCAAGCCCATGTGCCGTTAGCAAGATAAAATTGTCACATTGACTGCTGTGTGTGGACATGTTACTGCATCTGTCTGTTTGTATTAGTCTGTCGGATTATGTCAAGAGAATTACTCCTACATTTATGAATAGATTTCAAAATTAAGGAGTCAGCGCAACACTATTGTAAGTGCCTATAAATATATAGGCACTTACAATAGTGTTGCACTGACCCATCGAAATAACCTCTCACAATTGTTTGCTATCATGAGTAGATGGGCTATTTGGAAGAATTTTCTGATAGCTCCAAGGTCAAGGTTACAGCTCAATCGCAAATATTAAAATTAGACTTACCCAGTATGATCAAATTTTTGTGTGCTCAATGGCATTTGTCCTGCTCCTACAGCTGAGCATATTATCTACTTGTTGTGCTCTAGCTGGTAAAGTTTCTGGAGAATGTGAGGTTTTATGCCACTATTCACACAACAATAAGCAGTGTTTAATCACCCCAGGAAGTATGCTATGATCTCTGCCATGTTAATTGAAAGGATATAGTGACAGTCCTCTTGCAGATTAATCTACCATGAGGGAATCCTTTTAACCCTTGGCATGCTGAATAAAAAAACTTGGCAAAATTATATATTGCTTTGCTGCTACTATATTCAGTACTAGGAATAGTCGAGATTTGCTGTCCTCTGACAGCTATTGTTTAGTTTTGTAAGGTGTTTATTTTACAATTCTTAATTACTGGGTGTAATAATAATAATCTTACGACAAAAAAACTGATTATGAAGCATAGTATCCTATGCTTAAATTCTGTTGATAAGTAATGCTCATTTTAATGTCTATACACAAATTTTTGTCAAACAGTTTGAAGGGATATCAAATTTGTTTTTTCAATTGTATTTATCATCAGGAGGAAAACTTATCATCAGGTTCCAAGGTAAAACTTAGATGTTTTTAATTACAGGGTCTTTTTGGTATTTCTGAAAGGTTTTAGTATAATTATATTCATCAATTTTATTTTAGTTCAGAGAATTACTTTTTTGGGTGGCATTAGAATTGTAAATATATTAGTTATGTGACCTGTCATATGAACTGAGTCCATTGTGGACTCAAGAAATGAACTTTAGCAATCTATTCAAAACAATCTTTGGTAAGATTATACTAGTTTACTTTTGTTTGATTGCTGCAAAAGTTTAAGCTTAAGTCATGGAATCAGATCTAGGATGATTATACTATCTTGCCCTGGGTAAAGAATAGCAAAGTAAAAGTGAGGGCATATCAAGGGGACAGTGCACCGTTATTGTAAGTGCCTATATGTTTATAGGCACTTACAATAGTGTTGCACTTAACCCTCATTATGCTGATGGTCAAAGGGAAACAACTTGTTTACTTTAATTCAACTTAATGCAGGGTTGTGGATATCCCATGCCAGACTTGTCAAACATGAGCTTTATTACTTGCGGGCAAGTGCATTTTTCTATGTCACTTGTCTGTGGACAAGCGAATACCAGAGCAATTCTTATAACAGTACTAAAAAGATATAGGAGAAAAGTCATCCAATTATTTGTATCAGGGGAGAAAACATTGTCATAAATGCAGAAAATGCTGGGTTACAGCATTTTCTTCAATAAAAACATTGTTTTCTCATTATCAGATTCTATCTTTTTTTTTATTTTTGGGCTGGACAAGTAGGAAAATGACCTTTACTAGTCCATGGACAAGTAGAGAAAAATGGTTTTCCCTCTTAAGTGTATTGTACATCTGCATTTATTTTAATAGGCACTATTATAAATATCATATATATCACAGAATTTCAAGGTGTTTGTTTTCTATAGAAATTCTGAGTGTGATTGTAGCATTTTAGCAATTTTCTTGAAGTTTGGAATACAAACCCTTAACACTCAAAATTCTAAATTATTATCATGTCCATACTTGTATAAGGTAAATAAAAAAGATAAATCACTGAAGTAAATATAATCTCAAACAAAAAAAAATGGCAGAATGTTTTGACATGTCAAAATTCAAAGATGATGCCAACTTTGTCTTTTAGGTGATCATTTTAAAAATCTTTGTCTCTTAAAAGGAAACCTTATGGTCAAGGTAGAAATTTCTTAAGGTAGACTGTCAGTGTTAAAATTGGCCTGACTTTGGGATTTCTTGCAACCTTCAGAAATTTTGGGAAATAACCAGCAGAAAAAGAAAATGTAATAAAAAACACCATTAAGCCACCTTAAAAGGTAATACACTGCAACTCCATTATAAAGAATCTGTTAGACCGCTGAACATTATAACGCGGGGTCTGCTTAGCTCCCGAAATTTCGGGGGGTCGACCATTTTGGGATGCTGCGTTGATTTTACTTGTTCTGCCGTTAACACTGTTTTGATCAGGATTTTAGATCGAATGATGAATACATACAAGATAAAAAACAAAACGTCGCGATTGAGCCAGGTAAATCAATACAAATGTTTTCACACCTTCCGCGTACGGTGTGGCAATTATGCCAGGTGTCAGAGAGAGTGTATTAGACTAAGTGACAGGACTTAGTCTGTAGAAAGCTGTAATGAATCATCCACAAAATTTGCATTACACAGTTTCTACCTTAAACCAGCAATTTCTTCACACTGCCTACAATATTTACTGACAATTTTTTTTTCATGGATGCCAAAAGGTCTGATGAATTATCTGAGAATGGGTTAAAGATAAAAAATATGTCCTTATAGAGTTGTGAGGGATGACAGTGTATGATGGCAATTGTCCTAAATCATTATCTATAAAATACTCCTATTTAGAAATATTTCAATACCATTTCAAGATGGTTTATCATCAAATCTATAGATTTCAACATACTCATTATAAGGTCCATAGTTTGTATTAAATTTAAAACAAAAGATCGTTTAATTTATAAATTGACTTGTTCAAATAGAATTGTATATGAGCCAATGTTTTGATGTTTACATAGGTCATGGATTTCGAACAGCTTTGTTTGAATTGAGTTAAAAGTGTGATGTTATATATGTGAAAATGGGAAAATTGGAAATAGCTAAGAAACTCTGAACTTGGATGTATTTGCGTTTTTAATAATGAATATTTTTTTCTAAAATCCTGAATCATATAAATAGCTTGGTTTTTGGCATCAACTTAGCATTGTAGGCATTTTTGTGACTAACTTTAAACTTGGTCATGTTTCTGTTGTTCTTGAAGAAATCTTCATGAAACTTGGCATGACTGTGATCACAATCAAATGAGCTATCCAGACTATCAAGGGGGATAACTCTGGAAGCATTTCAGCACCTGCATCTGAGTATTGGCACCTGTGGGAGGTGCTCTTCTTGTCAATATTTTAATGGCAGGTATAAAAAAGTCATTTATTAAGTATTTTCTCTAAAAACAGCAACTACAAAATGAGACCCTCACCAGAATGGCCCAGTGGATTACCATATTGGGTTTTAAAGAGAGTGATTCAAGGAATTTAAATTCTTTCGTATATGGTCATGGTTTTTGTGTCCAGCTGTTTTTAGTTACATCATAAAAAGCTTGGTGTCCAACAAATTGAGAATTTTTGACTTGTGTGTTTACCTGTTTCTTTTGCTTAAATTTTAAGTTTGTTGATAGTATTCCAATAGACAGAATAAAACACTAAAAAAAATTAAGTGCTAAGAAATGATGAAGGGTTTTTTTTTCTAACAATGACTGATGTAACACTGGACACAAAGTCAAAAATATAGTCAAATCTGGACAAATGGTCATTTTTCTTTTGTAAATTCGGCCTCTCATGAATTCACTTTAACCATCTCTTCTACACTTACCTAGTTTAAGGATTTTCAAAGTTTAATGGCACGGAATTTCCAATCTTAGACTGCATGATGTAACTGGACACAAATTAAGTTTTGTAAGGCAAGTTATTTTGTTATCTGATTGAAATAAACAAATTCAAAGACATCCTTTTCCAGCATTTGTTGCCTTCTTATTTTTTACACACATTTTAACAACTTGAATGCCAGATATACCCGTTTTTTAGTGTTACATGATGTAACGTAGACACCACGGTTTGTGTCTTCGTTCGTCTGCCGAAACGAATTTTTTAAAAATTAATCTATAAAATTTGTTCATTTCATAAAATATCCAGTTCCCTAGTTTAAAAGAACATTGTATCAAAGTAAGAGCACTGGGGCGTTTCATTTTAGAATGATATTATCTGTAAATCAATAAGACGTAACATTGACTGCAAAATGCAAGCATACACTTTACAAATTCATTGAAAGACGTAACATTTCTGCATACATACCCTTGCGGTCGTGAATTGTCCACCATTTTGACTCTTCACTGCGGACTAGTATTTAATCGTGTCACTTATGTCATCGTAAAGGGGGAAAATAAGCAAATGACCGAAAAAAAATCAAAATGTTTTCCAGAATGTAAAATTTCAATGACTGTAATGACGTAACATTTTAAGACACAAATTCACACCATGAAATCCATGAAGAGACAGAAAACACATTTCGTCAATACAAGGCGCACTTTCGTACTCGATCTATTTCGTATTTAAAAAGATTCGCACCAGTATGCAAGTTAGTGTGTTTTTAAGGATACAAAGCTTGAAATACGTTTTTTAACTGACGTAACGGTTTGGACACAAAAGTTACGTCATTTTTATATTGTTTCTATTTCATTTAAAACATACAAATTGAAGATTGTGACCTTTGTTGCAGTCATTAATCAAGATATAGAAGTGTAATGGGGCAATATCTTTAATATGCAACGGTTACAGTACCCAGGTCCTTTCCCTCAGCTATCTTACAGGAGGCCTATAGAAATTTCAAAGTGTCCGCTAAGTTGTCCATATAAACACAACATTTCATTGCATTTTTCTTTTTTCAGGTTGGGATTTTAAAATAAAACACTAAGGGTGGAGTCATACATTCAAGAACTGCAGCAAAGATGCCCAAATCATTCTTATTTTCTTTACAAAATTAGTTTTTTGACAGATTTGGTTAGATGTAACCAAAAACAGCTGGACACAAAAACCATAACCATATATTATGTTTTTTAAAGTTATATATAGAATGATATATTTATTATAAATTCATATTATTTCTGTATTATGAACTATAAGCATAATTGAAAAAATATGAATCTTAATACATGGGCTTTTCTAGCCTATGTTGAGCACATTTCTTAATAGCCTGTCCTTTGAGGCAAGGCGTATACAGATCAAACACCTGATCTTGATGCTTAATGTCCCTGGAAGCAAGTGAATGTGTGAAGCAACCAATGTGTATCTACCCAATTTCTTTTCTATAGGAAATTTAAAGTTACATTATGTAATATTATTTAATATTAAATATTCTAATTTAGTTCTTGTGCACACAAAAACTTATTTCTTTTTTAAGTCAATGAAAAGCTTCTGAATTTCACCAAGAAAATAAATTACCAACTGGAAGCTTGACAGCAAATGGTTACTGCAAGACAGTTTTAAGTACAGTAAAACCCCTCTATTAAGACCACTTGGGGTACTTTTTGAAAGTGGTCTTAATAGCAGGGTGGTCTTAATTCTGAGGTTTGGTCGGATGCGTTCAAACTTCCTTGACTAATTATTGCTTATAGAAGAGACTATGTAATTCAGTTTATTTTTTAATGATTTAAACTATATCGTGTTTTTAGCTCACCTGAGCACGAAGTGCTCAAGGTGAGCTATTGTGATCATAGAATGTCCGGCGTCCGTCGTCAGTCGTGCGTCGTGCGTCGTCCGTCGTCCACAATTTCTTTAAACATCTTCTCCTCCTAAACCAGTGGGCCAATCTTGATGAAACTTGGCAGGGATGTTCCTTGTGTCAAGCTCTACCGAAGTTGTTCATATAAATGAAATCCACCCTTAACTTTCCCTTTACCCTTAACAAAAAGGGTGAAAATATGAAAATCTTTCAAAATCTTCTTCTCTGAAACCAGAAGGCAGACAGCTTTCATATTTGGTATGTAGCATCATCTAGTGGACCTCTACCAAGTTTGTTCATATCAAGACCCTGGGGTCATATTTGGGCTTTGCCCAGGCCCAACCCTTTTTACATAGAATCAAAGAACGAAAATCTTTAAAAAATCTTCTTCTCTGAAACTAGATGGCAGACAGCTTTCATATTTGGCATATAGCATCACCTAGTGGGCTTCTACCAAGTTTGTTCATATCAAGACCCTTGGGTTATATTTGGGCTTTGCACGGGTGCATCCCTTTATCTCTTATGAGCACTAAGGGTAAAAAAATGAAAATCTTCAAAAATCTTCTTCTATGAAACCAGAAGGCAGACAGCTTTCATATTTGGTATGTAGCATCATCTAGTAGACCTCTACCAAGTTTGTTCATATCAAGACCCTAGGATCATATTTGGGCTCCACCCGGGCGCAACCCTTTTTACATAGAATCAAAGAGCGAAAATCTTTTAAAATCTTCTTTAATCGAAACCAGAGGGCACACTGCTTGCATTTTTGGTATGTAGTATCATCTAGTGGGCCCCTACCAAGTTTGTTCATATCAAGACCCTTGGGTCATATTTGGGCTCCACCCTGGCGCATCCCTTTCAGCTCATCTGAGCACGAAGGGTGAAAATAGGAAAACCTTCAAAAATCTTCTTTTTTGAAACCAGTAGGCAGACAGCTTTCATATTTAGTATGTAGCATCATCTTATGGACCTTTTCCAAGTTTGTTCATATCAAGACCCTGGGTTAACATTTGGGGTCCACCCGGGTGCATCCCTTTTTACATAGAATCAAAGAGCAAAAAGGCATATCTGTCTTGCTCTTTGCTGAAAACGTTCCATGGTAATGATCTTAGGCAATTATCTTCTTTGTGACATCTGCCTATCTAATCAATGTGATGTCCCAGGGGTCAAAGAGACTCAGGTGAGCGATCTAGGACCATCTTGGTCCTCTTGTACATAGATTCAAAGAGCGAAAATCTTTTAAAATTTTCTTTAATCGAAACCAGAGGGCACACTGCTTTCTTTTTTGGTATGTAGCATCATCTTGTGGGCCCCTACCAAGTTTGTTCATATCAAGAACCTTGGGTAATATTTGGGCCCCACCCGGGTGCATCCCTTTCAGCTCATCTGAGCACGATGGGTGAAATGGGAAAACATTCAAAAATCTTCTTCTCTGAAACCAGAAGGCAGACAGCTTTCATATTTAGTATGTAGCAACATCTTATGGCCCTCTTCCAATTTTGTTCATATCAAGACCCTGGGGTCACTTTTGGGGCCCACCCGGGTGCATCCCTTTTTACATAGAATCAAAGAGCAAAAAGGCATATCTGTCTTGCTCTTAGCTGAAAACATTCCATGGTATTGATCTTAGGCAATTATCTTTTTTTTTACATCTGCCTATCTATTTAATGTGATGTCCCAGGGGTCATAGAGACTCAGGTGAGCGATCTAGGACCATCTTGGTCCTCTTGTTTTATGCATTACGTAATTAAATCTATAAAATAGCAATTACACGGTAAAACTTTTGTTGTTGTTGTTGTTTCAAGCCAATCCAAAGTGTTGATTTCCAAAAGGGAGAAAGTGATTCTTTGAAGTTGCTCATTTCAATGATACAAATCTTCTTCAATTCAAGAGTATAAACTAAGTAAAATTCTAATTGCTTATGCAAAAACTAGGACAAATGCCCTATTATAGAAGAGACTTTTCTGCTGCAAAAAATGTCTTAAAGCGTTTGTTTTGCTTTCAATTCATAACTAAGGACCTCTTTTTCCCTTCCCGAAAACTCTCGGTGAGTAGGCGTAGTGAAATTACTTTCTTTGCAAAGCTATTTTTTCTTTCAATATAGCTCTTTTCTCCTTTACGTTTGTTAATTTGATCTGGTTTGAAAACCTACCTCTGATTATCTATATTAAAATAAGGGCAATTAGTGTCAAACTGTAAATGTAGCGCATACATTCAGTAAAATCCTAAAAACGAAACCCATCAATCATAAGCAAATTTACAATCGGTCAGCAAATCGCCGAAAACGATTTCCTGTATGTAGCATTTCTTTCGGTTTCTTTACTCCAGTTAACCATGTAACATCTTTAATTGATAGACGTATGCAGTGTATCAAAACAATTGACCACTGAAAGTTGTTTGTTTGAAAATAACACTAAAACACAATAGAGGTTTAAACAAGATATCGAAAAATTCGATAATCCATTGTTGATCCATTCGTACCCAATTAGTGTCGTACTTACTAAGCGTGAAATTCGGATGGTCGATCCGGAGGTGTAAAGTTACTGGTCTTTTTAGCGAGGTTCGTAATAGTGTAATATACGGCGTTCGTACTGAAATTAGTGGTCGTAATTCGGATTAGCGGGGTGCTTGCATTAGAGGGGTTCGCGACCATTAAATAAAGAACAAATAATTCCGTTCTGTCGAAAATCGTTCGTAATAGCGGGGTGCCCGTTTTTCCGGGGTGGTCGGAAGGAGGGGTTTTACTGTATATTTAAATTGTATAACTATTAATGTACTGTAAATTCTCTAGCAATTATCAACATTCAATTGAAAATACCCTATATACTTTCAAAATTTAAAAAAAAAACATCAATACATTTGAATTGATTAAATTACCATTACTTGTTCAGAAAGAATCAAAAGTTAATAATCAATTATTACTGTTACAAAAAAATTCTGTCATTGAAAAATCATAAGATGTTTAAATTCAGTAAATAAAATGTCATGAGTGAAAAAAAAAGAAACAGGGATATTATCACTTTTGAGATGTATAGCTTTGTTAAATCTGTACTTGCATTATAGCTTTTATTTTTAAAATGTGTTTTTTCTGATTCATAAGAACCATTATTGCTTTTTAAATCTTCAGTCATGGCAAAGACATGTGCACATTGATCAATTGGTTAAAGAATGATTCAAAGAGTATAATTTCATTTTTCTGTGATATTAATCAATAGAAAACTAACTCCAACAATAACATAATTACAGCTTTACTCTATTAATTCAATAGAATTCAGCTGTATAAATTCAAATATGTTTACTCAACTTTAAGAATTATACTGCATTATGAAAATCTATATGTAGAATCAATCATTTTAAGTTAATTTAAGGAGATAAATTTGGATTATAAGTGAATTGGATAAATAGAAAGCATCTGATTTCTTTGGAGAAGGAATGGTGTACATGTAAAACATTTTGGGAAAGAAAACAGAATTTTTTGTCCTTTAAATCTCAAGCTTTTACTAAATTACTTGTCAAAGAAATTTTCAACAATCAGTGTTCAGTTAACACACACAAAAAAAAACAAGTTATATATGAGCCTGTGCATGACATTTCCAACAATTTAACATGTTGGTGAGGTGCAAACATTGAGCAGCATAGACAGTCATATACCTTAAATATAAAGACCTTATCTTTTTACTAAATGCATAGTAAAGACTCTGGTCAGACTCAGTGCAGATGCACAGGCTGATCAGAGTCTTTGCTTGGCGCACATTTGAAATTGGCTCATATTATCATCAGGTGACTAAAACTGGGTAACTTAAGCTAAGCTAAGCTAAATCTACTCTGATTTGATTTTGTCCGATGAAAATATTGGTATTTTTAGAAGTCAATTTGCATAAAATATTGAAAAATCAAACAGTTTGAGAGTTGATTTATTATTAATTTTCCATTATAACATTGTGTCATGCCCATGACCTACAATCAGTTGTGTGCTTTCTTAAGAAAATTGATTTGACAGCCCCAAGAAATTCGGATGATAATTTGTAGGAGAAGCTAAAGGCATTAACATAAGATATGTGTTAAACATAGAAAATATATATAGCATCTACTATGAGACTTTTTTGAGACAGGTTGATCTTAATCGAGTCTAAAATCAAAATGTTATTAAGCGAGTTTTGGCGAGCTTAATAACTTTTTTATTCTAGACAAGGTTAAGACCAGCTTGTCTTAAATAAAATGGAGTAAGGCCTCATATTCTTTTTGATACATAGACACTGATTTTGCACCTTACAACTCATTCTTTGAACTCCCAGATGATAGAAATAGTGGGTGAATGTGCGTAAGATCATGTCATCATGAAATAAATTAGAATGTGATCCTGTACATGTTAAGACAAGGATATATCTAAGATGGCTGTTCATTATAGAAGACAATAGGAGCTTTGTGAGAAAATAATTTCCTTAGACATTTCTCATTGAGGCTTGTGAATATAACATTTAGAAAGATGGCAGTGTATCCACTTGGTGAAATCAAATTAACTGACAATTACGAACTTGCTGAGAGACATTCATGGGATGTATCATCCATGCTAAAGCTGGTGAAGTTGGAGATGCAAATGAAGTATAGGGAGTTCAATGACAAGATACTAGGAGTTATCAATGAACATCTAGCTGAAGTTGAAAGTTATGAAAAGTTTTATAAAGAACTATATGAGAAGAAAAAAGATGAAGGGGAGCAGGGTGAAGGCACTGATGTAGAACATGAAGAAGATACAGCTGAAACTGGAGATAAAGTTCCTAATGAAGCTGTTAAAGCTGAGGGCGAGATTACAGAGGAACAAGTCGTGGAAGAAACTGTGGATGAAGTGTTGGATCAAATGCTTGATAAGAAAGTGGATTATTTGGATTTAATAATGCCTAACTTGAGTTTGAATCTTCCTAAAGTTGATCCTCATGGCAACACAAGAAAGGTTCAGTTTTCTGTAAGGAAAACAGTAAGTGATTCCTATTTTAAGTAAATTTAAAAGATTTTCTTAATTTTTATGCCCCCGTATCGAAAGATCGGGGGCATATAATAAATTAATTTGTTTAACGTTGTCCGTCTGTCCGTCTGTCTGTCTGTCTGCAAAAGTTAACCAAAAAACTTAACATTGCCAATATCTTCAAGCCTATTCAAGATACAAGGCTCATATTTGGCATGATGATAGATCTCAATAATCCGCATCTGCTGATACCAAAGTCAAGGTCATGTGACAAGGTCAAGGTCATCTCTCAAGGTCAAATAACAAAAAAGGTTAACTAAAAAACTTAACACTGCCAATATTTTCAAGCCCATTCAAGATACAAGGCTCATATTTGGCATGATGATAGATCTTAATGATCTGCATCTGCTGTTACCAAAGTCAAGGTCATGTGACAAGGTCAAGGTCATCTCTCAAGGTCAAATATCTCAAAAAGTTAACCAAAAAACTTAACATTGCAAATATCTTCAATGCCATTCAAGATACAAGGCTCATATTTGGCATGATGATAGATCTCAATGATCTGCATCTGCTGATACCAAAGTCAAGGTCATGTGACAAGGTCAAGGTCATCTCTCAAGGTCAAATAACTCAAAAAGTTAACCAAAAAACTTAACATTGCAAATATCTTCAAGCCTATTCAAGATACAAGGCTAATATTTGGCAAGATGATAGATCTCAATGATCCGCATCTGCTTATACCAAAGTCAAGGTCATGTGATAAGGTCAAGGTCACCTCTCAAGGTCAAATAACTAAAAAAAACTTAACATAGCCAATATCTTCAAGCCTTTTCAAGATTCAAGGCTCATATTTGGCATGATGATATATCTCTATTATCCGCATCTGCTGGTACCAAAGTCAAGGTCATTTGACAAGGTCAAGGTCATCTCTCAAGGTCAAATAACTCAAAAAGTTAACCAAAAAACTTAACATTGCCAATATCTTCTAGCCTATTCAAGATACAAGGCCCATTGTGGCATGATGATAGATCTCAATGTTCAGCATCTACTAATACCAAAGTCAAGGTCATTTGACAAGGTCAAGGTCATCTGTCAAGGTCAAACTTTGAAAAAAATGCTGTTACGGGGGCATTCGTGTTTCACAAACACATCTTGTTACTTTTATTTTAAGGAATGTGTATCATTTTGTATATACTGGTAATAGGGAGACATGCATTTGATCATTATTTATTAGCTCACCTGAGCACAAAGTGCTCAAGGTGAGCTATTGTGATCACTCACTGTCCGTCGTCCGTCCGTCGTCCGTCTGTCCGTCCGTCAACAATTTCTTTAAACATCTTCTCCTCCTAAACCACTGGGCCAATCAAGCTGAAACTTGGCAGGGATGTTCCTTTGGTGAAGCTCTTTAAAAGTTGTTAAAAGAATTTAATTTCATCAAAAACTCTGGTTGCCATGGTTACATAATAGCCCAAAATGGCCGAAAATCTTAGAAAAAATTCTTCTCCTCCTAAACCACTGGGCCAATTAAGCTGAAACTTCGCAGGGATGTTCCTTGGGTGAAGGTCTTCAAAAGTTGTTAAAAGAATTTAATTTCATCAAAAACTCTAGTTTCCATGGTAACGGAAAATCTGAAAAATGGCCGAAAATGGCTGAAAATATTAGAAAAAATTCTTCTCCTCCTAAACCATTGGGCCAATCAAGCTGAAACTTGGCAGGTATGTTCCTTGGGTGAAGCTCTTTAAAAGTTGTTTAAAGAATTTAATTTCATCAAAAACTCTAGTTTCCATTGTAACGAAAAATCTGAAAAATGGCCGAAAATGGCTGAAAATATTAGTAAAAATTCTTCATCTCCTTAACCACTGGGCCAATCAAGCTGAAACTTGGCAGGGATGTTCCTTAGGTGAAGGTCTTCGAATGTTGTTAAAAGAATTGAATTTCATAAAAAACTCTAGTTTCCATGGTAACGGAAAATCCGAAAATGGTCGAAAATTGCTGAAAATATTAGAAAAAATTCTTCTCCTCCTAAACTACTGGGCCAATCAAGCTGAAACTTGGCAGGGATGTTCCTTAGGTGAAGGTCTTCAAAAGTTGTTAAAAGAATTTAATTTCATCAAAAAGTCTAGTTTCCATGGTAACGGAAAGTTTGAAATTTGTCTGAAATGGCTGAAAATATTAGAAAAAATTCTTCTCCTCCTAAACCACTGGGGCAATCAAGCTGAAACTTGACAGGGATGTTCCTTTGGTGAAGGTCTTCAAAAGTTGTTAAAAGAATTTAATTTCATCAAAAACTCTAGTTTCTGTGGTAACGGAAAATCTGAAAAATGGCCGAAAATGGCTGAAAATATTAGAAAAAATTCTTCTCCTCCTAAACCACTGGGCCAATCAAGCTGAAACTTGGCAGGGATGTTCCTTGGGTGAAGGTCTTCAAAAGTTGTTAAAAGAATACCCCATGATAAGATAAAAGTTGAAAATTTACGAAACTTAAAAAAAAAACAAGTTGCAATCGGACAAATTTTAATCAACCTTAATGTACATTAAACAAATTCTGGTTTTCATAACATGGTTGACAAGTTATCAGTGACATACTCAGGTGAGCGATATAGGACCATCATGGTCCTCTTGTTCATATTTAACTTGAAGGGTGATAGTTTGGTAAATTATAGTTTTATGGTATTTAGCAGAATGTTTACCTTAATGTATTGGGAATGTATATTTTTACTCTTTCTATTTTGTTTCTATATTTTCATGTATTGTCTTCATTTAGTGGTATTGCTTTTTTGTCTTTATGATCAATTAAATGGCTGACAAATTTCAGCAGTTTGTTTTAAATAAAGCTAAATATTTCTTGATATATTGTAAAGATTTCCCAAGCTGGTCAACTGACTGATAATTATTTAACTTCCTACATATGTATTTTCAGCAATAAGGTACCCACATTTACCTGTTTTTCCAGGTCATTATTTTCTACATATGGAATGTTATAAGGTTGCATTAGATTTTTATGTCATCTATGAGTTCAAAATCAATTCTAACAGGTCTAGGCTTTAGTCATTACCACTGTTTATTCAATTGGAATGTTTTCCATTATAAACAAGAATCTTGAAATAAGGTGCATCTGTATTCTCTGTATTTTGATTAAAAAATAATATTTAAACCTCCTCAAAGGAAGACTCGTCCTTTTTCTGAACCTTTGGAAAATCTTTTCCAGGGAAAGAAATTAGGGTTTGAGAAGTATTATAATATTAGAAAAAGAAGGAAAGGTTACTTAGAGCTTACCTACTATCAAATATAGGTCAAGGAATTAAAGGCAAGGTTGGAAATTTGTATTTTTTCAGGGAGCTGCAGCCCATGGTGCCAACCCAGTATACGCTAAAGATATTGACGTCCTAGTCCCAAATATAGATCATCGGACTGGTCAGATAATCCGGACAGACGATGCTGTTATCAAAACCACGTTTAAAAGTGAGGTCAGCTTTGACACTGCCTACAGTGGTGTGTCCACTAGAAAAGTCATCATGGAAGAACGCAATGTCTACTGTGGACCTTACAATGTTCTAGTCCTCTGTGACAAGTAAGTATTATTCCAGGGATTATTTTTGGATGAGATATTGAGAGATTCTCTCAGTTTTCTGCCAGAAATCTCATTGAAATTAGCTTAATGAGAGGAAAATCTTAAAGCAAAATGTAATTTTAGTGAAGGACTTTGTTGGCTCAGCTCAAAATAGTTGTAACTGCCTATAATCATATAGGCAGTTATAACTGGTTCAAGCTGAGCCATTGATTTATTAAATTTCACCAAAAATTCTTAATACTTCATTAGATTTAGCTAAATGAGATATTATTGCACATGTTTTTCTGAGCCAGAATTATCCCTCTTATTCCATTGAAATTAACCCTTGTCATGCTAAACTCTGAATATACCTGCTTTGGCAGGAGGTAAAGACAAAGACCAGTCTGCATATTCCCAAGTCTAAAAATTGTGATTTTAAAATAGATACTGACTCACAAATAGTGCATCCAGTGCTAACAGCACTTCGACGTAATTACACCAAAGTTTTTATTCAGCAGGAAAAGGGTTAACACAGGGCAAATTATTTTTTGTCAGATAATCCTTGTTAGTTGAGCAGCATAAGAAAGCTGCTGTAAGGTCAGGGTTGTTAGATAATGTAGGTGTTTCTGCTTAATGTGGTCAGCCTTTAAAAGAGTTTTGTTATCATTGGGTCCACCAAAATGTTGCATCTTTAGATTGAATAAAGCTTTAGATACAACATTTTTGTTGCCTATCAACAATGTACAATCGTAGACCTATGTGCGATAGCAGCTGGAGGCTAGGAAAGGATGTATTGATATAGTACTAGTGTGAGAAATACCAGGAATCGATTGTTAGGTGCTCCAGCCGCTGTGATATAACTTCAAGATTGTTGAAAGCGGCATTAAACCCAATTAAATCCAAAAAAACCCAGCCAACATAGTCTTACCAGCCACCTATAGCCAGCAAGCAACCTGTATAAAGCAAGCAAGCACTGAGTTCCCAAATGAAGCAATTGCACACAATTTGACCTGTATTAAGCAAACATCTGTCTTATGCAAGCATGTTTTGAATGTCCCTTGGGTGCTTGCTTAAGACCAGCTTGACTAGTTCTCTTACTGAATGTCCAAAGATTCAATTAAACCTAATTCAAATTTCAGGAGGTCGCAAAAGACACTTAATGCGAAGGTTTGAATAAAATTGAAAAAAAAACTCTGTAATTCTTAGTATTATATTAATTTTGGTGAAAACATGAACAATTGTTTGTGAAACTGATGCATGAATATGTTAAAACTAGCCTTACTGATGCATTATGATATCAAAACTGGTGTTACAAATCCCACAGAACGGTCCAAGTTTAATAATTTTGTGTGATTTGTTTCAGTGATGATCCTCACAGAGTGTTCCATACAGACGGAGGAAAACTCATCAGTATTGGGTCTAAAGATAGAAAGGTATGCCATCTTAACTAATTGTCTTTCATGATAAATGATCTTGTAAAATCAATTAAGAATAATTGCTGAGGTATAGTTTAGTTTATTTGAGAAAGCCCAGTTGTAGCATGTCAGATGCCCAATCATGGGGTTCTGGGTTCAATCCCCTGTACCACACATCCTTTCAAACCTATGGCTGGATAATAGCAAACCTATGTTGGAATAGATATAGGATGTTGTGGTTGCATTTTATTGGTTAGAGAAATTCCAGGAATCCATAGTTAGGTGCACCAGCATCTGGGATATGACTGTCTGAAAATGGAGGATGCTTGCAGAGCTACAGGTAGAGGGTGTATTTGGGATTTCAAATTTAAATATTTCACTAGTTCTTGCTTAATCTTGTGGGTACTCATTGGAATAGGCTCTATGATACAATTCAAACGAGTACCCACATTGTAGGGTTTCATTGAGAAATAAAGATTTTAGACTGGACTTACCCCTTCTTATCTGTACTTCTGATGTTGTATTTAAAAGATTTTCATAATTTTAGATGTGCCTTATTGTTATGAGCTCAAGTACTTGAAAAGTTCATCCTAGTGATGGACATTATTGAGTTGTCTTTACCTATTTCCAGGTACGGTTTATTGACAATACTTCTGGCCATGAACACAAGCGTATGACAAAAGGAGAAAATGTTGATGGTGAACTACCAGTTATCACTGGTCATGCTGGCTCTATACGCTGTGTTTGTATTATAGAGGAAAAGGGGCTCGTACTCAGTGGTAGCTACGACACTAGTATTAGGTAAGGGTTAATTTTTCTTTAATTTTTTTTGAGCCTCTGCACCACATTTCAAGCAGGGATGTGGAATTTCTATGCCCCACTTGTTGGACATGAGCTTTGCTACAAGCTGGCAAGTATGTTTTTTGATTTCACTTGTCATTGGATGGGTAAATTAAATAATAGGGCTATTCTTTGAATGGTACTAAATAGATGTAAGAGGTTAATTAGCCTAATGTTTGTATCAAACAATAGAAATGATGGCTTAGGATAAAAATAATGCTGGTTTACGCCCATTTTCTTCTTTAAAATCAATATTTTCTCAAAATGTATGTATTCTCTTTTTGCGGGCAAAATCATTTTCATCCTAGACAAGTATTAACTCATCTTTTACTTATGCAGGGACAAGTGGAGCAAATGCGTATTTCCACACTCCTATCAAGCAATGATTTTAGGATTGTGGATTTAGGACAAAAGTGCTGTAACATAGGCTTTTACAATAGTGTTGCACTAACCCATGGATTATTTGCAGAGATAAGAGTCATTGAGCCCCTATGTTGTGGGTACTCAATAGAATTGTCTTTACAAAACGATTCCAATGAGTACCCACAACATATGATTTTTGCTTTTATAGTTGAAATAATCTAATTTGAAATAAAAAAAAAAACCTCTACCTGTAACTCTGATTTGGCTGAGAGAAAATTGAGATAGCACGATATTTTGCAGGCGAAGCCTCAGTATTCAAAGCCATTAAAGTAGGAGGCAGTGATTAAAATGCATGGCCTGTGCTTTTGTATTGATGTCAAGGAATGATCTGGAATGATCTGTGTTATCTTCAAAAAAGAAATCATTGATGAGTTCTATTTTAGTTTATACAGCCAAGTTATTGACAGACAGGCATTAAGTATGATTTTCTGATAAGTTTAGGGTTAAGAATGACATTGTTGATTTTAATGTGACATGCTTTAAGATGGTGATTTGTTTGATCCCTGTAATCTTTAAGCACTTACGGTATACACGTCATTAATAAGACTTTAGTTTTGCAAACAAATCACTTGAAACATTTTCTTATCATAATTGTATTCCCTTATTGATTTGATTCTTAGCCAAAGACCTGACAATACTTATTTTTTTAACAGTTTTAATTAAAAAGAGCCTGCAAATGATTAATTACAATACAACTAAATTCTACAATAGATGCCTAATATTGACAAAAACATTGTGAAGAAGAGTAAAATTTCATTTTGAAAGTAATTTCATCATTTTCCTGTTCTCTTTCTCTCGTATTGAAATGCTGCATTCTGTATAAACATAATTATTTTGTAAGAACGAAGTCGTGATTTTGAAAATTCTTCATCACCGCATGAGAAAGAACTTATTGTAAAAAATCCCCAAAACACAGAAGATAAATAAAATTCGATAGAATGATCAATCATATGTCATCAGAATTTCTAATCTCAAACTTTGATTTTTCAAACCGCTTTCAAAGCAAATACTGCATCATTTTGCTCATAGCAACTAATTCCGATAGAGAAGAAATTATTCCTGGAAAGTCACAAAAAGTTTCTTGCATTTTATGACAGTCTCTTCAATCTTATAAGATAATGTGTATAGCTTTTGATTAAAGAATAATGACCCGTCTAATATTTTCTATGTGAAACCTAATCGTTTGAATGATAAATACAACAAATTTATAATTCCAATATCAAAAAAAAAATCAATTAAATAACAATCATTTCTTCAGAATTAATTGATTCAAATAATATTTTGATGTCAGGATTTCAGAAATGAATGTTATGATTATAACCTGCGTAATCCGCTAACTAATAAATATCTTTTAAGTTGAAATTATGAGTCTACAAATAATTCTAATGTCCTACATGATAAGCATGACAAAATTGTACGGATAAATTGTTAATTCATTGTCAAACAATAAATCAAATGACAGTATATCACATATACCACTTGTGTAAATTTAATGGCACTTAAAGTTTTATCTGTTTATAATTTATGTCTCGAAATTTAGATTCGTCAAAAGACTGGCTTTGATTTATGATATATCTTTATAATTTTGGGAAAGAATATGAATCTACTGTAATTAATAAGAAGAATTCAATGAAATTCTGTGCAATTATAAAATAGGGGGTGGGGTGTTTTTGAAATAGGTTAGCCATATGAAACTTTGGGTTTACCTATAACCCTTGTCATGCCATATGAAACTTTGGGTTTACCTTTAGCCCTTGTCATGCTGAGCCCGCAATATTCCGGCATAGGCAGAAGGCACAAAGATCAGCCTTCACATATGTGCAGTCTGATCTTACTCTTTACTACCTGAATTTCGTTTCTACTCCAGAAAAGTTTGAAATTGGTATTTCCAAAATAAATACTTTCCCACAAATCGTACTACAAGTGCTTCCAGTACTTTGATTGTAATTCATTTTTTCAAGATTTTTATTCAGCATGACAAGGGTTAATTAATAATTGGTCTTGAGACCCATTGGATTGCAGGTTGTCACTCTTTCTATACAAATAAAAACAACAACAACAACAACAACAAAAGGATTTTAAACAATTTAGCTTAGTTTAATTCTATCTTGAAGAAAAGGATTGTATGTTCAATCATTTTTTCCTTTTCCTACAATATTTGAGCCAGTGAGTGATATATTTCCAAAAAATTTCAAATGTGAGCCAAGAAAAGACTCTGGCCAGCCTGTGCAACTGCTCAGCCTGTCCAGAGTCTTCACTTTGCTCTATTTAGATAGATAAGGTATTAAAGTATATTTTGACAGACAAACAGTCTTCTAATTGCACTATATGATGGTCTAGGAATCTAAATATTTCCAATTCAGGAACATGTCAAACTGTTGGAAATGTCACCCGCAGGCTCAAATTTTCTAACATTAGGATGGTTTTGTTACAACCTACTCCCACTTTTCATTGTAACTTCTGGAACTCAATTTGGACCAGTCTAACATATTGAAGAAAGGGGAATGTTTTGAAATATTATAAATGAGCCTGTGCATGACATTTCCAACAATTTGAAATGTTCATAAACTGTAAATACAAAGTTACCTGATGGCTTACAGATACTCTGAGACCTAGCCTATCTACTAAATACATAGTGAAGACCCTGGTCAAACTGTGCAGATGCACAGAATGGTCTGAGTCTTTGCTTTGCGCATATTTGAAATTGTTGGAAATCTCACGCACAGGCTCAAATATAATACATACTTAGTGTTTTGTAAAAAAAAATGTCTAACGAGGTTGGGGGAACTGATAATTCTCGTGGCTCTGCCGAGACAATGACCAATTCCTTCAACCAAGTTAGATATTTTTTAATACAATAAACTGAGTAGGTATTATATTTATCTTATAACCTCTATTGCCTTGTCTTCGTCAAGGTTTCTAACAAAAATGCAAATTTCAAAAATAACTGCATTATGTCATTGTTCTTAAAATATCCATATGATGTCATAAAAAATATCATATGGAATGTTATCACATGGATATTTGTATAGTAAGTTGAAGAAATGGGAATGTCTTGAAGTATTTTATACGGTAATATTTCAGAATGTGGAGTGTGAACACAGGCCATTGTTTACGCATTTTCCGTGGACATAGGGACACTGTTATGACCATCAGAGTTCAAGGAGATTTGCTCATATCAGGGTCAAAAGACAGGTCTTGTAAAGGTTAGTAGACTCGCTTATCCATGTAAATGTAAAACTGTAGACTAAGAAAAATTCGCATCTAGAAATATTTGCGGTTTTGTAACAGCTGGGTTTTTCCACGCGATCTAAGTTCATGGATTGTTACTATACATGTACCAGCAAATGCTTCGAAACAAAACAAGCTATTGAAAACCTGCATATAACCTCAGGTGTTCAGCATTTATAAAAAGTCATAGTGACATCACACGGAGTAGCTACAACCTTTATATCCTTTGTTGGGTGACCAAAACATGATAAATCCAGCTCATAAAAGCTGTAGTTAAGATGTTGTGGTCGCCGTCAAACAAGTCTGTGCAGTCAATCAAGTTTTTTATAGGCTTTTGTCCTACATATATACCTATGTGTATGTTTCAAAAGTTTGTGACCTTTTGAGCTGCCATTGTCTTGTAAAATTAACACCTAATTAAGTCCTAATTGCATATTTATCTGTTGCCAAATGATGTTAAAATGTCACTTCTTTATTTCATATTGCTTTTTTGTGTCACCTTCTTCCAATTGACAATTCCACTTAGTTGTAAAGCCTGGTGAAGCCTTGTAACTACAGCTTTTATTATTCATGCAGTTTTCATGATACATGGTCAATTTAAGGTGTTTTAAGTTCGTGTTTTCATCCTTCCCGGGAATGAGGCTAACTTAAATCATTTTTTACCTCGACTTTTCGAAGAATAGGGGGGCTATTCCAGTCACCCGGGCGTCGGCGTAATGCTTTGGTTAAGTTTTTACGTGCAAGTGTTAAAAATCTCTGTTTCTATTAAAGCTATTGGTTTGAAACTTTGGACATGCTTCTGTGACCATAATATCGGCATCTAGACAAAGATTCATCACTCTGATATTGAATTAAGTGGAATTTTAACCCTTTTCGGACTTAGAAATCTTGGTTAAGTTTTTACATGCAAATGTTGTTTATCTGTAATATTTCTGTTTCTAAAAAAGCAATTGCTTTGAAACTTTGCACATGCTTCTGTGGCCATAATATCAGCCTCTTGACAAAGATTTATTACTCTGAATTGAATTTAGTGGAATTTTAACCCTTTTCGGGCTTAGTAATTCCTGGTTAAGTTTTTACGTGCAAATGTTGTATTTCTGTTATATCTCTAATTCTGCTAAAGCTATTGCTTTGAAACTCTGCACATGCTTCTGTGGCCATAATATCAGCATCTAGACAAAGATTCATTACCCTTTTATTGAAATTAGTGGAATTTTAACTCTTTTCGGACTTAGAAATCTTGGTTAAGTTTTTATGTGCAAATGTTGTATATCAGTTATAGCTCTATTTCTACCTAGGCTTTTGCTTGGAAACTCTACACATGCTTCTGTTACCATGATAGCAGCCTCTTGACAAAGATTTATTACTCTGATATTGAATTTAGTGGAATTTTAACCTTTTTCAGACTCTTGGTTAAGTTTTTACGTGCAAATGATGTACATCAGTTATATCTCTTATTCTATTAAAGCTATTGCTTTCAAACTTTGCACATGCTTCTATGATCACAACGACAGCCTCTTGATAAAT
Organism: Fragum whitleyi; assembly: GCA_948146395.1. Taxonomy (NCBI): domain Eukaryota; kingdom Metazoa; phylum Mollusca; class Bivalvia; order Cardiida; family Cardiidae; genus Fragum; species Fragum whitleyi. Next base: position 57,333,319 of record OX411545.1, on the reverse strand, counting down.
ATTCAATTCTCTGATATTGAATTTAGTGGAATTTTAACCCTTTTCGGACTTAGACATTCTTGGTTAAGTTTTTACGTGCAAATGTTGTATTTCTGTAATATCTCTATTTCTACTATAGCTGTTGCTTAGAAACTTTACACATGCTTCTTTGACCATAATATTAGCCCACAGAAAAAGATTCATTACTCTGATATTGAATTTAGTGGAATTTTAACCCTTTTCGGCCTTAAAAATCTTGGTTGTGTTTTTATGTGCAACTATTTTATGTTAGTTGTATCTCTGTTCCTACTAAAGCTATTTCTTTACAATTTTTCTGTGACCGTAATATCAGCCTCTAGACAAAGATTCTTTTCTCTTGACTTAAATGTTATTGAATTTCCAATGTTGATATTGATTTGCTGTTACTATCCAGCACTAGGAATAGTCAAGCTTGGCTGTCCTCCGACAGCTCTTGTTTAGGTTTGCAGTAACCTTTGCCTTTGTCTATAGCAAAGATTACAAATTTTGCATATCCATTTTCAAACAAGGTACATTCAGCCAAGCATTATGAAATATAAAGTTGTTTATCTTTACAAAGTTTTCAGAACATAGTGTATTAATGATAAGCTTTTGTCTAAAATTCTTTCGATTCAGTTGACAATACATATATTTCTTTCATTAAAGCCCCCCATCTGTGTTCGTGAACATTTCCAAAACGCATAACAATGATCTTAGACGATTATGTACACAAAAACTAGACTTTTATTCTCAAAGATGAGCATGAATTTGTCATTCCATAATTTGGTAATTCGAATAATTATGAGGCAATTGATCTAAATACAGGCCAAACTTGAAGAATATTTATGACCTGAAACATTTAGGACTTCACTTTCGATACCGCTCATATACTGCTCCTGGACGTGGGCGTATTTTATGTGACCAAAATCTCATTTACATATTTAGTTTATACGACAGATCATGTGTTTCACTAAAAAGCTGCTGTTTGTCGATTGATTTGTATTTTTATGTAACTCATCTTTCAGAAGACCAAGTCAAGAAAAAATATTCAAAGAATATTCACAAAAGAGCGATTTTGTTCACTCTAATCGCAGACTGTGGCTTTAAATGCTTGTAGAAAAAGAATTGGAAATTAAATACTGTTTATCATTACAGTGTGGGACATACACACAGGTAAATGTCACAGATCATTCCGTCACCGCTACCCTGTGATCGCTATAGCTGCATCAGAGGACAAGGTCATCTCTGGGTGTGAGGGAGGCAAGGTCAAAGTGTGGGATATCCGTTCTGGGAGGCTTATTAAGGTGAGGAAATGTAGACTGTTTTGTTTTTGCAGAGAAATATATACAGGATAATCTTTTGTGTCTGTGTATGATAGATTTATTTTTTATTGAGTGAACAACAAAAGCTATATTTTCACAAAGCCACTTGTGAAAATATAGCTTTTGTTTTTCACTCAATGAAATATAAATTGATCTTACTCAAAGCAAAAGACAAAAACAAAAAATAAACAACAAGTATTTTTATTTCTTTAATGCAAAATTAAGACAAAATGATAAGGACACATTTTCTTCAAGTACCTTTATTTGCATGTGCATGCTATGAGACATTCACTATTAAGGCACTTTTGGGCTCAGCTCAGATAACGTTTTGGTTCATAAATCTCCCTTGAAATACTCCAAACAGAGGAAGGGCCTTAGTCAGTGACTACCTTGGGTTTTTTTCCTTATTTCATTTGTACAGAAAAAATAAAAGATAAGCTCTAAAGAAAATATTACACAATATGTTGTATTTCTGTTGGATATAAAATAGATATCTATTTTCTACTTCATTATTGATATGAAACTAACTGTAAATCTAAATAGCATGAATAGGTGTCTTGTATTTTCAAAAAGAAAGAGCACAACTTCCCAAAAGAAATCATGGATAAAATTCAAGGATGAAATAAAAGAGTGAGCTATTGATTTTGGAGCAAATGATTTAATGAAAATATGACAGAACAAATAAGGGAGATAATACATAAATATATCTAATTGTCATCTCTTTCTACACTTAAAATTTGTTTTTTACTTTTATGCCATTAAAATTTGTTCAATATTTCCAAGTTTTCTTATATTGTAGGTACTGAATGGTCACCATGAAGGGGTCACATCAATCCAGTTTGACAGATATCACATTGTGACTGGTGGTAAAGATGGGTATGCCTTAGTATGGAGTGCTATAGGAGATCATAATAGATGTTTGTCAGCATTGAGACATCCAAAGTAAGTCTGGAAACGTAGCTTTTTATAGTATCTGTCACATAATCAAGTTTGACAGATACCATATTGTAACGGGTGGTAAAGATTGGTATGCCTTGGTATAGAGTGCTATAGGAGATCATAATAGATGTCTGTCAGCATTGAGGCATCCAAAGTAAGTCTTCCAGTTTTTATAAGCTGGTCATTATAGTATTATTACTTTGCTCCCTTTCCATCTGTCAGATTAATCAAAAGGACTAACTGGTAGCATAGATTAACCCTTGTCATGCTGAACCCGGAATATTCTTGCTTTGGCAGGAGATATAGACAAACATCAGCCTGCACATAGGTGCAGTCTGATGTTAGTCTACACCACCTGTTTCTCACTTTCAAACCAGAACTGTCAATAGATTTAGTTTTTCAATCAAAATTGAACTTCAGTTGGTACTTTCAGTGCCTTTTGCCTTTTGATTTTGATGAAATTTTTAGCCAAAATTTATTCAGCATGACAAGGGTTAATTAAGATCAAACTGTTCAGGGGTTGAAAAATCTTAAAAACCCAACTAGTCCTGTAGAACTAGTAACCATAAATTTCAACTCGCCCTTAAACCTAATGAGCTCGCCCTTCAAAATTAATAAAATGTAAGTTAGTCTTATAACAAGAACACAAGTCATTTGAATTGGTTGAAATTTTCATCCTGGTATATATTTAACTCATTTTGACAGTACTTTAATGAAATTAGAACTTTCCACCCAGTGTGTGTGGAAAAGTATGTTCATATGACATGCGTGGAAAGGTGTGTTCATATGACATGGTTTGCTATTTTGTGTTAAAGAGATGGGTAATCTATGTGGTCTAAACATGTACAGAAGAATATCTTAATGAGCAACACAGATAATAAGGAATTTGGGATATTAGCAACCTGGACCACAAAACCATTTCTTCTTTAGCCTATGAAAAATCTGATGGATAATCGACACTCTTATCATTGAATCTCACGAATAATAGAAACCAATATTTTGAACCAGTACCATATTTTATTGAATATTAGAAACAATCGGGAGATTAAATGCGGATTTTTTTTTTATTGAAATACAAATAAACAAGTTTTGACCTGGAATAACTTCTTTGCTTTAGATATATTTTTCTTTCGTTGTCCGAGTGTTAGCTGCGCTTTTAAACAACCAATGTCATCCCGCTCGGCTTTTTGAAATAATAATCGGTGATCTTTGAAATGCGACCCGCTCCCCTTTTTTGTGTGTGTGTTTTTATTTTGTTTTTTGTTGTTTTAGAATCTTTTACTGAAAGAAAATCTCTAAAACCATCCCTAACAGCTTTCTCAAAGAATTTGAAGGCTTTTGAAAGGGCGCAGATATGATTGAACGCAGCAAGTGTACATTACCGAAATTAGATTAATTATGCGTGCATAAAAATCGCTGTTTCTAAATAATTTACTAATGAAAATTACTTACTTCAAATAAAAATTATAATCCTTATCAAAATATCCGAGTGGGTAAGATGTGAGAATATCATAAAATTTATTTTGAAACCAATCTTTAATATGACGTCACTGTATAAATTTCTCGGAGAATGGCCCGACTTCAAAAGGACCGCCGAACACCTGTACTGGGCGAGGTCATCTGTGTTTTCACAGCAACACAATTTTCTCTCGTGTTTACACGATAGTCTGATTTAATAGTCCATAAATAGTGGATATAAAAATATAACGGATAGTCTTTAGAAGGGTAACTGATTTTATTTCGGCTCATCCAGTTTACAACTCTCATCGTCGGAACAATTATCTTTTTAAAGACAATTTGCAATTTAGAAGCCTTTGGAAATCGGGAAATATTAACTGCGACTACGATGCTTTATTGCAATGGTCATTGGTTTAAAGATGCGCTTTTCCTTGCATGATTGAAAGCCTAGATTTGTACTCGCCCCGTCGGACTAGCTCACCCAAAATTCTACTCGCCCTCCGGCAATTTCTACTCGCAAATGCGAGCGGGCGAGTGGAATTTTCAACCCCTGCTGTTAAATATTATATGCAGGCTATCCTTTTTATGATGCCTATGAATTCTAGAGTAAGGATATGTGCTCAAGGGTTGAATATTTAAGGAACAGACACAGTGAAGGAATCATTTCATTACCGTGAAATTAAATGACTAGAATGACTTACTATAGCCTGTTGGTCTACATTGAGAGATTTTTGAATCATCAATACAATAATTGATCAAAGATGATTTTGAACTATTGAGAGTTAGGTTAAAGTTATTGCCTTTCATTCAGTCAGAAGGAAAAATAATGGAATTTTTACAGAGAGCTTACCAGGATACATTGAAAGAATTGTGGCAAGACACTAATAAGTCTCTATAATTTCTAAATAGAACTGTCTTGAAACATCTTTTCTTCTAAACAACTTACCAATATTAAATTCTGTGTTTCAGAGAGGTGTTATGTTTAGAGTTTACCTATTTACGCTGTATAACTGGGTCAGCAGATGGACGAATACGAATCTGGAACATAATTACAGGACAGTGTTGTAGAATTATGAGGGGAAATAGTCGTAGTGATCCAATACTCAATATTATAGCGATAGACAATAGGTTTGTCACTTCTATGTATCAAGGGGTCAGCCCAACACTATTGTAAGTGCCTTTGAATATATAGGCACTCACAAAAGTGTTGCACTGACCCCTCCATATTATCTTAGAGACAAATTTAATTTATGTCAGCCCCATAAGCTTTGTAACCAGATCACCTTAGAAACTAATAAACTTTTTGATGAGACAATAAATTCAGGCGTCATGTGTCTGTGCTTCACATGGAGCTCATTAAAGAACCATGACAGATCGCAGCAGAAGTTTCATCATGTTTCCTTGTACTATCGCCTGTGATAACTTAAATCACTGTTATCTGCGGGTGTCTCTCTTAATACAATTGGCATATGCTATGGTAATGAAGATAGATAAGCATAAAAAGAAAAGGAAATGATAAAATTATAATTTTCCTGCTCTGTACTGTTCAGTCGTGAAATTTTTTGTCTTCCAGGCTGACAGAACTATTTTGAAGTTGTTTTTGAGTGAGAATAAGACTGAAATTATGTGATCTTATGATATGACCTACGTCGCGGGAGTGAAATAACCCTGTTGAATATTTTTGTTATAACACTTGTGGTATAAATATGCAAATTAACTCAGAGCGAATAACAATGCTATGTTGTAACCGTGGAAAATTTAAATGTTTGATTTCAAGAATTTTGAAGATTTTTCTCAAAAATTTGGGTCACATTATAAATAGAATATAAAATTTGTGCTCATGAAATACAGAATTTATTAAACTCTTCATCTTAAACAGATAAAAACTCGGCGCAGCCGCATTTTTATCTGTTTATAGAAGACTCATTTGATAAATTCGGTATTCACAATTCATTCAATATCCTCTATTTATTGAAAATGCATGGTCAATCAGTCACTATTACAGTCGTAGCCCTTCTCATGCTGCTTATAACATAATTCATTCTGTACAGACATTCAGACCGATCTAAGCTTACTCTGCCTCATTTGTACTAAAGAGATGTAGAGAGTATCTTTTAATTTCATTGAGGTATGAAACTAAAAACCTAATCACACAGTATGAATACGCAAAGCTGATTCATACATGAGTGTGATGAGGTTTTTAGTTTCATAACTCCATGAAATCAATAAAACTCTTTTCATATCTTATAATTTAATATCATGAAGTTAAAAATGTAAAGATTTGTCAACATTAAAGATCTTTTCTTTTGTGACTACGTTTTTTAGAAGCTTACAAAATAGCTGTGAAATCAAAATTAATTTCATTGAGAAATAAAAACAATTTTCATCCAATCAGAATGAAAAATCTGATGGAATCAATTAGAAATAGAATATATAATTTTGTTTTAAAAACTTGAGCTGGATTGGTTGAATTGTGATGAATGTTGCCAATTTGTTTGAAAAAGGATTTGAATTGGGTAGGATAAGGGATATATATATATAATACATACATATGAAAATAAATAAATAACCAGATTGGGAGAATTGATAATTGTCCAGGCTCTGTCGAGACAATTATCAATTCCAACAACAGAGTTAGATATTTTTTCATAAAATACATTAAGTATGTATTATATTTATCTTATAACCTCTACTGGTCAGAGACCAATTCTCGCCAAATACCAGTTCTCGCGAACTGACAATTTTCACAGTCAAGACGCAATATTCATTTACAACAAATTATTTTCTGAAGAGAAGAGGTTTTTGTCTAAGTAAATTGTAATTTAGAAGGTTATCTTTTCGGTCTTTACTATGAACCAGGGTGGTTGGCGAGAACTGGTACTTGGAGAGAATTGGTCTCTGACCAGTATTAGCCTTTTTTTCATCATTGTTTCTAACAGAAATGCAAGTGAATTTTTTTTTTTTATAACAGCATTATGTCATTGTTCTAAAAATATCCATTTGATATCATAAAACATATCATATGGGTTGTTATCACACGGATATTTGTATAGTTATAAGATGAAAATGAATAAAAACTTTTTCATATTGTCCTTTCAGGATAACAATAAACACATCTATAAACCTACTTGTGTTGAACTTTGAGGAGGTAGAATGGGACTATAATTTAGAGGATGACAAGGTTCCACCATTAGTGCAGTACTCCTCATACTCTGATGCTCCTGTTAGACAGCAACCTTATCCTTACATTAGGTAAAGATTTTGTATATCTCATACATCTCGAATTTCATTTAACCCTCTCCTGATTAATCCCTGTCTTTACGTGCCTGTGATTTTATTAAAAAGAAAACATTGTGAAAAAAGAAGAAATTGCTTATCACAAGCAATTTCTTCTTTTTTCACAATATTTTCTACCCAACTGAATGGTTATTTTTTCAAATTAAATCAACTTTCAATTTTGATCTACAAAACCATTGAATATGGACAGGTCTAAAATTTTGTGGACAGGTCTAAAAAATTTTAAACAGGAAAGGGTTAAAAGAACTTTGTACTACTGTTATCCATCCAGAGAAGGTGTTTTGTTTATGAAATAATTACCTTTTTTTTGCATGGTTGTGTCCAGAAATAAAGTCTGATAGAGGAGCTATATGCAAAAAGTAAAATCTGAGGGAGGAGCCCAAGGATTTCACTTTGTGTATCAGACTTTAATGTCAAAGTCAAGTCTAATTACTCTGTTGTTCACCCTAGGTTGGCAATTGTGCCCATAACAGTTATTATCTTGTATTAAATCTCAAATTTCAAGGTCAAATTTAATAAAACAAATCAAAAATGAATATTCAAGAATTCTTATTCTTGGATTTGTAACTGCCTATATATAAATGTGAGGTTACAACTCTTTCTTTGCTGAGCTATCGATATAATAATTAGATTTGTTTTTCCAATTTTCAAAGCACAGCGATATCAATTTTAATTACATGTATATTTTTCCAATATTCAGAGCACAGCGTATGAAGAAGGCTGGAGCTACAAACACCAAGATTCTACACAAATCAGAGAATAATTATGATGCAGCAAGTAAACCTCCTGTCTCCCAGTTATCTCTGAAGGCCCCACAGATACCCCACAGTGCCAAGACACTCTCAGCCAAAAGTCTGGACAGCGCCCGGGTCATACACAACGGGGTACCCTTACAAAGTTTCAGAGAGTCCAGGGGTACAAGGAGTGCCCATTACATAGACAGACAGTATTCTTCTGGTACAAGAAAGTCCCAGTTAACATCAGCTCAATCAAAACCACCCCTCCCTAGCACTGCCAAGTCACGACCTTTGACCTCTAAATCAGGCCAATCAGGGTACTCTGTCACCATTATGGATGACATAGAAGAACAAGAAATGGACGTAGAATACACCATGAGAGAGCCCATTCAGATTAAACGAAGGGTCTCCTGGGCTTTTGAAACACCCATTGTGCCAACAAATCACAAGGAAATGTCACTGTCAGAAACTCAGGCTTTACTTAGATCCCAGATCAGAATGAAAAATGAAAGTGTTGTCCCTCCAGACTTTATATACCTTACTGTGAATGCTATTCAAAATTCCATGAAGCCAACAGAAGCTGGTATTAACACAGAACTGAATTCACTGGACTCAAAGAAAATTCAAATTAACACCAGGTTACGAGAAAATAGACCATCTTCCTCCCCTAGTAGAATAGATCCCCGTACTCGTGTTGCCACTAATGAGATAGATATGTCACAATTTGTTGAAAAGGAAGTAAAGGACACAGATACTCTGTCTGAGGTATCATTTAAATCTACAAAATCAAAAGACACAACTCAAGGGCTAACTAAAACTGTTGACAAAGAGGTCTTCTCCACTAAATGTCATGTGAAACCCTTGAAAACAGCCCCTAAAGTCAGTATTCACCCTAAACACATTCGCACCACCCTTCCAAAGGCAAGACTCATCAGGCCAATTTCTGCGTCCGTTACAAGGAAGGAACCAGTGGAGCAGGGAACCAAACCTAGTCGACCAATCACAGCTCCAACACGAAGGGTACGTCCAGACACAGCATCAACAATCCCGTCACAAATCGCAGCTTCTTTGCCGGGTGTCATACCACCAAAACGTAAACAACCAACAGGAATTTCAACACTCGGTAACGAAGCTAATGTGGTTCCAATGTTAATGTATCCACCAGATATGAAAGAGAAATTAGCAGCAAAACTGAAAGAAAAGCGTCAACAGAGACACGATGATATGCTGGAATCAGCAAGTGAGGTTGGCGTAGGTAAAGTTAGTCAATACAATGATCCAATGCGATCACATGTGAAGTTTGAACTGAGAACACATAATCAGGAGAAGAATTACATCATAGAGACGGAGAAGCTTCACAAGGAAAAGTTTGAGATTGAAGAAGCATTGATGGAAAAGAAGAAAAGAGTATTGTGGACTGCTAAAGCTAGAGGTCAAACTATTGACAGAATCAAATCAGCTCCTCAGTAATTGACGGATGGTGGCTATCATAAATAAAACAATAGAGTTGACCAATCAAATCTTTTATTCTGAAGTGAAATTATGACTTCTGTCATTTTCTGCGGCTAATTGAAAATATTTTCAATGATATGACTGTGACTTAAGGAAGTGGACCTGTAATAGATCTGCAAAATTTTGAAACTCATGAACTTTCAAATTGTTTATCCAGGTTTCCAAATGAAAATCATTGGGAAAACTTGGTCAACACTACTAAAGTTCATTACTTCTGAAATGTTGCAGAACTATTGTGGGTCCACAACATTAAACAACATAATTACAACTTATTCAAACTGTAGACTACTGGTTAAGGTTGCCAAACAACAATTTGATTTGAGTTTTGTGTACATACAGTTAAAAACATTGTGATTTTGATACTCATTCCGATCAAAATCATTCTAAATCATTCACTCAGTGTTCCATTAATTCTTTCCAAACACTCACTCCAATTGATCAAGAGCTCTCTGAAATCATTAGAAAACATTTCAAAATCACTTAGATGATCAACATGTAGTTCAAATTTGATCAAATTAGTCTATGTTTTTACTGGCTGGAGTGGATTGAAAATGTCTGATTGGTCCACAAAGACACACAAACAAGGAAGTATGTATGATTTATTACAGGGAGGTAAAAATATCTTGAACAAAATCAGCCATATTTGATTACCTATCTTTAATTTCACTCAAAAGTCGCTCCACACACTCATTCATTTTCATTCCAAAATCATTCACCTTGTCAATTTCACGATGTTCTTAACTGTACATATATTTTTCAAGCAAATGATAATTTTTAGAATATGTGCAGTGCAGGTCAGGGGATGATGAATTAATTCCATTTAAGGCTATTAAATTTAGGATTAAAAGTGTTATGAGATTCAAAATAGGGATTCACTCCTTAAATATACATGTACTTATAAATAAATAACAGAAAGGGAAATATAATTTTATTATTATTTTCAATGAAAATTTCTTTATTGCTAGAATGGATTTTTCCAAAATTATTTCCAAATCATGTTGCTTATTTAAAAACATCACTGACTTTTCTTGACATTTTCTGTGAGGTTACTATTATTTTGATAATGAGGGGTATTGATTGGTTATCTCCATTGAAATACTCCCAAAGGAGGAAGGGTCCTACCTTACCTTGGACTTAATCCTTATGTCCTTTGCACCATAAGATTGAAAGAAAAGCTCTAAACCAAATATTGTGCAATTTATAAGATCCATTTGATGTAAAATAAATAATTATTATGCCCCCGATAGGGAGGCATCATAAATTTGACTTGTCCGTCCGTCCGTCTGTCCGTCTGTCCGTCCGTCCGTCATTCCGTCCAAAAACTTTAACATTGGCCATAACTTCTAAATCAAAGCGGTGTCGGGGGCATTGTCATCTTACAGTGACAGCTCTTGTTTTCTATTTTGCTATTGAAAACTTTATCATTAATACGAATTGCATAAATTAGTATCTTGTATTTACAAAAATAAAATTCCCAACTTCCCCAAAGAAAGCATGGATAAAATCCAAAGAAAATTTCTAAAAGGACCACTAACGATTTCGGATTATCTCTGATTTAATCCACAGAACAAACAAGGGAGATAACACACAAAAGTCTCCCATTGGGAAAATGAACTGGAAAAGAAAGAATACAAAACAGTTCAAAAAGTAGAAAGTACGTGTTACAAGTTAAATATCCAAATAAGATTAAAATATTAAGCTTTTTTAAGACGGACCAAATTTAGTAATCAAGTAATTCATGAAAGAAATGGCCGCTTAGTATCATGTTAAAAATGATTGATAGAGTTCTGGGCCTAAGAATACAAAAATTTTTTTTACTCAACAGGGAACTTACTCAAACTTTTAGTCTATATAATTGTTAGCTCACCTGAGCACGAAGTGCTCAAGGTGAGCTTTTGTGGTCGCGTGATGTGCGTCGTGCGTCGTGTGTCGTCAACATTTACCTTGTAGACACTCTAGAGGCCTCATTTTTTGCCCAATCAACCTGAAATTTGGTCAGAATGATTGTCTTGATGAAATCTCGGACAAGTTCGAAATTGGGTCAAGTGGGGTCAAAAATGAGGTCACGGGGTCAAATCTTAGAAAAACCTTGTAGACACTCTAGAAGCCATATTTTGTGCCCAATCAACCTGAAATTTGGTCCAATTGATTGTTTTGATGAAATCTTGGACAAGTTCGAAATTGGGTCAAATGGGGTCAAAAATGAGGTCACGGGGTCAAATCTTAGAAAAACCTTGTAGACACTCTAGAAGCCATATTTTGTGCCTAATCAACCTGAAATTTGGTCAGAATGATTGTCTTGATAAAATCTCTGACAAGTTCAAAATTGGGTCAAGTGGGGTCAAAAATGAGGTCACAGGGTCAATTCTTAGAAAAACCTTGTAGACACTCTAGAGGCCACATTTTTTGCCCAATCAGCCTGAAATTTGGTCAGAATGATCATCTTGATGTAATCTCGGACAAGTTTGAAATTGGGTCAAATGGGGTCAAAAATGAGGTCACAGGGTCAATTCTTAGAAAAACCTTGTAGACACTCTAGAGGCCACATTTTTTGCCCAATCAGCCTGAAATTTGGTCAGAATGATCATCTTGATGAAATCTCGGACAAGTTCGAAATTGGGTCAAGTGGGGTCAAAAATGAGGTCACAGGGTCAAATCTTAGAAAAATCTTGTAGTCACTCTAGAAGCCATATTTTGTGCCCAATCAACCTGAAATTTGGTCAGGATGATTGTCTTGATGAAATCTCAGACAAGTTCAAAATTGGGTCAAGTGGGGTCAAAAATGAGGTCACAGGGTCAATTCTTAGAAAAACCTTGTAGACACTCTAGAGGCCATTTTTTTTGCCCAATCAACCTGAAATTCGGTCAGTATGATCATCTTGATAAAATCTCGAACAAGTTCGAAATTGGGTCAAGTGGGGTCAAAAATGAGGTCACGGAGTCAAATCTTAGAAAAACCTTGTAGACACTCTAGAAGCCATATTTTGTGCCCAATCAACCTGAAATTTGGTCAGAATGATTGTCTTGATGAAATCTTGGACAAGTTCGAAATTGGGTCAAGTGGGGTCAAAAATGAGGTCACGGGGTCAAATCTTAGAAAAACCTTGTAGACACTCTAGAAGCCATATTTTGTGCCCAATCAACCTGAAATTCGGTCAGAATGATTGTCATGATAAAATCTCTGACAAGTTCAAAATTGGGTCAAGTGGGGTCAAAAATGAGGTCACGGGGTCAAATCTTAGAAAAACCTTGTAGACACTCTAGAAGCCACATTTTTTGCCAAATCAACCTGAAAATTGGTCAGAATGATTGTCTTGATGAAATCTCGGACAATTTTGAAATTCGGTCAAGAAGGGTCAAAAATGAGGTCACGGGGTCAAATCTTAGAAAAACCTTGTAGACACTCTAGAAGCCATATTTTGTGCCCAATCAACCTGAAATTTGGTCAGAATGATAGTCTTGATGAAATCTCTGACAAATTTGAAATTGGGTCAAGAAGGGTCAAAAATGAGGTCACGGGGTCAAATCTTAGAAAAACCTTGTAGACACTCTAGAAGCCATATTTTGTGGCCAATCAACCTGAAATTTGGTCAGAATGATTGTCTTGATGAAATCTCGGACAAGTTCTAAATTGGGTCAAGTGGGGTCAAAAATGAGGTCACAGGGTCAAATATTGGAAAAACCTTGTAGACACTCTAGAAGCCATATTTTTTGCCTGATCAACCTGAAAATTGGTCAGAATGATCACATGATGAAATGTAGGTCAATTTTGAAATTGGGTCAAGTGGGGTCAAAAATGAGGTCACGGGGTCAAATCTTAGAAAAACCTTGTAAGCAGTGTAGAGGCATCATTTTTGCCCAATTGATCTGAAATTTGGTAAGAATTCTTCATCCTTTCTAAATCTACTTTAAACTATTTTCAACAGTTCATTCAGGTGAGCGATTTAGGGCCACTATGGCCCTCTTGTTTACTTTATGCATATATCCACTGCAGATGCCTTTTAGAATTGAAACCTAATGTTGCAAAAAAATCAATTTAGGCATGTGCAACTTCTTGTAATGTTTTGGCTAAATTGAAAAAGATGTTACAACTTGAAATTTGAAAAAAAGTCAGTTAAGTAGAACAAAAGGTTCTTAAATAGTTGGCCCAATATATTTCAAATTGGGTATTAAAACAACCTGGTCACATTTCTGACTTTGTTATTATTATCAATTAAAAAAATGGATGTTAGCCAAGAAATAGCCATTCTTAAATCAAGGTCCAATATTTTAAAACTTTTCACATGCTCAACTGAGAATTTTCTCAAATTTCAACTTGAGATAAAAGGTTTAAATCTGTTGCTATGCTAAAATAAATATATGAACCTAAAAGATGATATTGATAAGTTGTTACAAATAACAACTTATTTATGTTTTATCTTTTATGCTCTTACATTTATTTAATTTGAGAAAACTCAGTTTACCATGGATAAAAAGTTTTTTACATTCTCTGGCCCAGAATAGATAATTGATTTTTCTTGTAAGATTTTGAGAACTATTTCTAACTTGGCTGTTGTCGGAGCATACCTTGGGTATTGCTAAAACCTTGGTGCTGTGGGCGTTGTTGTGCGAATACTTTGACATTTCGTGATATCTCTGTTTCTTCTAAAGGCATTCACTTAAAAGTTGGCACACATGCTCAATATAAAAGAGCAGCCTTTAGAGAGATCGGGGTCATATTGTTTAACTCATGTCCGTCTGTCTGTCTGTCTGTCCGTCTGTCCGTCTGTCCGAAAACTTAACCCGAAAACTTAACCTTGCCAATATCTTCAAGCCTATTCAAGATACAAAGCTAATATTTGGCATGATGATAGATCTCAATGATCCACATCCGATGGTACCAAAGTCAAGGTCACGTGACAAGGTCAAGGTCATCTATTAAGGTCAAACTTTGAAAAAAATGCCGTTACGGGGGCATTCGTGTTTCACAAACACATCTTGTTTTTTTATTTAAATTACTTAAATTTTTACCCATTATCCAGCACCCAACAGCTGAGCATAGGCACCCATATGTGTTATCCTTGCTTATTTTCAGCTCAAGTATTACTGTTATGGTCATATTTGATTGAAATGTATTCTAATTATTTATCATGCCCCAATCAAAGAAGAGGGGTATATTACTTTGCACTTGTTGGTCGGTAGGTAGGTCCTTTTTTTGTCCAGAGTATGTATATCTAAAAAGTATAGATGTGGATAGATCCGATTGAGGGGAGGTGCAGTGCACAAGGACAATAACTCTACTCATCGTATTTTTTTAGTTATTGCCCTTTTTTGATTGACAATGAATAGGCCATGAACCTGCGCTTATTGGGGGGGGGGGGGGAAATAATTGTTTTACAAACATCTCTTGTTTATTTTATGGCTTTTTGAAGTATTACACTATATAGCAGCATTCCTTTAAGCTTCTTATATGTATAGAAAGGAAGCCATATATTTCTAGTAATATTCATCTGTCTGTTTGTTTGTCTATCATTCTGTCTACATGTCTGTCTATGATCATATATATGTAAAATATATAATGAAAAATGACTTTTTTGATTAAGTATTTACTAAAAGTGACTCTTTTTGAACTGGTCAGCTTGCTCAAGTCTTGCAATCTGATCAGAATTCAAACATGTCTTTTTTATCAAAATGTCCCATTTGTGTTAGGTCTTATTTATGTTTAATGCTTTCCTTGTAGACTTATGAAAATGTTTTGCTTTATTGAATATTTATAATCGGTTGATGGGCAAGTTATTGAAATTATATAGAGGGGTATAAAGGTTCATACTCAGTTGTTCATGTATTGTTCATGTTATATTAATGATGTCTCGTTCTGTGATATTTGTTCATGTTCTGACTATGTTTTGCTTTTCCACCTGTGATATTTGTTCATTTGAAGTATTTATACTTGTTAAAGCATTATTATTTATCTGTGATTCTCTCTCCAAAAGTAAACGTATATTTGATAGAGCAGTTCTGTTTTTCATTGCCAAATGACTATAATAAATAGCTCGAAGCTGTCAATAAAAAAATTGATTGATCCATCCAAGCACTCATAAATAATGAGATGATTGTTGAATTTAAACATGTTCCGCCATTTTGTTTGAAATATTTTCCTAAAATAGGCGACTTAAACGTCGTAGCTACAGCTTGTATAAGCTGTAGTTACGAAGTTCAGGTCGCCCTTCATCACTTTCCTGTTCGTTTCATGTTCTTGACCATAAAATTGCGCAGATTTATGACGTTTTAATATTGGAGGGCGTGTCCTGATGGAGGTCAGGGGGCGCACAAGCAATCCATTAATTGCAGTTACAGTCCCATGTTGGGCCTATTACCAGACAAAAAAATTGGACTGATCAGAATTCTATGGAATAGTAGACAACAATTTTAGGCTTTAACCCCAAGTTGAAGTTTGAGAAATCTCAGCTGAGCATGAGAAAAGTTTTATAGCAGACTCGGGCCCAGGTGTTCTTGTACGTTAAGGGTCCGTTCTGTTATTCATAGCCTGAATAGATATAGATGAAATCATTCGAAATTTCAAAATACTTTTTTTCCTTTTTCTTTTTTTTTTGTGTGTTTAAAAACAATAATGCGTCATATGCAACAAAATGAATAAAGAAAAAGTTTGAGAACACGATTTCTCCCATACGCCAATTTTATAGCCGGTTTTCAAATTGTTTCGCTGCGTCATCAAAAAATCATTAAATCATTCTACATTTTTGAAATATAATTTTTTCGCACCATAACCAACAAAAAATTGCGCATAGATACGTTAAGAAATATTAAAAAAGAAAAAGATTTGTTTGTGTAGACACACTTTTCAAAAAATTTAGATATTTTTTTTATCGTCCTATTACTTTCCCGCAGTCCAAGACGTAATAAAATTGATTCCACTTCCATTGCTGGCCAGAAGCTTTGCTTTGTTCACATGTGGAATTATTAAAAATGCCACTCATAGGCTCAAATAGTAATGGCCAATGATTTCGAGACACACACATTGAACAAACTAAACAACCAAAGAATGCAATAAGAATATTCTGCGACTGCCTGAAAGAGCCAATAGGGGAGACTCTGGTCGAACTATGCGGAAGCACAGGCTGTCCAGAGACTTTGCTTGGCATAAATGTAAAAATTGTTGAGAACGTCACGCACATGCTCATATCATATTTTTAGTTCCACTGACCGAAGGCCACCGGGGCTCTTGTCATGGCGTTGTGTCCTTGCGTGCTTCCATGAGCATGTAAACTTGTTCTTTAAAGATAAGTTCTGCAGAAACTACTGTATGGATTTCTAACAAATTAATAGGGATGATCTTTTGACGACCCTCTTTAAGATTTGTCTACGAAAATTTAATTGGATGAAAAACGTGACCTTTGTTGGGTTTAATTTCAGTATAGGTTAAAAAAGGGAATATTTCTTCTCTATTAATTTCACAGGAATAATCATTGGGTGCCCTTTGGTTATTCCACAAACTATACGCATATGCTGATTGAATGAAAACCACATCTTTTCATCAGCAGTTGAGAACTGATTTCAACCTAATTTCACAGCCATGATTCTTTGGTAAACTTTTACCAATCTTTTAGATTGAAAAATATGGCTTTTATGGAAGGGACGAATTTCTATACATGATTTATATTGCCTGCTCAAAGCATATTTCATCAAACAATTTAAGCATTGGTTAATATGAAGTCGCGCACGCTTATGCTTTTAAGGTGGAAGAGGACAATAGTCTTTTTTGAGATAAGTGCATAAATATTGGTTTCTATGGAAACTTTGTCTTAGCGCGATTTCAACCATGTATATTTTCTAACTTCTATTTAGAAGTAATGCTACTATGACGTCGTTAAAATGACGATTTCGAGCGTTTTTCGCCAATTACCCTACACATTCTTAAACATTCACCGTTGGTCGTATTTAAAACGATTCAAAATCAATTTGGAACATTCGCCAATCTTCAAACTTTATCTAATAAATACTAGTTGTGCTGTTAACATCTAGAGCAAACGATGAGAAAAAATAAAATCTGACTTTTTACGTTGGCTACAATGTCTATTGTTAAGTATCAACATTGACAATAACCTGTATTTTTGCAATCGAAAATGGTTTGCTTTGCATCGGCCTAAACAAGTAGTCTTGACGACGTCGAATGTTTTCACTCGAAATATCGAAAACCATTCATTGTGACGTCTTAAAATCTTACTTAGCGTGATTTTTCATATCGCTCTAAAGGCCCGGGACAACTGAAAAACGGACACAAAAGGTATGCTAAACGGACACGACGAAAGAGTGAAATTTCCACCCGTTCTCATACGCTTGATAATAACTGATAAATGTGGCAAAAATGTGCAAACAGAACGGAAAATATCGGACGCCTAAAGGATGTAGAAAAGATGTTGAGTGGATGTTCATATGAAGCCTTGCGGATAAGAACGAATGATAGCTCAGAAAGGTTACCGAGTGTAATTGTAACGTAATAGAATCGCGGAAAGAGCGGATACATAAAGCATTGGACGTATACACCACGTATGCTGAGCGGAATCAAACTTGATGAAATAAATATTACGTGATGCATACGCTTACATATTTTCATATTCGTGTTACTTCCCTTTTATATACCTGATAAGTCCACCCTCTGTACGTTTTCGTCCAAAGCGGATTAGAGTTCCGAGGATGCCTATCGTATGGATTGAGGATACAGCGGAAGTACAACGGATGGTATCAATTGCATAGCGTTTGTTCCTCGTATTGTTTCGCGTTTACATCGTACTAAGCGGGAAGTCTATACGTTCTTCAAGTTTTATGCAGCTCAAAAGCATTCTGCGCGGATGAAATCACAATGAGCGGACGCTTAACGACCAGAGTTCACGCGAAGCGTATGTACAGGGTAAGAAATAGATACAAAGCGAGTTTTCAACGGATGTAAAGATTTTCATACGTTTTACATCCCCAATGCATCCGTAAGAGCAGAAGGACCGGGACTTTATCTCCTTTTTTTAATGCTTTTCGCATACCTGATAATTCCGCCCTCTGTACGTTTTCATCCAAAGCGGATTAGAGTTCAGAGAATGCCTAACGTATGGATATAGGATACAGCGGAAGTATAACGGATGGTAACGGATACGTAGCGTTTGTTCCTCCTATTGTTTCGCATTTATAACGTACGAAGCGGGAATTCTATATATCCGCTCAAAATATTCTGCACGGATGAAATCACAAGGGACAGACGCTCAGCGGACGGAGTATATGCAAAGCATATGTGCAGGGTGTGAACAGATGCAAAGCGTCTTTTCAACGGATGTAAAGATTTTCATACGTTTTGCATCCCCAATGCATGCAGTGGAACCGGGCCTCAAAGTCCCCGTCTGTCTCGTGAACATTTCCGAAACGCGAGACAATGCTCTTAGACGATCATGTACACAAAAACAAGACTTCTATTCTCAAATATAAGCTTGATTTTGTCATTCCAACATTCGATAATGCTAATTATTATGACGCGATGATCTAAATATAGGCCTAACTTGATGAGTACTTGTGATCCGCAACATTTCGGACTCCAATTGTAATACAACTGCATTACCGCTCCTGTGCATGGGCGTATTTCACGCGACCAAAATCACATTTACATATTTTACTTTATATGGCAGATTATGCTTTTTACGAAAACACCGCCGTTTGTCGATTGATTTGTATTTTTTATGTAATTCATCTTTCATAAGTTTAAATTAAGAAAAAAATATTCAAAGAATGTTCTCGAAACAGCGATTCGATTTCTTTTACTCTAAACGCAGACGGGGTCTTTAACGAACGCACCTCTGGTATACGACTGTGATATAAACCTAAAACTTTAAACCGTCATTGGATAACGAAACCCTCGCAACTTCAGCTTATACAGGCTGAATTTACGAGGGTTAAGTTATTTAACGATAAAATGTGTTCACTTTTGTATAGCATGTTAATCCGTTTGGTTTTATGATACCGTTATATACAAGAACTAATGATAATTGTCGCCTAGAAAGAACCCAAAATATTGCTTAAAACCCCTCGCCAAATAACGTCACGGTTAAGCCACGCACTACCAGGTGAATAATAACGCAGAATATGTAACTAAAATGTTCAAAGTGGCGTTTGATAACACCATGCGAAACAAACCCAAAACATTCTATTCATATTTTTGGTTTACTAGACGGGGAAGGATAATAATGATATCGCGTCTTCAACCAAGCGTACACTGGTTATCTCATTCTAATGGGGTAGATGGAATTACAGCGGGTACGAAACTGTATTGTTACGAATTGTTTTTGTGACAGTTAATTAGTAGACAATGATTGGTAGATCAGTCCACGACAAAATTCAATGGCCAAGTCATGAGAAAAGTGTTACATTCCGAAAAGGATACGAAAATCCATTGCTTGTATCGAGTAGCATCAGCCTTTGATGAAGGAATTTTTAAATTTCCGCTTATATATCGTCGCTACCGTGGTATTTGGCCCTATAAGGGACGCCCCCAGAAGACGGTTAGTTGTTAAGGGGGATAGTGCAAGGATACATGACGAAACTGCTGCTGAGATCCGCCATGTTTCTTTAACGTGCTAGGTGTAAAGCACCGTCTCTAAGGACCTCGGTTTAACGTCTCATCCGAAAGACAGTTTGTTGGTGTACAAGCCCCAGAATCGAACTAACGCGATCGAGCTTCAATAGTTTTGAAGTCCGGTGCTCTAGCGACTGAGCTAAATGGGCTGACGAATGTTAGCAAAGCCCTTACTCTTTATATTTGTGTTTGCCATTAGCAAGAAGGTAAAATAGGAAACATAGAATCATACAGTATAAAGTGCTTCCTTCATTAGCTTTATTCATGCTACGAACATCAAAATATCACGGTTTAAGATTTCCATAATATTTCATAAGATTTTTCGTTTCATTTCTTTTTATTTTAGTTTTCATTGTCTATGTATATTATTTAATTATTATACGTTTATTTTATTGTTTATAATTAATATTCTTATTTTTACTGCTGTTCAAGTTCATCTTCTCATCCATTTCTTTTTTTTATTTCATCAACAATAAAATAAACCCTAGTCTGTTGATTTCCTAAGCCTTCAAGACGTATCTTCCTATTTTGTAATGAACCGACAAAAAGAATAAATCACGACATTCTATGTCTAAATTATATATCGTCTCTTTGGTTAGTCAGGGTATTGTTTTAAGAAGAATAACTACAATTATGTGATCGTCGTTAGCTATTTAACAGTCCGTATTCTGTTTTACTTCTGTGTAATTGGAGATTACAATGGATGGTTCTGTGTAACCGGAGATCTGATTGGACAATGGTCGGCACGTGCTCCACATTCCAGGCTATTTTCACTCTCAGCGTCATCATTATCATCACACAGACTGGTAGTAGCAACGGCGGGAAATCAGAGTAAGCTTTTGTAGAAGGCTTTGCGAAAAAAAACGCAACTAATAATAATACTAAAATAAACAAATTGGTTCTTTAATGTTTCAAAAACGTTCTTTCAAAGAAGGGGTTTAGTTCTTAGATTTGTATATTCGTGGCAATCATAATAACATCCAAGATAGGTAACTTTGGCAAAACTATCATATTTCGTATGTTTTAGACAAGTGCACCTCCTACGGATACAAACGCTCGGCTTGTGGGAGCTGGAAAGTGGATAAAAGTTCCAAGTTCTTCTAAAAAGGGGCATCATTCGCATAAAACGCATCTAGAATTATCCCTCTTGATAGTGAATGTTGCTGTTTTTGCAGTAACAACGTTTGATTAGTTTCGATAAACTGCCTTTTAAGATACCAGAGTTGTCACAACTACATAAGCAGACATTTGTAAAATAACTATTACCAGTACTTGTGTTTTATTCTAATACCTAAAGGAAGCACTATAGCAAAATTAAATTACACAATAGAAAAATAAATAAATAAATAAATAAATAAATAAATAAATAAATAAATAATTGAATGAATAAAAAATGAAACAAAATATAAAATATAAAACACATCCTTAATATATTCAATACTATGTACATGAGTTATCCCTAAAATTTACAGACATCTAAATTTGACGAAGATTTCTCTGTCGACGATTTCTCGATTTCTTTTGGGGTTTCCAATGGAATGATGAGTCTATTTTGATGCTCAGTCTCAACACAGGTATATACTGCGAGAAACTGAATTAAGAGTTTCTCACTTTTATTTGTCTAATGTAAGGTTGACGATCAAGGGACCGGTTTTACTAAAATTCTTACGAAAATATTAATCGTTAGTCAAAATCACAAATCGTACCTGGTGTTTTCATTCATTGGAGAAGAAATGCTTTACTTTTTTAAAAATCAAATTGATCACTATCGTTTCCTCTGAAAGTTGTATAAATACTTTCGTGAAATTTAAAAGCGGAGATGACGTGAATTGTCTTCCGATTTAGTCTTTTAGACCCAAAAACGAAGATTTCAAAAGTCTTCAATCTCAAAGACATTAAATTCCCTTAAAATAAAGAAATTAATTAATAGATAAATAATATTAATGATAACAGATATATGAATGTATGATTTCTATTTATTAAAATCTCATAATAAAATGTAGTACATATCTAACAATTTGAATAACATTTTTAAAAGTACATTTCAATTCCGGGAACGAATCTGCTACATGGCGTAACAATGCATTAGAAATTCGGTTGCTGGTTATACGTGGTTATTGAAGCCATAAAAATATCATATACTTCAGGAAACGAAATAAAGTATTTTCGGGCCTTTTTAGGCTTTGTCAGAGCTAAAATCAGTCATTGGTACAGTAAGTAACATCGTAAAATCGACATTCCCCGCAATCAAAACCACACACTCAGCACTCCGTTCATTCATTCCAAACACTCGCTAGAATTATTCAAAACGCCAAAATTAGTTAAAAATCGATTCAATATCGTGCTAAACAATCAATTTTCCAGTCAAATCGATCAAAAAATTGCATAAGTTTGTTTTCAAAGCGTGGGTTTAACCAAAAAAAAAAAGATTTTTTGAACAGGGAGGTAATAAATCATCGCTAATTTCGTCTAAATAGGACGAAATTAGCGATATGTATTTCCTCCCCTGAATTTTATTCAAAACTCGCCCAAGAAACCCATGCAATGTCATTCCAAACTCGTTTCAAAACAATTCAACTTGTCAATTAAACGACGTTCTTGACTGTACTCATCTCGAGCGCGTGCGGGACGTGTTTTTTTTTTTTTTTTTTGCAGAATTTATAATTTCTTGCGGTTTGAATGTTGCTACATTTGTAAAAAATGTGACCCGTCACGCGAAACGGGACCATCTGGGTAGTACGTAAAGTGTCGACCCTAGTCAGACTGCACGGAGTGCGCAGACTGAATAGGGTCGAAACCTTTTTTGCAACGTGCTTATTTTCTGAATCTAGAATGGCCAATCTACCTTCCAGTGACAGAATGTTTGAAATGCGACATCTGGTTGACATATGCTGTATCAAATCGCTCTTTCAAATATTAATTTAACAGAAGTCCCAGACGGTCCCTTTTTGCGTGGCGGGTCACAAATATAAAACTCCTTTTTTGTCCTCATATCGCAGTACGATATAACAGCCGGATCGATGCTTTAGCTATCAAATTTTGAAAACGTACGACTCATATTAACATGTAATTTCAATTTTAAAAGTGGCCGGTTAGAACTTTTGACTAGTAGGCTTATACATAACACGAGATTAGTTTTATTGGTCCTTAGAAGCCACGCTCATATAACAACAAAAACTCCATGACATCCGGATTGAGGATTGTGCTGGAAAGTCTGAATACCACACCTATCTTGTGCATTTAAGCATTTAGCACAGGGCTCGTTTCAGTGAATTGAGAAAAAAAAAAAAAAAAAAAAACACACCAAAAATACGATCATATTTTTTATTTCAGATAACGCCTTGAACACATTATATAAAGCCTTATTGTGTATTTGAAGATAACTGTGACGTTTCTATTCATTTCATTTCTCAAGACATGCTTAGTCAATTCTAAATAGACAAAGCAAGAATGCCGAAGGGATCGGCCTCATACACGCATATCTGTCTTATCTTTCTTCAGATATACTTTCTTTGTGCTAATCATTTAAGTTATTTTGTCATCGCAAGATTGAATGACATGAAATGGGACCCGCTTACGAGGGTTGATCCAAAAGTTCGTAAAATGGGGTTTTATATCTGCAGAAAAAATAATTTTCAAAATAAAAAATGCACAGTCTCTAAATGCGTTGTCTGTGTAATAAACGTGGAAATTTTTAAATGTTTACATTTAATAGCGGCTGTACAGTGCATAAATCAAGACAGAGACCCTACACGTAAGCGGCGGGGGGGGGGGGGGGGGGGGGGGGTAACATGCGACGTCATTGTTAACTTTTTTCTACTAAGTCTCTGCCAACTTTCTTACCTTTCAGTGTCTGATACCATTCGGAACACCACCCGGCCAATCTCCCAATCAACCTCAGATGTACATAGACGGACAATTTTTAAAAATTACGGTAAAACCTTGGAAAAAATGGCGTTAGCCTTCGAAACTGTGAATGAAAACATTCGACGTCGCCAACGCTACTCGTTTAAGTCAATGACGTGAAACCATTGTATCCTAATATAAATATCTTAAATAACGCCTGGAAAAATCTTGATTTTTGAGAATGATTCGTCATTCTCAAAATAAAGATTTTTCAGCTGTTATTTACTGAAAAGGATATAAATCTACATAACTAATTTTTCTTACACTGTTTCCGCCTAACAAGATGCACGATTTTGTTACATACCCATCCGCCTTACATACATCCGAGGTCTGTTGCAGTTTACGGAAATGGCCGAGTGATGTTCCGAATGTGTCTGATACAACAACTTGGAGATTTTTTTCACATACCATTAAGAATCAAAATTGTGTACAATTTCTATATGCATGGTATTTCTATCAAAATGGAGACCCATATACAGGACATTAATTTTGGGAAAATGATGAGAAACGATAAGGACGAACTCGTTCGTTGAAACTCCGTTAGACCATTCTAAATCCTCATATGAAGGCTTGCCCTCTGTGAAATATCCGGGGTAGCTTTAGGAAAAGTTCTCTTACGCACATTTTTATCATCTTTCTAAATTATCTGAAATTTTTGGGTTGGTGAATAACATAGATCCTGAAAAAAATCGAAAAATAAACGGCATTCATAATTTGGTGCTGACGTCAAGTCATTTTTCCATTGAAAATTCTGTATTATCTAAAATATTCTGTGTCCTTAAATAGTCTCAGAACAAACTTTAAAATATGACAAATAGTCTTCTTTTAGCTTCTTATTTAATTCAGCCATCGAATTTCAACTAAAGTATCAGAAAACTTACAGAAATTTTGATTTATTAAACAGATTTTGAATATTCCCCCCCCCCCCCCCCGTCTAAGCATACATATGTTACTATGGCAACGTATTCTTAGGTCGCTAAAGATAATTCTGCAAATATAACAACATTTATTCTTCGTAGATACTAAACTGTACACTTACAAAATTTTATACTGAACAGGCGAAAAATGCGAAAGTTCTTGGCTCATTTTACGAACTTCTGGACATGTACATATAAGTCTGAATTTAATGACTTGAGTATCATCGACTTTTCGTAACATTTAGAAGTCTACCAGTATATCTCTCAACCTATGATATTTACTCATCTGACATTGTATGCTAATTTGTTTTTCATACATACACACACATACATTCACATACATACATAATATCTCATATTTCATTGCTTAGGACTCTCTCAAATTTCGTTTCGATTATCTTACAAAATCAAATGTACTTTTCATTAATAAATTTGTGAATTGACAAGAATATAGCAGATAGTGTGAAGAAAGAGAGAATGTATATGTGTGCGGGAGAGGTCGAGGTTATGTCACATGATATAATTATGTATAATTTATATTTTATAAAGACGATATACTGTATATGTATAAGTCTGAAATAAAGATTCGTAAACACATAGTGATTATTATACCCCCCAATGTATGGAAAACTGAAATCTAGTACAAACAGTAGTAGATACAGTAAAAGTAATGATAATTAATTATAGAAAAGTGATAATGATGATTTAATGTATTCATGAATTTTCCAAAAAGTAATAATAATATGAAAGAAAAATAATTACATTAAAGATTTCAATAAATAACAATATCATAGTAACATAAGATAATTTTAGATATAGAAACAGAACAAAAACTATAAAAGGGACCGTCTGATAAGCAAAATACATTGAGAAAAAAAAGGGGAGTTACACCTCTTCCCTTACTGAATGCCTGGATATCTAAGTCCTACACGCCAGGTGTTCTATTGCTAAATATCCCGTCATTACTGCCAATCATCCTTATTGATGATTGAATATCATTTACCTGGGTTGCTAAATATGTTGACCTTCGAAATGTACGTATAATATCATTTTGATGGGTTCACAATTAACATGCAGTAAATTGAATAGTGTCAATCAATCAAAATATTAGAACCTTTCCGACTTAAGCTCACCTAGCTTTATTCTTCCCATTCACCTATATAAGCCTAACGCAACTTTTCACAGTATTGAACTCATATCCCGGCGCACCCAACAATTGATTTCTGGTACATTTCTCCTGGTACTACAGTTAATAACATCGTGAAATTGACACCAATCGCGATCAAAACCACTCAAAATCACTCGCTCGGCGCTCCTATCATCCATTCCAAACACTCACCCAAATCATTCATAAACGCTCAAAAATCACTAAAAAGATAAAATCAAAAACTGCATTCAAAATCATTATAGTTGGACAAAATCGCGATTTCACTCACATAATTGAAATTAAGAGCGTCTGATTGGTTTTGGAAAAAAATGGGAAGCTTTTTATTGAATTTGTTGGCATATTTTTGTTAAAGGGTGGTATTTAACATGGCTTATTTTGTCCACCCTGAATAAAATTAGCGCTATTGAACTACCTCCCTTTAATTTCACTAAAACTTAAAGGGTGGTATTTTACATGGCTCATTTTGTCCACCCTGAATAAAATTAGCACTATTGAACAACCTTCCTTTAATTTCACTAAAACTCGCCTGACACACTCATTCAATTTCATTCCAAAATCATTCCTGAAGCATTAAATTTCATGATGTTGATAACTGTACCATGGCATCCTTTAACCCTTTGCTGTTTAATCCCTCCTTTCTACGTGCCTGTGATTTTATGATTGAGAAAACATTGTGAAAAAAGAAGAAATTGCTTCTGACAAGCAATTTCTTCTTTTTCCACACCATTTTCTACCCTACAGAATGGTTATTTTTCAAATCAAATCCACTTTAAATTTTCGTCTGCAAAGCCTTTGAATTTGGACAGGTCCAAAATTTTGTAAAACAGGAAAGGGTTAATAAGCCACCATCTGCTGTCCTATACCGTTTGATGAGGATCCACTCATTGGTGGGAGACAAATAGGAAAGGATGGATGTGTTTTCGTTTTAATATATTTATTTTACATCGATTGGGAAACAAGATCTCACTACTTAGATTATCCCCTCTCAAACCTTCTTCCTGGAAAATTCACCAGAACTCGCGCCGAATGTATGGACAAATGAAAGAACTAAGATCGATAGCCTATCCCGGTAATCGAACTCAGGACCTATAGGCCGACGCTCTACCTTTAGACCACTGATGCAGAAAGCAATTCAATATGACACTCTGATCAAAATCTTTTATCTTATGCATCAAAACTTGGATGAAAATGTTTGCATAAAAATATTTACCCGTAAGCTTTCAGCCTCATATGCAATGTTCAAGGCGAAAACTGTTTGTCTGCAAAGAGAGAGAGAGAGACAGAAAAGAAGAGAGGGGGAGAGATAGAGAGAGAGAGACGAGAAAAGAGAGAGAGGGGAAAGAGAAAAGAAGTGAAGATAGAGAGGCGAGGGAGAGAGTGAGTGAGAGAGAGAGAGACAGAGAGAGTGAGTGAGAGAGAGAGACACACAGAGAGAGAGAG
This sequence comes from Fragum whitleyi, assembly GCA_948146395.1. NCBI lineage: Eukaryota > Metazoa > Mollusca > Bivalvia > Cardiida > Cardiidae > Fragum > Fragum whitleyi. Next base: position 57,306,014 of record OX411545.1, on the reverse strand, counting down.
AGAGAGAGAGAGAGAGAGAGAGAGAGAGAGAGAGAGAGAGAGAGAGAGAGAGAGAGAGTAGAGAGAGAGAGAGAGAGAGAGAGAGAGAGAGAGAGAGAGAGAGAGAGAGAGAAGGAGAGAAGATGGCATTGAATGATCTGCTATATAGATATTTGTGGATCTCGTGCTCCAGGTTCAGGGACACTTAGAATATGCATGGTATTTAACGCTTTCTCAGCCGTCATAGGGAGTTCGTGAAGTGAAAATGTTGTTTAAGGTTCATGTAAAGTATTTGAGACCCTATTTTAAGGGCACTTCTTTTGCCAAGAAAAAGCAGTATGTCCAGGTATATTATCAAAATGAAGCTATTTATGAGCACAAGCAGTTAAGCAACATAAGACTGTCATATCTATAGCGGTCACGATAGCCAAAACATTGTGGAAAAGGGTCATTTTGTACAGAACAAGCAACTGCATGACTGTTGGATAAAATTAGCTCATGTTTTAACATAGTACAGTCTAAAGTAATACTCAGATACTACTACAACCGTTGGTATAAAACTCGGGCCCAAAAACGTAGTTATGCAAGCATTTTATATATATATTGACTTATTTTATGAACACATATGTCACATATGTCATTCTAATTTTGTAAACGTTTAGATATTATGTAAGGTATGTTTTGTTACAACAAGGTATGTTGTGTTATCAAAACTAATTGACATTTAATAGTTTATATGCATGTAGTGTTTTTTACCCATATATCAATTTCTATTTCATAAAATGATAAATATATAGTAATTCTTTATAGATCATTAAATGAAAATAAATAAATGAATCGCAGAAAATATTTCACAATATTATGGTGTGCTGTTGCACCATACCTTACATCTATTTTGAAAACAGACCAAACCGGTTTGACAAGTATGTTGACCAAATAAATAGAAATTGATTGTTTCAAAAGAACCCTTTGAGACTAAGTTTTATATCTAAGGTTGTAGTAGTTACTGGTAGGAACATTTGTCTACATTCTGACCAAATTTTGGCAAATTTTATCCAGTCGCAATGAAATTGTTAGTTTTGAACAAAATATCTCTTTCCATAATGATTTTGCTATTCTGTTATGAGATGGGGCCTCTGATATTGTGCTCATCTACAGCTTCAATTTGATATATTGTTAAGCTGGGCAAACTGGTTTTTTTATAAATAGAAGCAGCATTATACTTGGTTCAAAAACTCATTACATGAACCTTAAAAAAGCTGGCATTGGTTTCAAATACACGAAAATTGTGCAAACTCATATGCATACTATTAACAAAGTCCGCAAGGTCAATGTGGTTGTTCAGTGTGGTTTGTGGTAACTGCATGCTAACACATATTTGTTCGATACGAAATTCCTCACACCGAATACATAACATAACATAACATTCTTTATTTCGACATAAAGCACATAGGCTCATAGTCACAACATAATAATACAAAAATACATGAATACAGCTAGAGGTCATAACACAATTAGAATTTATAGCGTTTCAACAATTTTGTGTATTGGGAAATAATAATAATGGGATGAGCAGATACCTATGGAACTATCTTCCGCTGAATAAATTTTCGCCCTTTATCAAAATCTAGTTTAAAAAGTCTGGTTTATGTCATCAAATTTTGACACTAAATTGAAGGGCGACCTTTTTCTTAAGTCACAAGATGCTATTCATTACGGAATTGTGCTTAAAATTGGCTCTCACAATTTAAAGCATCTTACAGCGAAAGGTGTTTAATATTTTGACTTAACTTTGTGTAGTTTAATTAGCCCTTAACATGGACCGTCGTACTAATTTCTGTAATAAATTACCTTAATCAGATCGAAGAAAGGAGAAAAAAGGCGCTAAATGGAAACAATAGAAGATTACTTAAAAGTTAAAAGGTATGTTCAGACAGTCATATAATAAAGTTACCATACATTAAAGACGATCATCTAATTCATTTTTGCGCAACAAATTAATACAACGTTGTTAAATATGAGAGAGAAAATATTCATATCAAAGAAATCCCAAATCCGTTTGGTCATCCAACTTCTTTAGAATGGATTAAGGATTATATCGGTCATTATTTCTTGTTTATTATTTGATATCGGTATATTTTTTCTGTTATTGATGTTAGAATCTATCAGATGATAGGATGTCAACAAAGTTAATAATTATATGCATCGATCAGTACATATTTTTAGGAGTCAGCGCAACACTATGATAATTGCCTATAAATTAATAGGCACTTGTATTTGTGTTGCACTGACCCCTTAATTCGCTTAACATTACTAAGAGAGGCAAGTTAGAGCCATTTCTAAATGTAAATTGTATATGATATAAAAGTGTTTAGAAGTAACAGATTTGCATAGTTCTTAGAAGGCACTTGATATGATCGTCGCATGTAATTCGATAAGCAGTCCTCCGAAACATACCAACTTGGCTAGCTTATTATCATTGAAAAAATTCTACAGTTTTTTATTTCATTAATGTTCCTCAAAAGATCTTTTATCATACTAAAAGGTAAAACCTTATCGCCCGTTTTCTTTTAAATCACTTATTCACATTTCTCAAAGCTTCTGAAGAAAACTTGTTGATTTATTGCTAGAGTTCTTGAGCCATCCGTCGTTCATTTATTTTATGGGAGTTTTTGTAAATAGGTAAATATTGATAGCGTAGACGTGCTTGCGCAAAAAGTACCATATCTTTGGTATTCATTTCTGTAAAATTCCATTCATAACATTAGAGTGACATCATTTAACTTCGATATATTATTACGCAAAGCACGATTTTTCCTAGTCTCCAAATTTGAAGTCGGTCTCTCAATGACACGGTTTGAATTTAACATCGTTAGACAAGACAATAGATAAGCGTCATTGGTTCGTTATCCACAATGCTAATGAAGTGATCATTAACACGCATCGATGGTACGAATAAGATGACCCCCAATAACATTTATATAGGCTTTGTTTTGGGAATTCAAGCTGGTCTAATCAGACATATAAAACATATCAATCATTCGAACAAAACACACTAAGATAATTGTCTGGTCTAGCGAAGAATGCGTTCAGACACCCGCAAATATTGCACCAGACGACAATAATTCAAAATGACCTTAACTCAAAATAGCTCAAGCTAACTGATCAAATCTGCAACCGATGGGAGCCTTAGATGATAAGAACGTGTTGTGTGGGGATAACATTTTACGATAACAATAAGAAAATAAACAAATATGTATGAATGCAATAGAAAGAAAGATCAATAGAAATGTAAATCTTAAAGCTTGAAGTTATTTTTTATATATTTGGTTTTATCTAGTTTTATGCAAAAATATTCACACGAATCAATCTTAACACATTAATTCTTTAACTTTAATTGTTTTAAAATAAGATTTCAATATGCAAAATTGAATCTAATAGATGTGGTCAGAAAAGTTGAACATTTTCAACATTGGATCTGATCCATTGTTAGAAAATTACGTTATTATTGACCATTCTTATTATTCTATTTGTGTATTTGTGGTTAATTCGTAATTTTATACTGCTCTGACAGAATTTCACATTTACGTGGGCTTGTAACTGATATCTATTTCAGTCCATTAGATGTTTTACTTCAAACGGCAAACAAATTCCATCCTATTCCAACAAACACACTCGCAGGAGCTAACACGACTGATAATTCCAACAAGGTTAGCTAATTTCTTTTATACCTTTATAATAGGACCTATTTGGCTGGATTGAAATAACTCCGTTGAATATTTTTTAATCATTTTTATTACTAGTGGAATAATTATGCAAATGAGCTAAGAATGGAAATCAACGTTCAATATTTTCGTTATGAAAATGACATCATGCTTGATTTGCTGAACGTCATTTCACGAATTTATATCTTTCGCGGAATAACCTGAATCGATAAAAATCGTAATTTTCTCGTTTAATCGCAAAAAGTAGGATCATATTATAAATAGATTATCAACTTTATGCTCATTTAATAATGAATGTACGAAGGTCGTCATCTAAAACAGAAAATACACAGCCTCGTTTTTTTCTGTTTATAGATGACTCTTTCAATAAAATAGGTATTTCAAGAATGACCACTCATTCATTATCCTCTTATTATTTCGATGATCTGAGTTGAAAGGTGTTCATCAAACTAGGATTTTCCGTTAAAAAAAGTTGAACAGTCAAGTTAATATATTTATCTTAAATCAATAAATCACGTAAGGTTTAGGGAAACATCATATTAAACCTTTTCTCCGTTGTAAGTCGTTATAATTGTACTGTTTAGACGGCATGGTTCGTAATTAGATGTATTCTATTAATTTGATAAAAATCATTTAATTATATTATATTTTTTTTGAGGGGGATTAAAATCAATTCTCTAAGCTTGGAATCGTTGAAATGTGGTACAACGATGTCGATTGAATAAACGCACGCACACACATACGCACGCGCATATTAGCACAAAATTCCTTTCTGTGATAAACCAACCGATAGTTTAATAATTTCAGGGGTTTCTGCAGATAATCGAGGGTATATACTTAGGGATAGAACTAGCAGTGAAAGAGTGTCAACATCAGTTTCAATGGGAAAGGTGGAACTGTCCTATATCCCCAGTGACTTCAATCCTTTCTAAAACAGCACATTATGAAGGTCAGATCTAATTGTATCATATACATATTTTATCTAACCTGCATTCTAACTATCTAATTTCTATGATTTTCAGATCTTTTTAGATTCCATTTCGTGTTTTTTTTTTTTAATTTACAATATCAAGATTAATCTTGGAGAATTGATTTTTTTTAATTATTACTACTCGTGATTGAATTCAAAAGTTAGAAAAGAAGTCCTTCATCGCAATTATCTATAACAATATTGCGATCGAAGAACTGCAGTAAAAAGCGTATAATGTGAGTTTTAGACTTTAAACATATTAATATGATTATCACAACCACTCTATTTTCGGAACTCTAATGCGGTGAGACGATGTAGATAAGAACTCTCAAAATATGGGTTCGTTATGAAATAAAGATTTTAGAAAGGCCTCTCATCAATATTACGGTTTTGTCATATATTTTTATTCGAATTCTTACATTTATACCGTTGCTTGAGATTTTTTCCTTTTTACCATTGAAACAGCAAACCGCGAAATTGCCTACATGCAAGCAATATCAGCAGCTGGTATCATGTACTACGTAACAAAACGATGTCATAGAGGCGTAACCAGTAACGATGGTAACATATGTGGTTGTCATAGATACAGTTTGGAGGATAATGGATTTTACCCTGGTATGGATTGAACTAAACAATATATTTCAAATATTTTTACATTTTCTAAAAAACTAGATGACCATGATCACGGTATGGATATTGTACGAAAAAAAGGGCGTGAGCATTGTACAATTAAACGTCGTCTTTAAGGCTTAAGCCTTATAGAAGTATTTGAGCTTCATAATTTCAGGCTGTCACCTTACACACGTTTAATGCTACAATACTATCATTACCGTAAAAATGAATTTAGACTTCAATTTTGAGAAACGATGGGCGTAAAATGCTAACTTAAAAAAAAATTCAATAACATAACTGAAAGACGTGGAATACAAATACATGACAGGTTAAGCATTTTCCCTCTCAATATTGCTATGTACTACAACCCTTCAAAATTTACCTCTTTCAAACATTTTCAGGTATCGTACAATGGAAATGGCGTGGGTGTAACTCTCAAAACGTAAAATATGGGGAAAAGGTATCACGGATGTTCCTGAAGACAAGATCGAGCACCAAAAATACCTTCCAGGCTTTGAAACGACATAACGAACGGGCGGGAAACAAGGTATATAATGGTCATTAGGTTATCAATGAACAAATAAGTTGTTAACGAATTAAAGAGAATGTTTGAAAATTAAGAAAACAATGCCTAATAATATTGAATAAATGAAAAACGGTTGATTCTTATAATATTATGAAAATGAATACATTAATGAATAATCATCCAGAAGTCCTAATGATACTTATAAAGAAAATGGAACGTATGAAGCAACAGAAATCAAGTATAAAATGCAAAGCGCAATCTTTCTATGACATTATAGGAAGTACAGATATCGCAGACCTACTAGAATAATAATCAAAACAGAAAGGTAAAGAATGAACTAAGAAACTATCAAGTTCAATTCATGTGTTTCAGGCCGTCTTAGACACAATGAAGATAGTCTGTAAATGCCATGGCGTCACCGGAAGTTGTACCACGCGTACATGTTGGAAACAATTACAGAATTTCCGAGATATTGGCAAACTGTTAAAGAAAAAGTACAGACGTGCTAAGGACCTTCGCCGTGCACCGCTGATGAAGACAAGTAACGAAGTAAGACGGGCTCGATTTGATCGAATATCGAAACACGACTTAGTGTACATCACTGAATCTCCAAATTACTGTGAAGCCGACAATTCAATCGGATTTCTTGGAACACTAGGTAGAGAGTGCAAAAGACGCGATACGGCAACAAACTCAACAATGAACGGACGGTCTAGAAACTCATGTAGAAAACTGTGTCGTGGATGCGGTCACAGAGTCAAGAGGGCTGTCAGTGAAGAGCCTGGCGATTGCTGTAAATTCCATTGGTGCTGTAAGGTTGTGTGCAAACCATGTTTTAAACATGTGACAAAATTCTATTGCAAAATGAGAAGAAATTCTAGGCGGATTCCGACGTATTTGCCACATACGAACAAGACATAATGATAAATAACAAACTTGACATACTGTATTCTATTCTGATGGAAAGTATACATATCAATATACATGTATAAGTAAACATGTATGCGTTGTCCGTTGTCGTTCCGTCCGAACTTTAAACCGATCTATTTAACATTTGCTCATTAGTTTGTCAAGAAAACAGCATTTTTGTTTTTTGTTGGAAGTTTATTAAATAAATTTGAAAGCAACTATTTGCTAGTCGTTTACTTCTGCTTTTTCTCCTAGAGAAAAATGAGTGTCTTTAATTTAACCAGGAGTGTTTTTTGTATTTAAGTCGTTTGTCTGTCCGTATGTCTATGTTGCCCTGTCAGCGGTATTTGGTTTCAAGATTATAATATAAATTATGTTAGAATGAATGTGCCCAATGAACATGTTGTGTATTCATTTGTGACCCGTCACGCGAAAAGGGACCATCTTGGTAGTTCGTAGACTGACTAGGGTCGAATCTTTTCGTATTGTGCTTATTTTCTGAATCTAGAATGTTCAATCTACTTTCCCGTGAAAGAATTTTTGAAATGCGACCTCTGGTTGACCGATGCTGGGCCCAATCTCTTTTTTTAAATAGTCATTTTACAGAGTTCCCAGGTGGTCCCTTTTTGCGTGATGGGTCACATTTAATTTCGGATTGCCCAAAATGGCATTGCAAATGACAATGCCGATTACTTATAAAGCTTCCAAGAGCGTTTCGTATTCGTTGATAGAATGAATAGATCGATGCTTTCAATGAAATTTAGTCGAAAATCAAAGCGCTAAAATTTGATGAGATGCCTGTTAATCTCCGTTACTTATCATAATAATTTTTCAAATATTTTTGCGGAACGACTAAATGATGATTAATCTGCAGCGACGACTCTCAGTATAGGCGATCGACTCGTGACTTTGAGGTTTTTGTTTGAGTTCCACCGTCGCCGGGGTGTTTTAATCGGCAAAAGACTTTTAATACCTAGCCCTCGTTTGCGCAGCTGTAGAATAAGGTAGCAGCCCCCCTTTCTCTAGGACGTGAAATTTTTAATTTGACTCCATAAGCAAGAGCTTTCGTCGCATTCGAACTTAAAAAAATTAATATGAACCAAAATAAATCAGTATACCATAGATTTTTTTATTACATATCATAGACCATGTAATTAAGAGAAAATGTCCGGAAAGGACCTTATAAACTGAGGAACTTAAATACGCATAATAATAATAATAATATTAATAATAATAATAATAATAATAATGATAATAATAATAATAATAATAATAATAATAATAATAATAATAATAATAATAATAATGATGATGATTAAAAAAAAGAATACTTTTTATCTACAATGGAAATATTCAGAGTAGGCTGGTTGTTATTTTCAGAAGTAAGGGTAAACAACGTATTTAATGGTTACTGCTCTTTAACTTTTGGGTTGTTTGAATTGAAGATTTAAAAGTATTTTGCTATCATAATGACTTAGTTTTAACCCTTACACAAGAAACAACATCACCTACAAAGAATGAGAACATTCAGCAGAACTGAATTTTGCGCTTCTTTAGCCCCTCAGTGTAATACAGAAAAACACTTGCGTTAAGCGATCACACAGGGGACATTGGAAAAAAGTGGTCGGTTATGGGATGGTCACTTAATGCATTATTTCATGATAGATAAGACGGATCGTTCCGATAGCATACACACATTGTCGCACGAGTTTTACCGAATCCTATGATGTTCGAACCTATAAGAATCGTCTTAATCAGACGATCTAGCAGTTCTGTTTTTTAAAGATATTGCTCACGATGAATGGGCTTTTTTTATCATGGTCGCTTAATAGAATTGGTTGCTGAATACAAGTGGTAGTTAGAGCAATGTCGACGGTTATGAACATCGTGAAAATTACAAGATGAATGATTTTGGAATGGTTTAAAAAAAATTGAATGAGTGTGTGGAGCGAGTTTTGAGTGAAATAAAAGGGAGGTGATCCGATACCGTTTATTTTGTTTAAGATGAACAAAATTAGCGATATTTATTACCTTTCTTTACAAAATTATACGCACTTTTCTCTTTGTGTGTGTTCATGGACCATTCAGACACTTTTAGTCCACACCAGCCAATAAAATCTTAGAATAATTTGGTCGATTTGAATTATACGCATGTTGATCGTCGAAAACGATTTCGAGGTGTTTTCTAGTAATTTCCGAGCGTTTTTGATCGATTTGAGCGAGTATTTTGAATGAATGAACGGGGCGCTGATCTAGAATGTTTTTTTCACGATGTTTTTAACTGTATGAGTAGGAGATGTCATGACGGAGGTCAAAGGGCGTATCCAACGCTCAATTACTTGGTCAAGAAATACGTGTTAAGTATCTTTACTAGATGTGCCATCTCGCACTGATTTTAAGAGAATTTTAAGAGCACATTTCATACGAGCCTGTGCAACGCATTTTCAACAATTTGACAGGTGCAAACATTAAGTAGCCCCAACACTTACATAGTTTAGTCTTAAGATTGCCTGACTGCCTACAGATACATCATTTATCTAAAGTTCTGACAATGAAGTCTCTGGTCAGACTGTGCAGATGCATAGCGCACATTTTAAATTTTTGGAAATGACATGCACAGTCTCATATGCATTGTACCTTTATGTAAAAATTAGCGAGGTTACTTACAGAAACTAGATGGTCGCTTAGACACTCTTCTAAGCATTTGAAGATTGCTGTTTCATCTAAACAGAAAGAAAACTATCCAATACATATACATTATGTAAATTATAGGATTTTTTTGAAAATAGTTTTCTCTATACAGGTGACTGCATCAAATGACAAAAATGTATTTCAAATTGACAACCCTGCGTTCAGGATGACCAAACGGTGTAAGCTGTTTTTCAATTATACTCCGCTTTGCACGTGCAGTTGCGTACACAGCGGGGTAAAATTGGCAAACAGTTTGCCCCGTTTAGCTACGCTGAACGCAGGGATGATGTTAGGATTTGATCATCAACAATTAATGGGTAATTACGAAAACATGAAGATTAATTTTGTTGCTTTTAATCCATGATACTTCCAGTAATCATCTGAGAAATATAGGATCTACCATGAGATTATATTTGCGACAAGCTGATCTTAACCGTGTCTGGATTAGAAGCCTTGGCGAGCTTAATAATATTTCTATTCTTGGCTCGGTTAAGATCAGCTTGTCTAATATTTAAACCCTTCCGGGCTTGGTCGACGTATGATTATTTTGTTAGAATCTACCCTTGCTTGAGAAAAGTGTTCCAAATTAAACGAAACTGTCAACAATATATTATACTTGGCTATTGTATGTAAAGGAGAAATTATTTTCAAATTTTCTATTACTAAAAATTGTTATTTTGGTTTTGGAAGGGTTGACCTCAAGATTCCATGTTTGACAATATTCATTGCATTTAAGGCTGATTGCAGTTTTTCTTTTGATTCTGCTAAAATTACTGTATCATCGGCGTAAAGCAATACATGTTTATTATATACTTTGATATTGTCTCTATGTATTTGAACGGAAGGAAAGTGTGCAATATTTTTTGATATTGCATACTTTGATATTGCACTAAGATTATTTTCACGTGCACAAATGGTCTGGGCTACTTTCTGGTTTCATACCTCGCCATAAGTCAACATAAAAATCACATTTTCATCGCTTTCTTTTTGTGTTCAATATTCGAGACATAGTTTTGTCAGAGTAAAGAAATACGTTTCAAGTTCTTTGAATGCCTGAAGGGCATTATGCCAGTGTTTGTTTTCATCTATTTGGAACATTTTCCGATAAATAAACCACTTCATCCCCTCCCCCTCGACTCAGATGCCTCCACCCCCCTCTCCTCAAATTTCTTCCAAATCACTGTTTTTGTTTCTCCTTTATCTATGTTATTTAAAAACTCTTTCAAAACTAATTCATGCCCATATCTTTGTGTCTATCATAATTCTAGTATCTATCTCTCTTCCTCCCTACCTTTCTCTTTATCACGTCTTTCACTCCGTCCCGTCCTTCATGACTATCGCTTTTTTGCTCCGATATCAAGTACGCCGATAAAGTCAGTTCTGGAACATGTAACTGGTAAGAATAACAAATGAACAAGTTTTTTTTTATAAATATATTTATTTCATCTTTATTCAAAGTAAGTCAAATGGGAATATATTGTGTCGGACTCGTTCTTTTGGCGTAGTTGCCCGAGCTTGCCAAAAGAACTCGTCCGACACAATATATTCCCATATAAATTCAATAACCTATAATATTCTGTTACGTGCCAATGTAACAAGAACAAAGAAGCCAGCAACAAACTTTACAATTAACAATATTTATTGACAATAATACCAGAATTATTGACAATATGAAATTAATACAAAAACAAATTACAATACCTTGACTGTTTAATCCTAAAGTTTTTAATTTTAGATCCAATTAAATCAAGTTCCTGGTCGACAAATAATAGTCCAATTATATCCGACTTTAAAATTAAACACGCTTTGAAACACACTTTAAAGATAACGAGAAATCCCCTTTTAGTTTAACACAGTTCTACTAAATGAAACCATTAGTATAAACCAAGAGAACCAAGAATGCTGTAGAAATCCCTTTATATAATACTATAGAAAGATCTAGAATAGCATAGAACATTACTAGACTCTAGAGTCTGAATCACTTTCTAAAAGTCCATTCTAGAAAGATCTAAAATATTCTACATACATATTTTGTTTACCTAACAGTGTCAAGAGATCGGAAATTTCCCAGACTAATTCTAAAAATAGACACAGGATAACAATTATACATCTTACATTCATACATGCATAACAATATAACTTGAAAATGACCTCGATTTCATCATTCCCAAGCAATAAGCTTGCCATTTTAGAAACATTGTCAAGTCCATTAAATGCCTGAGAAATGAATTCAGTAAGATCATTTAAAAATAATGAAAATAATAAAGGTGACAGATTCTCACCCTGACGTACACCAACATTGCTGTGAAAAAACTCTGAGGTCATATGACCCAGTCTAGATTTAGCATGTAGATAAAGGTCATGAATTATTTTAAACATTTTGCCATCAATATTGTGTTGTAACAACTTGTGCCAAAGATAAGTTCTATTTGCAGAATCAAAGGCTTTTTTTGTAGTCAATGAAAGCACAGAATAGTTTTTTCCCTCTAAATAAATGCAAGTCTATCAAACACTTCAAATTTAAAAAATATGATCTGTTGTTCCATATTTCTTACGTGAACCAGCTTACTCTTCACAGAGCAAATTCATATCTTCTAAGTAGTTATTTAATCTGTTATTTAATATTGCAGTAAATAGTTTCCAAAACAACTCAATATATTTATTCCTCTATAATTGACAGGATTTGTCTTATCACTCTTGTTTTTGTATAAAGGATATATAAAGCCCTGAGTCCAATCATCAGGTACAATACCAGAGAAAAATATAAGGTTGAAAAATTGGTATAGGCCGAATTTTTAAGTGGGAAATTAACTCACAATTTTTGAAAGAAGATCCGTGCAACGATTGTCTCCCTTGACAAATTTGATCGGGTGATTCATGCAGTATTAGTATGTTTGAATGCGGTTTGTCGCAATTTTTAAAAAGTTCTTTTTTTTTCTCAAATTGCGAGTGTTGCAGCACCTTACCATGAATTCCTAGTACTCAAATCTTACCGAGCTTCCAGCTACTCTTACTATCTATGTAAACGATGATACATCCACTGATGGGAGACGAATGTCGGAAGAGATATTTGGACTGACCGTTGGCCTAATAAAGAATCACTTGGTTGTGAAGTCGGCGCTTAGTTCGCGGTTGCATAATTGGTCTAAAAGTTTCTTAATTCCTTATGCAGGTTAATAAAAAAAATCTAATACCAAGGTGTATAAAGTCTGAAATGACAAAATTTCTTAATCAAAAAGACTAAATTATAACCATGATTAATTTGTATCAGTGGTTTTTGCCTGAGGAATAACAAGAACATCCAATGTAAGGCATATGCAGATCCAGAAGACTCCCCCTGCGAGATTTTGCAGGTTCGGAAAACCGGAAATCAATATTTGATTTCAGCTGTCGATGAGCAAAATGTCGTGAGTTTTTTTCACAAGATAAAGTTACTGCATTTTGTGCGGATTCGTTCATTAAAGGTTACGATTACAGTGGATTTTTGGTGCAATTGTTTTTCCTTGAGAACATAACAATTTATGATTATTCCACTCAGGTGATCTGCATTTCTACTCTTCAAATTTTCAAATGAAATTCGATCTCTCGCCTTACTGATCTATAAAATGCAATTAAAAGTATACTTTTATAAGTTCATTTGATCTTTTGGACTTGAAAAAGAAATACAAACGAAAAACTCTTTGTTTATTAGGAAAAAAACCTGCGTTTGGCAACAGTTGTAAGGATTTGATTTGCAGCTCAATATTATTAACTTTCTTAAATAGTAACTGTTTTTGTTCTGCTCGATATCAAAGACTATGTAAGTATTTGTTTAGACCCGATGGTAAATCAGCCCTGCGTTCAGAATGGCGAAACTGTGTAAACTGTTGAACATTATACCCCGCTTTGCAAGTACTCTTGCGTGCAAAACGGGGTATAAATTGCAAACAGTTTGCACCGTTTTGTCACCCTGAACGCCTGAACGCAGGGCTGGATGACAGAGAAATGCCAACGAAGTGAAAAATAGATATAGCATAAGAAAGACACTGTTTAAGTATTTAAAAGGGAAGTATTTTCAGTTTCAGTTTCAGATGTAAAAAAATGTCCCTATTGGTTGGATATTTTTTTCATATCCCAGTGAAATCAAGTCTGAGCATACGGCTATCGTTTATGCTTGTGCGGAAAGTAGTTCCTTATAAAATATTAAATATAGGGCTATGTCATTAACCCATAAGAATTTCAGATTATAAAAATGTGCAATAAAACTAAAAAATAACCTAATCATTCTACTTGCATGTGAAAACAAAACAAATCAAAACTAAATTTCTCTCAATCTTTCAAATAACAATAATAATAATAATAATAATAATAATAATAATAATAATAATAATAATAATAATAATAATAATAATAATAATAATAATAATAAAAATAATAATAATAATAATTAAATTATATATTCACGAGGATAAATACACCTCGAAACGCTTTTTCTTTTGATATAAACAAAGATGTTATCGTGTTTTCCGCCAAATGAATATTCAAAGAATAAAATTGCCTCAGTAGAGTTCAACTTTTATATACGGAAAGATTGTATTATCGTCTTTAATCAGAATTCGACAAAATAAACAAAGTATCAATCCTTAACAGCCTGTGCGATCCGCGCAGTCTGGCAAGGAACGACATTTTAAGCACTTACTGTATAGTCCATTTTCGACTGAAAAGTCACATTATGTGTTACTTAATAATTTTCTATACGACTGCATGATATTAGATCGAAGAGGGTGAGCAAATCCTGGTGGCACTTTTCGGCAATTTAATGTCCAGCAAATGTAAGGTCGATTGCCATTTCATTAAATTGAAAAGAAGCGAAATATCACATTCTACTTTCTATTTCAACCTATTTAGAAGGTTCAGCGCAACAATATTGTAAGTGCCTATATAATTATAGGCACTTACAATAGTGTTACGCTGACCCCCCGATTTACTCTTCTGCTCATAATTGCTAAGTATCAAATTAAGCCACCGTGTCAAACAAGTTCACTAAGTTCACTGTTCAAAAGCAACGGACAGAACACTAATCTTAATTCAAACTTCACATAAAAGTTACAGAATGATATGTCCCCTGGTCCAATCGATTGATATATTTGGGTTGTTAAGCATTACAGATTCAAAAAGATAATTTGTCAAAGGTTATTTGAACAGTACATCTGAACATTACGTATTAAATCTTATCACAAGCCTCGCAGTGTAGACTTAATAGCTGTGTACTTATCGAAGGGAACGCAATGGCATTTTTATTGAGAATCGGGTATAAAACAGAATTTTGCCAATTTTTTCATATTTCAGCCAGTTTAATTGACCTGATATTGACCTATAATATTCAGATAGGTAGAATCCTGAACATTTCTTCTTTGAATAAAGTACTAAGACGCATCGAATATAAAGTATATATTTTGAACATTGATAGAAAGTTCAAAATAAGATAATATTGTGAGCCGTCACGGGTAAAGGGATCATCTAGGAACTGCAAAAAGCCCTGTCCCTTGTCAGACTGCGCGATTTAAGCAGACTGACCAAGATTGACCCTTTTCGTCATTTTCCGCTTTTCTTAATCTAGAATGGTTACAATCGGGAACCCTCGGCGATTCTACGGAATAGACCTCGGGAATAATACGGACGCAGCCATGAAAGCGCTTCATTTCGCACGCGGGTTTGTATGACGTCACAAACATCAACGACCCCGCTAAGGATGACGTTGCATAAAACAAAATCATCGAAAGAATAAAGTAGGCATATTATAATTTGATAACAAAACGCAGTGGTTAACTGCGTTTTGTCATCAAAATATAGTATGCCCAAAAGATTTCCAAAGATGATCGCAGTGAATTAATAAAATTTGATTTTCTACAAGCGTATTAACCGAAGTACCGCCAGGAGCCGAATTACCTAAAAAATGGCCCAAAATTACTACACTTACGTCCGAGGTACTTTTCAGTTTACGGAAAAGTCCGAGCGATGTTCCGAATGGAATGGTTATTCTATGCTTCTTTTAATCATTATCAATATCCGCCTTTTGGTTGACTTCTACTAGATACAATCTCTTTTTAAACGATCTATTTTACAGAGTTCCCAGATGGTCCCTTTTCGTGTTCACATATAAGAAAAATTTCATGAAAGTTCAATCTGAGGTCAAATAAACTAAACTTTCCATTCATACAATATAAATGGAAAGGTAAAGTGGTGTAATTAAGTAATAATCGGTTTGAACAAAAAAAAACACGATAAAATAAATTTTCTTAAACTTTTTGGGCTGTTCATTTGAATTAATTAATGTTAAAAAAAACATCATACCTTATAATTTGATATCATGAAGCAGAATCAACATTATTTTCTTGGAGGTGTGAAACAATTTTTCAACCAATCACCATGCTCTTTTTTCATGGACGAAACAGATTAAATAATGTACATGCACCATGTTTATACCCCTGTTTATCTCTTAGAAAAAATAAATAAATAAAAACGGCGAATATCGAATAAACGTTTTCGTAAAGAATCTGCCCCCCATTCAAACATGTAAATTAATCTAGAGGTTACCCTCTTTATCTTTTAAGTGAAATAAAAGGTCAATCTGTCTGGTAGGATCTTTCAATAAAATATATGTAGTAATAGACGAAGGATATATTTTAGTGTAAATGGAATAAATTTCATCTTTGTAAAGAATATAAGTTAGAATTTACACAAAACAGGATATCATTTACATACACGATTTGCTTGTTTATTTGTTTAGGTTTGAAACCACTAAACGATATTTTCAGTCATCTTGCGGCGGTGTGGCACCTAGCTAGGAATTCCTGAAGTGCGTTCAGGATTTCGAAACGGTGCGAAATGTTTGCTGATTTTACCCTGCTTTGCACGCAGGTGTACGTGCAAAGCAGGGTAAAAATGGCAAACGGTTTAAACCGTTTTGTCATCCTGAACGCAGGGCTAATACAATTCTCACCAGTGCCAATACGCTATCGTGTCCGTGTCTCCTGCTACTCATCTACCACATGTGTATACCGCGATTTTATTGACACGAGCCTGACCCCCATTCTTGACATTAATGAAAACCTGTTAATTTAAATTCGGCTTTGCATGTGCTTTCATATGATAAAAAAACAAACGGTCTTGAGTGTAAAACATATATTGAAACTTGTAAAAATATGTCAGGTGATTGATACTTAAGCGAGTTTTCATAGAAGGCGAGTTCGTGTCAATATAACCAAGGTATACCGTAAGATTATTCATACATTTGGGCGAGGGCAAATGCCAGTCGCGATGGATGTGTGCCGTCTCCGAGGATTTAACCAGGGCCCTACTATTTAGAGTCCGGCGCTCTTCCAACTTCGCTGTGACGGCGGCTAATGTATACGGTACTGAGTGGCCTAACCACATTAAGCTGTAGTATTTTCCATTCTGATGTTGGTCGGTTGGTTCTTATCCACATACATTGAAAAAGTAATAAATTGATGTTTATAGTGTCTATCTTGAATGGTGTCCATCTTGGTTCTTGGATTGTAATTGGCTGAACGAGCCTCGGTAGCTAAGCGGTAACACATAGGGCTGTCAATCCTGGAGTCGTGGGTTCGAACCCGGCCAACTTTCATCCGACATGTGATAAAATTTATTGTGAACCAAGTTTTCTGTTTCCCACCATTGGGTGTATGATAAGTAGAACGCCTAAGAGGTACAGTTAAAAATCGTCGTGAATTTGACAAAATGGATGATTTTGGAATGATATTGGAATGAAATTAAATGAATGTGTGGAGCGAGTTTTGAGTCGAATAAAACGGAGGGAATCCAAATCGCTAATTTTGTTCATCTTGAACAAAATTAGCGATATATATTACCCCCATTTAATAAAATATACGTATTTTTCTGTTTGTGTGTGTCCGTGGACCATCCAGACACTTTTAAATCCAGACAAGCCGATAAAATCGTAGTATGTTTTGATACGATTTGAACTAAATATTAATCCTATGGAACGATTTCGAAATGTTTCTAATTATTTGAGAGCCTTTTGATCGGTTTGATTTAGAGTGTTTGGAATGAATGAATGGAGCGCCGAGTGAATGATTAAGAATGATTTTGATCGGAACGAGTGTCGATTTCATTGTGCGTTTTTAGCTGTATGAGCAGCCGGTGAATCGGATGAAATGTCATGGTTTTTACTGGGGTGAGTAACGTAATGTAGGAAAACCATGGGTAGGTGATCAGTCGCCACAATATAACTGCAATAGTGGTAAATGCGGCGTTCATCTACGTACTCACAAACAAATCTGAGTGGCTGTTAAAGTTGATTTATATCGAAGAAAATAACTTGGACAACGCAACTATTTTATAAGCATGCACACTTAGTATTCCGAAAAGGAAGTTGTCTTATAATTTTTAAACCAAAACGTCTAAAATATTAAAGGTAAAATAAACTTAAGATAATTTCGTGCTTGTTGGATGAAGAATTCGTTATATTGCAACATAGAAAAAAATGTACACATGCGTGTTTCTCTCTTTTCGACACGTCTATGGGAAAGGAATTGATCATTGCAAGTCAAATCGATCTAATGATTTCGGTAAAGCATTGTGTTAATTGAGTCGTCAGAACGACTGTAGCAGACAAAAGAAGACGCCAACCCTATCTTGGAAAAGTCACAAAACTCGCAAAATGCAGGGAATTTTACAAAATTTCAGTCGAAGAAATACCGTTATGTTGCGAAGAAATCACTATCTTTTTGATGACTTAATGGTAGCAGACTAGATATACTAGTAAGAAAAGAAAAACATTTTTCAAGATGTTCATTTGCCTAAATGAGATGAATTTGTTAAATTTACCCCAAAAACAATGTTAATTTTGAATTTTGGGGTGCCCACTTTCCCACGAAAATCAAATTGCTTTTCCTTGAGTTTTTTGATGAATTTTGGTTTCGTTATTCACCAAATAAACGGGCTGCCATACCTCGACAAAAACTTATGTCTTTAACATTATTTAGCAATACTTTTAGTGCTTTATTTGAGTAATCGATCTTTTTTGACAATGGATACGCTTAGTAAATGAATATGACACAATTTTCCCCATATCCTCGTCTATGCATCAACCCTGCGTTCAGTCAAAACGGTGCAAACAGTTTGCAAATTTTACCCAGCTTTGCACTTCAAACGATTTGAACCGTTTTGTCATCCTGGACATAGGGCAAAATGCACCCAATAAAGAGGAGTCATGTTGGCCTGGGTAGCGAAAAATATGATAACAAGACACTCCCTATCACAAATTCTGGTGTCGATTTCCAATCGAAAAAAAATCAGGGGGTGTCTAGTTATCATATTTTTCGCTACCCAGGCCAGTAAAAGTACGAATATCTTCGCTTTATGTGGATCTTTTGTCGAGAAATTTGGAATGTGTGTAGAGGATACATAATTGCTCTTAGACAAACACAAACAATGAAAAATAGTCAGGTTGTTTGACAAAAAATTAATGACAAACCTAGAAATCGAGCAAAGTAAGTAAGTCACTCACTCCTAGGGCTAGAACTCGCTCATTTTGCTTAGTTGTTACCCTCCCCTTTTATTTCCTAAAAGAAGAACCATTTATCTCGACAGTGATACTAAAAATTGACATGAAAATGATTATTTTGGTTTACAAATCAGTCACAAACTTGCCCCACCGTTAGTTCCGTATCGAAATAATCGATCAGGTGTCCATGAACCTTCTGGTGTCGGCGTGGCACGTTATACCCTGTGTTAACGAAGTGCATTTGTCGTACAAGGATCTATTCTTAATGTTTCTTGGTGTACTTAATTCGTAAAACCGAAATACTGCCGATGTAATTGGTCTTGATAAAGTATGCAATGTAAGACTTATTTTAATAAGAAGTTTACCAATGTTTCATTTGTCATGAATCGGTATTGATAAGGCAACACTAAGATTATTTTTTTAAGTTTTTAACTCTACCCGCAAATACATGTATTTGCGATCTAGTCGAAATTGGCAAAATCCTGAGGTTACTGCAAAAAAATGTAGGTGGCTAATTATCTAAAGACACTTATAATAGTTTTCTATCAACTCGTCGGAATGTCTAAGTATCTGATTAAGTGTCAAGTAATTAGCTTATTAAAGCTACAAAGATCAATAACGGTTGTAATGAAAAAATAGAAAACTTAGTAGTATATGTGAGTCTTCATTCTCAGACATACGGCCTAAATTGTAAAGATAAGAGGGAGTAAAACCGACTTAAATCTTTACTTCTCAAAGACATCGTTTGTTGCAGGTACACATTGGAAACGTCTCGACGAGACTATTTCATGTAGGACCTAGAGCAGACGGTTTGAACAAGAATTGTTGAACCACTTCAAATAGTATGACCTCTTTTTACATAGTGAACTGAACACCAACGATGGATAAAGGTGCTGAAAAGAATTTTAAGAAAACTGGAAATAAGAGACTTATTTACTTTCTCGTGTTTCTTGTTGTTGTTTTACCTGTTATTACTGGAATATTAGTCTGGAAGTTATTGCCGGATGACGAAGACTGCAACCATGACAACAAAGCTTCAGTAAATGCTTTTAATCAGCAGACGACAGGAAAAGTGGTAGACACAAAAGAAACAACAACAGCCGATCCTTTAGGAGATGGACCAAGGCGGAATTTACGTCTCACGAAAAACGTCATACCCGTTCATTACGACATCACACTGTTTCCAGACTTTTACGACAATAACTCCTGGTTTTACGGCAACGAAACAATTGAAATTCACATCAAAGAAGCAACAAATTACATTCTCATACATACACACTTTCTAAACATTACATATACAAGTCTAGAAAACAGTGATGGTGCAGGCATTCCAATTACAACACCGTTTGAATACGAGAGAAATGAGTTTTGGGTGGTCAAGACTGAAAGCATTGTACCGGAAAACAGTACTGTTGTTTTAAATTTGTCCTTTAACGGCGATATGAAGCGATCTATTGTGGGACTCTACAAAAGCACATATTACAATTCTCTTACAAATCAACACAAGTAAGTACTCAGCCACACAGTCCTGTGTTTGAAATGAAAGCGTTCGCTAAACGGTATCCTGCTTTCCACGTGAGCGCACGTCAAAACCAGAGTGCCGTTTCTAAATGTTTGAAAATGTTTTACATACTGAACGAGGCGATGTCTCCTTTGATCGTAATGCAGTACAACAACGCGTTATAATTTTTGTAGTCATGACATGCACCATGTCTATCTCAATTTTGTGGGTTTGTTGTATGTAAACCTATTAATCAATAGGACCAACACAATTTAGCCTTCAGATATACATGATTGAAAATGGCAAAGTTCGTAAGTTTGCGAACTTTGCAATTTCAATGATGCATTTCTTCTATATTCCTTTGTTTTAAAATATGTTATATTTCTGAGAATAGTCGTACCAAATAGATATGGATAAATAGTAAAAATAATAAATTTTGTTGTTCCTATTTCTGAGGAGGTTTTTCTAACAGCAAAATGTGAGTAACAAACCCACAAAGAGAGACAAAAGAAAAGCATTTCATGATCATAACGCTACTTAAATAATAACATGTCTTACAAGTATGTTTATTACGCATATGTTTCCCTCGTGTTCACTTTCATCTCTCGTAGCTTTTGGTTCTATCTTAATATATTAAAAGTTTTTGTTATATCTATTCATAAAAATAAAATCTTTAATTAACTTAGGTTACTTTATCAGACATCATTATAAAACAACTTCATATAAAGAATCTATTTAAAGTATATATTATGCTCAACACCTCACAATTGCTTGTAGCAATTCGGAAGTTTTAATTACATATTTATGCTTAATGGGCGAAATATTCTTATGGTTGCTCTTTCCAGTTTTTCATAGATACTACCCATCCTCAATTCATTGATAGGCCACTTCGATTGCTCACGCTTTTCTATACACTTACTACTCCAAGCTAAAAGTCGACCTATGTCGTTCCTCTGAGATTTGCATACATATTGTTTGTTTACAGATCAATAGCTACATCCAAGTTTGAGCCAGTAGCAGCAAGACGAGCTTTTCCGTGTTTTGATGAGCCAGAAATGAAGGCCACATTCACAGTGACGCTTGTTCACAAACCATCCTATATAGCCTTGTCCAATATGCCAGTAAAGGTAAGGCAAATGTTTGCTTAGATATGAACACTTGAGTGATTATAAAATTTGAATCACATCGTAATTTAATTCAATCGTAATTGTACCGAAAAAATAAATAAAGATGTTATGTTGCTCTTGTTCAACGCATCTTGAAAAGTATTGAGTTTATTTAATTTTACAGTTACATTTAGTACATTTAATACATTTTTAACACGGATGCGTGGATTTGACTGTTACTTCTGGGATATCAACATGCATAAGGTTTTTTGCGCTTGAACTAATGATATATTTAAAATGCATTAAAGTACGTTTTATGTCATGATATTGATAAATCATTTAATTGGCACAATAAAAAAGTAGTATGTATAAGTGGACGTCGAAACATTGTATCAATCTTAATACATTATGTTTTCTAGCTCAAGCAAAGAATAGTTGCCAAAGTAAATTCAATGTGAGTACTGTGTTATAAATACGTCGTTCATAATAAAGAACATATAATTATTGCAATTTTTAACCGTCTTTTCAGACCTCGGTAAAGTGGTCAGTCGATCCCACTCTAACCGCAACAAGATTCCATAAATCTGTCAAAATGAGCACATACCTTGTTTGTTTTATCGTCTGTGACTTTGAGTACCTGGAGACCTCAACAAAGGACAATGTGCAGGTAACATATCTATCTTATCCCTTTCCTGTTTTATAAAATTTTGGACATGTCCAAATTCAAAGGTTTTGCAGACGAAAATTTAAAGTGGGTTTAATTTAAAAAATAACCATTCAGTAGGGTAGAAAATAGTGTGGAAAAAGAAGAAATTGCTTGTCAGAAGCAATTTCTTCTTTTTTCACAGTGTTTTCTCAATCATAAAATCACAGGTACGTAAAAAGCAGGGATTAAACAGCAAAGGGTTAAATAGAGACGTCAGATTGTTTATCGAATATATGGTAAATATTGCACAATTAATTCCTTTGACAATTTTCATCCTTACAACAACTAGATATTGTTATTAATCGCTCAGTGAAATTAAGTTAAAATCATAAAAATAAATCGTCTGTATACGTCTGCATACAATTTTTAGATTCTGAGTGACGATGTCTCATGACACGAATTCAAAATTCTTCCTTATATAATCAAATAAAAAGAGTTTCAAAACTTCTTGATCTTGGCAGGCGTTGTACTATCATTATATCTTATAACTATACAAATATCCGTGTGATAACATCCCGTATGATATTTTTTATGATATCACATAGTTATTTTTAGAACAAATGTATAATGCGGATATTTTTAGAAACTTGCATTTCTGTTGGAAAATCTACAAAAACAAGGCAAGTAAAGGCTTTAAGATAAAAATGATACGTAATTAGTGTATTGTATGTGAAAATATCTAACTCGGTTGTTGAAATTGATAATTGTCTCGGCAGAGCCTCGACAATGATCAATTCTCCCAACCTCGTTAGATATTTTTTCTCATACAAAACACTAAATACGTATGATATATATATCAAACTGTATGTTGAGTAATTACAATTAATATATCTCTACGAATCTGAAAAAGTAAGTTAATTTATTACAGAATATCATGCTAAAGTAAGACAAGTTTTAGTTTTTTCCCATATAATACAGTATTTATATAGTCTCAATCTATCTGCTTTGGTTTAAAAAAAGTACTCCTGTGACAAAACTTTCACTAAAACGTTTTTTCATTAGTCAAAGGAGATAATCACTTGTCTTTACTATTTGAAGATCCGGGTATATGCACCATCTGATCGTGTCAACCAAACACAATACGCACTTGAAGTAGCAAAAACAACTACCGAGCTGTATACTGCGAAATTCAACATTTCTTACCCGTTACCTAAACTCGGTAATATTTCAACAATCTAATATATAGAAAACAAATTGAAAGCAAAGAGAACGAGGTCTGAAATGGTTCTAAGTATATTAACCTTTAATTTTTGGTTAAAGGAATCATCAAAACGAATGTAACATTCTAAATTGATATGAAAAGTATCAGTTTATTGGAATTGCATTGGAGAAATGTTAGTATTCCTCAATATCTAGTTACCCAATAACTGTCAAGGATTTTCTATTACATTCATATTCATATTCAAGATTTTGGCCGATTAAATTAAAAGAAATAACTAAACACAGATTAATCAAATACATAAATGAGCCTGTGCGAGATATTTCCAACAATTTCACGTTTACGTAAGGCAAAGTCTCTGGCGGCCTGTGCAATCGCAAGGTCTGACCGGAGTTTTTGCTATGCGCTCTGTAGATAGACAAGGTCTTGACCTTTCTTCAGGCAGACAGTAAGTAATATAATTGCATTTTGGAGGGTGGCTAAGATGCGCAGTGTATGACCATCACGCACCTACCAAATTGTTGGAAATGTCACGCACAGGCTCAAATAAATATTGAATATTTCAGATTTAATTGCAATTCCTGATTTCGTGTCCGGGGCTATGGAACACTGGGGACTGATCACCTTTAGAGAGACAAATATACTGTATGACCCAGAACAAGCGTCCTCAGCCAACCATCAGAGAGTGGCCATAGTTGTAGCACACGAAGTCTCGCACCAGGTAGGAATACCCTCACATACAGGACGACAAACCTATCGAGTTTTACACGATTTTAGACTTATCTGACTTCAATGAGTCTGAATTTGCAGACGACAAAAGAAACTAGTTGCAACCCGAAAAAAACACTTATCATTTAAAGGTAGAAACTATATTACAGAAGAATAATTTGTTACATGTATTTATAAGCAAATTCTACTAGTCTAAGATAGTTTTATCTGTAAAATCACATGAACTTAATATCTTAAATCATTTAAGATAATTTGGTAACAGGCTGTAATATTTAACAAACATCGACTCCTTGAAGGGACATCAATCGTAGTGCTCTATTATTTTTGATATTTTAATGATCGTTCTTATATTTTGTATCCTATTCATTTTTATCAAAGAAATTAAAATGGCTGAAATACTGCGAATCTATTAAACACCGGTTTATTCGAACCCCTAGTCAGACCAGCCTTTAAAGAATATTAATCAGAAATTGTTACAATCTTGGAAAAGAAAGTATTCGCTTATTGCAATTAAATTTCAAGATATTATCTGTTATCGTCTTTGTCTTTTTTATAGAACAAGATAAGTATTAACCCAGTGTGTGCAATGAAAAAGGTACCTGTTTTCGCGACAGCCGCAAACGCTATTGTCCGAAACGTGACACATCGTAGAATTTCTTTCATTCATCTCTCAAGTTCTATGATTTTCCTCTCCCATTTTAACACGGTATACGTTACGGGCTGTGGAAAGGTTTGGCCGTGTCGGACATAAAACAATGAATGCTCAAAATCTTTTACGGCTGTCGACACGTTCGATTAATGCCCATCCCCTTAACCGCATCATGTTCATCCTTATAATTAGTACAAGCCCTGCGTTCAGGGTGACAACACAGTGCAAACTGTTTTCAAATTGTTAGCAAAATGCTTGTGTAAACCAGGGTTTAATTTGTAAACAGTTTGCACCGTTTGGTCATCTTGAACGCAGAGCTGGTTAAACATTTTCGATATTAATGGCTTCAAATTTGAAATTCAGTGGTTCGGTAATTTAGTAACAATGGCTTGGTGGGAAGATTTGTGGCTGAACGAAGGATTTGCGTCTTACATAGAGTATATAGGATCTGCTGAACACGAACCAAGTTGGGACATGGTATGTACAGTTAAACGAAAATGGTATGGTTATTTCTAATGATGTATCTTATAAGTCACGAACTTACAAAAATGGATAGAATAGACATAAAGGAACTTTATTTTGTTGAAAAAGTAATGCTTTCTTTAGTGTCTGGTAGGTTAGCAGGCGAATCCATTCAGGTAAAAAACTTGAGTTAATAACGGTCCAATATGTATTGCGGAGAGCAACGAATTTGTACGGAATTCCAGGGTACCCTTGATTTCAAAATTAGATTGGCGGTTAGAGTAATTCTCGCATAAGTTCGTGTTAGAAAGAAAGCTATTTATTTTCTGCAAAAAATGATATCGGGAACGAAAAGCCATCTACGTATGTCACTTATTGTAAAAATATCTATCAGAATATTTCAAATACCAAAATTCTGAAATTTCTCCAAAAAGTGCGACTATTGTAAAGTAGTGTTCTTGTTTTCAATCGTATGTTTCAGACGCGAAAAAGTAAATTTCAAATTCATTATTCTTTCATAATACAATACAATACAATACAATACAATATATTTTATTAACGTAATAAGGCCTCTGGCCCATAATACAAACATATTTTCAGTTAACAACACAATACAAAGTGATGTGACAAAATTAAATATTCTCCATAAGCTTTGAAACATACAGACTTAGGTTTTTAATGACGATTGGATTTTCAGATTGGAAAAGTATTGATAAACTCTCTCTACTGGGGTAAGACTTCAGCCAGAATATATAAGTAAATCTCACGGATAAGTTTGAATTTTTCACAAACAAAGAAAGCATGGTATTCATCTTCTAAAATCTAAATATGCCAATTTGAACGGCCATTTGTGTAGAAAAAACTGATCGTTCATTAGATGACAAATACTTTGGCCGTTTAGCCGTTCGTTTCAGTTTATGGGTTTTTCAATAGCGAAGAATATCATTTCGCTGTTAAATCAGTCCATGCAATCTTTACCTTTTTTTTATTTTGTGTAATGTTAAATGGTGTAGATAACATCGCTATATATCTCCCGTAAATAAACGAAATTATATTCTTAAAGTATAGATATTTTAGCACACAACAAATTTTGACTAATCTTCGTTTTCAGCTCGACCAATTCATCACAGAAGACCTTCAACCTGTAATGAGGATAGACGCAGGGCTGGCCTCCCATCCTATAGTTGTCGACGTGAAAGACCCTGCACAGATCAACTCGGTGTTTGACAGCATATCGTACAGCAAGGTAAAAACTCAATCGGAAGACCACTCGGCCAATCTCACGATCAACCTCGGATGTACATAGAAGGACTATTTTTTAAAAATTACGGAAAAACATTTGAAAAACTCGATGACGTCAGTTAAAATGACGTTATCCCTCGAAACTATTCAAGTGAAAACATTCGACGTCACCAACGCTACTCGTTTTAGTCACTTATTTGAAACCATCGCATCCTTATATAAATATCTTTAGATTCTTATATAACGGCTGAAAAAACTTAATTTTTGAGAATGATTCGTCATTCTCAAAAATTAAGATTTTTCGGCCGTTATTTACTGTTAAAGATAAAGATCTAAAGATAGCGCCGGTTGTTTCCGTGCTAGATTTTCTTACACCGTTTCCGCCTAACAAAATGCCCAATTTTGCTACATACCCACCCGCCTTACATACTTCCGAGGTCTGTTGCAGTTTACGGAAATGGCCGAGTGAAGTTCCGAATGGGTAAAAGCTATGTTTAAACATAATTGAAATCTAAAGACAGGACAAGCTAAACAGACGCTTGGGATTCTTGTAGAAAGTCAATGGTATATTACGACAGAACAGATATAAGTGAATATTTAGATATATTCCACACTAACAAAAAAAAAAAAAAATAATGTAGCTTCAATATTAGCAATCAACTTGTTCTCATCATTCTTTAAGACATTTCGACTTCTAAACGAGTAGAATACTTTAGTCTACAATTGATTATCAGAAAAATAGAAAACTTTAAGTAAATAGAGAAATGATTTATAAAATAGATCATGTATCTAGCGAATACAATAATTATGTTGTCTTGTTTAAATATAGGGTTCATCAATTATTAGAATGCTCCTGACGTGGATTGGAGAAGAGAAATTCTTTGAAGGTGTCTCACGCTATCTTAAAAAATATATGTACAGTAACGCCAGAACACCCGATCTGTGGGAAGCTCTCGGAAAGGTGCGTACATGTATATAAGTGACCTACTTCCTCGTTTAGCCTCCAGTGTAGTTCAAATAAGAAATATGTCAAAAAACTATATGCACAAAATTCACCTTTGATCACAAACTTAAACTTTTACAGAACAGAAGAACAGAACAATCATTTTAATAGATTTGTTTCTAGTACTTAGTCACGATTTCATTACATAATATAATCTATTGAAGGGCATAAACGCATTTTACAGCAATATCTAGTTAATACATGCGTGTTCTCGTATGTCTTTGTATTTGTCAGAGTTGCCAAAAAACATTCATTTTGTCTAAAAGCGGAGATTATAACGTTTATAGTAATTCTGTGATGTTTTTACAGCTAACCCAGTTTTTAAATAAATGAATTGAGCCTGCAAATGACATTAACAACGATGAAATGTGCACCAAGCAAAGACCCTGGCAAGCCTGTACATCTGCAGTGTCTGTTCAGAGTCTTCACTTTGCACTTTACAGATAGATCAGGTCTAGGTGTATCTTAAAACAGACGGTCAATCTTCCTGTTGTACTGAGGAACCGTCTATGTTACTCGATAATTCAGCTAACGCATGTTTCAAATTGTTTGAAATGTCTTGCAAAGGCTCAATTATTTTTTGCATTCACATGAAGTGTCGATATGTTATTAACATAATCAAATATCTCCTTTACCATAGCGTTTTAATCAATTTTTTACAATAAAGATAGACAACTACGACGTGTCAACCGTAATGGACACATGGACAAAACAGATGGGATTGCCATATTTGAATGTGGCAGTGAGCGAAAACAGCCGTGGTTTGGTGATAGAACAGAATAGATTCTTGGCAGATCCATCTGCAATTTACAATGCATCGGAGTCGGAGTTCGGGTAAATAGCTGCAATAAGAATAAAGGAAATATTGTGTACACATTGCCGCAAAGAAACCAGAAATGCTTCTTATGAGAAATGCTGCATTCTTCTTTTGACTAATTCTTTCATTAACAATTTACCTGTATATGTATTGAAAAAGCCATGCGTCATGTTATTTTATTTTATTCGGTAAAGAAAATTTAATTTCAACTTTCCTCACATATTTTTTATGTTAAACACCGTCATACTTCTTTTTTTATTCTTTGACTCTATGTCTGTTTCTATCTCATTTTTAACTCCTGATTTATATTCATTTTCAGATACAAATGGTTTATTAAAATAGATTATATTTCCAACAATGCTGACGAAGGTTCTGTATGGCTTCTTCCTAATCAAACATCGGGTATTTATTCATTATTCAGAATTTTAGTTACTTCTTTGATTGATAACAAATACATTCGTAATTGATTTCTGTACAAATGAATTCGTAATTGATTTCATTTTAAATACATGCGTAATTTATTTCATTACAAATGCATTCGTTATTGATTTCCTTAAGTGGTAAGATAAATTCATATACTAATCAGTCTTTGTCCTTTGTACCGTTTTCATTTCAAACATCCAGTCCAATACCTTAAAATATATTGTCCGTGCATTGGTTTCATTATTTAAGTATTTCGACATATATCTTTTTTATTGATTGATGTTCTTTTTCAGTCAGTATACCATTAACAGTGGACCTATCAAATGCCAATAGCTGGGTAAAATTGAACATGAAAGAAACGGGTTACTATCGTGTCAATTACCCACTAGCAATATGGAAACGATTAAGCAAGACACTTGCCGACCCAAATCAAAAGGTAATAAACTAATAGGCTTTGATTTCATTTATACATCGTTCGAAGGAATTGCAATCATATATTTATTTTCTTTAATGTTTTAGGCGGATTGTCTAGGATTAACAGTAGACTATCATTTGATAAACTCAACGCTTAACCTGTTAAATTATCAAAATCTTTCGCTTTCGTTGATTTCACCGTATTAAACGTTATCTAAGCGGAGCCGAAAAAGTGACGTCAAGACGAACGTTGCATAGCAATAGCGTGCAAAATGATGCGCTTTTTGTCCCAAAATTTCCGCATTTTCTTCCATTTTTCTTTGGGATATAAGCCTACTTTTACGGACAGTCGACACATTTACATTGAAACGGTAAATCGTCTGTGGGTAATCCGCGTAACTTCAGTAATGAGATTTTAATAAACCGACGATGAATGTGTTCTCTTTTGCATTTAGCGTGCTAACCCTTTTGATTTTAGGAGTACTCACACGTTGAGAATAATTTTCAATGCCGTATCTATCGACCTTATGCACTAAATTAATATGCATTCTCGCCAGGTAAAAACTAACGCAGTGTAACGTTTGAAGAGGAGGCAACAATTATGGGTATAAGATAAATGTCATATACGACGTTGACCCATTTCGGATCATTTTCTTTGAATGAATCACGGCTGGCTATGCACTTTGTTCGTTACAACTGAATATCAACTTGACAGACATTTACTGTAAATTGAGAACTTGATAAAAATGCATTCATTTACAGATACTGGGCACTGCAGACCGTTCTAACTTGCTAGACGACGCTTTTAATCTGGCACGTGCAGGGTTGCTAAGTTATGATGTTGCGTTAAATATGACAATGTATCTTAACGGAGAGAAAGAATATCTCCCTTGGGACACGGCGAGAGATGGATTTTCCTATATATCCAGTATGTTGGAATTCACCGGGGACTTTGGGCTGTTACAGGTAATTCGAGCTTGACGGAATTGTTGACAGTCCATTCAGATAGTTGTGACAAATATCTGACTAGAAAGTCTACAATTTCGGCTAGGATTATCAAGAATTTTCTTCGATTAGGAAAATATCTATGAAACAATTTGAGGGTTTTATATGTCCATTGTTCGATTTGAGAAAAATATTGGTATTACAAATAAGAACCTCATGCCAAAAGAGTATACCTTGAAAGACAAATGCTTAAATCATAAAATTTTATCTGTCTGTATCAAACAGGTTTGACATCATCAAGCAGAGGCCATTTAAAAAATATTAAAAATAATTTGGGGTTAATCATTCAAAATTCAAAATAACATCTATAAGCAAAATGTATCAAACCTGGTCCATACGAACAAGATTAGGGACCACCAGAAAATATATAGGCGATAGGGAAAACCTTAATCAAACGGACGTACATTCGCTCCTTTTTGGGAGAAAGGGAGGACAGAGTAAGGGTTTCAAGGGATAATTCTAATGATTTTAAAAATGGTGATTGGTGAAAACATCGTATCTTCAGCTTGAACGATATCTTCGACAGATAATTTATTTTGTATAATACAATTGCGAAATATGCGTTATGGTAGTTACGCTCTTGTCGTCAGTATGCGCAATCCGCGCAGTTTGACAGAGATTAGCACTTTTCGTATTTCCCAGATTGTCTTTTTTCGCCTTTTTTAAGTCACATTTTAATATGGAAATTGTAAGACAACGTATGAGTATTATTTACTCATATTTTTTTGGAAAATATATTTCCAAAATTAAAAGTAAAAAATAGAAAAAAAAACGGTACTGTTTTACATAAATCTCTCATTTTTACCGATGTTATAGTAGTTTGTATATTACGAATACGAATACAAAAGTAGTATATTCAGTCTAGAATGAGATTCACAATCATTGGTGTAAGTAGAATTTATAAGGCACCATATCGAACAAAATAAACAGAAAAAAAATATAATTAAGGTTTATTACCAGAACAATTTTCAATTGCAGACATACATACAGAGCCGGGTATCTGCCATTTACGATAAAACTGGATTTGATGACAGCGCGGGAAACCATCTAGAGAAGTAATTTTAAAATCCATAGTTAACATTCAATTTTTTTCAAGCTTGAAAGTGATTTACAATGATAATTAGTGTCTACGATTTAGGTCATTTTTTTTTTCGGAGTAATTCCCCGGTGCATTTCGTAAATCCACGGTGTATTTCGTATATCCCCGTGCCGTCGTGCAGTTAAAACATCGCGAAATTGAATATCATTCCGATCAAACCATTCTTAATCGCACACTCAGCGCTCCATTCATTCATTCCAAACACTTACTCAAACCATTCAAACACGCTCCAAAATCTGACATGCACAGCATATTTGTTTCGCTACGGTATACTAAAACATCATCATAGGACACCGGGCAATATTTTGAGTAAATTGTATATATACTTGACTCCAAAAGAAACGTCCACAAGTATAATGTCTTATGATAACATAACCGATTATGACTTGCATTTTTTTTTATAAACCTGTGAAAATCATTTTTCTTTTCTTATCTATCCTTTGGTTGTTAGGTTAAGTGTTATTTCCGTAGCAACGCATTTTTAGTAAACGCCCCCCCCCCCCCCCCCCCCCCCCCCCTAAGCTTGCAGGATCTGATGCACGAAGGTTTAATGAAATTTTTTAATGTTAAATGAAAGACATTTTGGCACCTGGCAATAAACCATATAAAAGTTATTATAGTTTTGCTGACGTCAAACGTTACGTGTTATCAGTCAAAATTGGGTCTATGGAGTTAAGCCATTAAAAGTAGGCGTTGCGTTATTAATACAAACTTCAAACTGTTCCTGAAACTTGAAGGATAGTTTTTTAAAAAGTTTAAGCTTCTTTGAACAGTTTTCCGGTTTAATTTTAAAGACTGGTGCCACTAGCCATGTCTTTTAGTCTTTACTTGTTACTACAGAGACAAGATACTGACATCAAATCGTATTGTTGTTTGATTATAGCAGACAATCTGTTAATCATTAGCACTCTTAGATTTGACAAATCTGGTAGACATTATCGCTCCTCTTAAGGCCAAAAATAGCGTCTTATAAGCCAAATTTCTGAAGAAAAATGACGTTTTGAAAGCCCGCTTGATACTTACCGAATCCTCTGTAACTCGTCAATCGACCTTAATCATTAATGTCCTAGTTTCATCCTCTTTCGGGCGGGTTTTCACCATAAACAAAGGATTGATGCCTACCCCCACCCACTCTCCAACCATGCAATCTGAGTGGGTTACGAAAGATGTTTCAGACAAAAGGAACAACTTTTTTAAAACCGATTTAATGTGTGGGCATTGCTTTAGACCTCACTTGCGAAATGGGTAATCTTTTCCATAATGGAATAACCATTTTCACACGAGTGAACTTTTTTTAATATTAGTGTCAAAAGAGGCGTATCTATTTATCAACTGTCTCGGGAAGCATCATTATTTCATCCCATATATGCGGTTATATGGTTGTTCTACCAAAAGAAACAAAGAACGATTAAAACTCGTTCAAAGATTTATAATCATTTCAATTCGTATTTTGCAGACGTTTCTTTTGCAGTTAAGTATATTTAACAGAGCGGTTATATACGAAACCTAGTGGAGACTTCTTTATATAATATTTTGGTAGGGCGTATTGAAAATTTTTGTGTGTTTGCTTTAAGGGTTTTGCGTCGCAAATAAGAAATATTGTATAGATTGAGAAGCAAAAAACAACATGCATTCGTTAGCTATTGTACATCGACATTAATAGAATGACAGTCTAATTTAATTAAAATGACAAAATGTCATACAGCGAAATTTTGAATTGATGTTGGCTACACAATATATTTGTTTTCTGCCTAAATTCGTGACGTTTCCAAAACCATAAAGATTTGTTATCAATATTTCTTTCACTTCCAAAAAGATGATTTTGCATGACTATTTTCCATGATAACAATAATTACAATACCGCTTCCAATAATGATAATGATAAATATTAGAAACAATTGAAAGTATTATTTGATTTTCGTTTAAACTTGGTATTTTTTCATCCTATGAAATGGCAATTTACCCATTCCTCATTTTATTTTCTTCTCTCAACATTTTAAATACATGATTGAAACCATTTTATTTTTGACAGGTTAAAGCGTTCAAGGATCATATCGTTAGCATGTGGATATGGACACGGGGGTTGCTTAAATGACTCCTACAGTCTCTTCATAGACTGGCTGTATAATGGAAAAGAGTGCGTGTTTTTTCAGTTTCTTAACTTTTCGTGTATTTTTATTCAAGAATTTAAAACTTAATAGTTCCCACTTATTTTCTTCTACATTTGAAATCTTTTAAATGTGCATATTGGGTATCAAACATCATGTCAAGGGTTTTTTTTTCTCAAATACAAAATGCAATGTCTGTGCTGTTATCGGGGAATCCATTAATTAAATATAAATATCTTCATAAAACAAGTGACATTCTTTACTTTAATATTTGTTTAGAGCTTAAAGTTATTCAATTGACCTAAGCTAAGAAAAAGTTTACGTGATTACGAGAAATAGAATGTTACATTTGATATAGCCTATATGACTATTAAAATGTTATTGTAATAATACTGCAACTCGTCTTTAAGCACATATCCAACGGCCTCTTTTTATTGTTGATGGTTATTTGATCTTCAGCCTTAGGTGTTTCTTAGTTCATCATATGTATGAATCGTAAGAGCCGGTTACCATATACGGAGAGCATGGTAAAGACTCGGACCAGACTCTCTATATGCAAAGTCTTTACTCGGCGTACTGATTGTAAACTTGTCGTTAATGTATTTCATCTTTTAATTTATCAGAATCTCTCCAAATCTACGAACATTCGTGTACAGTTACGGTATGGAACGGTCACAATCTCCCGATGACTGGCACACTATGTGGCAACGATACAAAAATGAAACAGTGCCACAAGAAAAGAGTAAACTGAGAGCCGCTCTAGCTAGGACTAAAACCACGTGGCTGTTAATGAGGTTTTGTTTTAATTGAGACGCTTTTTTCTTGAACTCTTTTTCCATGAAGGTAAAATACAGGATATGACAGTGCAATATTTTGATTTGAAGAATGAACCCTATTGAAATATGACAATGTTCGATTTGAAAACACGGAGAAATGGTCCTCGAGACCTTCCTTCGAATTACACTCTTGGAAACAAAATTTTGGCTTAATCTTCATAATACTTGATTAGGGTGTGTCTGGTCATATGGAAGAATATCTTGTCACATAGAAGAATGTATGTGTTGTAACAACATGGGTGTAAGATGTATGTCTAGGTATATGGACACAGAATGTACATGTATATGTGGTCACATGGATGTAGGATGCATGTGTGGTCACTTAGATTTTGGATGTATGTGTGGTCACATTGATGTAGGGTGTATGTATGTTCACTTATATGTAGAATGTATGCGTGGTCACATGAATGTAGATTGTATGTCTGATCATATGAATATAGGATGTAAATGTGGTCACAATGATGTAGGATGTATGTGTGGTCATATGGATGTAGGATGTATATTCGTTCAAATGGATGTAGAATTTATTTGCGGTCACATGGATGTAGAATTTATGTGTGGTCACATAGATGTTAAATGTATGTGCGGTCACATGCATGAAGGATGTATGTCTGGTCACATGGATGTAGGATGTATGTCTGATCACATGGACGTAGGATGTATGCGTGGTCACATGAATGTAGATTGAACGTCTGATCATATGGATGAAGGATGTATGTCTGGTCACATGGATGTTTTTGTTTAGTAAGATGGATGTAAGATGTATGTGTAGTCAAATGGATGTAGGATGTATGTCTGGTCACATGGAGTTATGAGATAAATATAGTGTTTGTATGAAAAAGATATCTGACTCGGTTGTGGGAATTGATAATTGTCTCAGCAGAGCTTCGACAATTATCATTTCCCCCAACCTCATTAGATTTTTTTCAAAGAAAACACTAGGTACGTATTATATATAAGTCACATAAAAATCCATTTCAAGATACATCGAATACGCCCAGGATGAAGATAACGTACGAGAACAAGACTATTTCACCGTACTTGGATATATAGCTGGTAACCCTGTTGGACGAGGTCTAGTCTGGACGTGGGTGCGTGAACATTGGCAAGACCTTGTTGATAGGTATGTCTGTTTTCAGCTAACCACATCGTGAAATTGACACCCATCTTGATCAAAACCTTTCAAAATCAACCGCTCATCACTCCAATCATTTATTCGAAAACACTCTTATCACTCAAAAACGTTCCTGAATTATTTAAAAAAAAAACTGCTTCGAAACCGTTTTTTTTATGAACAACATTTCAATCAAAGCGATCAAATTATAGCGCTTTCATTAGCTGGTGTTTATTTTTTTACCGTCTGATTGGTCAGGGAAGACACACAAACAAAAATCTTCGTATAATCTATTAAAGGGAGGCAAAGAATAGTTGATTAGTATGTTTGGTTTGAAACACGTACAAGTTTGGAACCCGGCGCGGTAAACACACCAAACAAATGCGTCTTATTGAAAAGTCATTCCAATGTCCATTTTGAAATAAGCATGTAGTAATACTGATAGTTTTCATAAAACGAATATAGATTACTTTGAAGCTTCGTGTGAATACTGATTCCTAATTAATACAACGACTATAGATTTCGTATTGGAAAAAGCCTAGCAATATGTCATGTAAACTTTTTATACAGATTTGGGCTGTATCAGAGATATTTTGGGCGACTCATTCCAGCCATTGTCTCGGACTTCAACACCCAGTATCAACTAGAAGAGGTGAGCACACAGATGATTGATTGAATGGAGTTTACCGCCGCTTTCAACATTTTTTTCAGTTATATCGAGGCGACTGGAGCAACTTACAATGGATTCCTGGTATTTCTCTCAACAGTACAACCATCACATTCTTTCCCAGCCTCCAGCTGCTATCTCACATAGGTCTACGATTATCACCCATTGGTTAGAGACAAATAGTTGGAAAGAATAAGTGTCGCCGTCGGGGATCGAACCCGGGACTTCTAGATTGACAGACTGACAGTCCGACGCGCTATCAACTTTGCTATCACGGCGGCCAAGCCGAGGATACAGAGGGGTTTTTCTTACCATTTGTCTTCAAAAGAGGACAGTATTAGACGTTAGAAGTCCGTTTTACCCTTTGCTGTTTAAACCCTGCTTTTAACGTGCCTGTGATTTTATGATTGAGAAAACATTGTGAAAAAAGAAGAAATTGCTTCTGACAAGCAATTTCTTCTTTTTCCACACCATTTTCTACCCTACTGAATGGTTATTTTTTCAAATTCAATCCACTTTAAATTTTCGTCTGCAAAACCTTTGAATTTGGACAGGCCCAAAATTTTGTAAAACAGGAAAGGGTTAATACTTGTTTAAACATGGACCTTTTAGACAGCACAGTTAGGACAAGCACTCGAGTACCCGGGTATCGGGTAGGGTAACGCTCCTAACCAGGTCCTCAATTATTTAACGTTGCCCAACTATTATATCAGCACTATGTCCCTTTGGTGATCAACTTTAGAAAAGAATTGCAGACTGTCTGCAAGCAGTAAGCAGTCTGCAGTCTGCAATTCTTTTCTGGGGTTGACTTCCGGATGGTCGTACGGACTTATAGGCCCCGAGGTCAGGGCCCGAGGTTGTAAAACGTTTCTCATTCTCAATTCAAAATTTTCTCTAATTTTAATTTGATATTAAAGCTGTAATTCTGTTTTAATACTCATTTTAATGTATTAAAATAAAAGATTATATAAATAAGTTGTTATAAATAACTAACTAATATAATCTTTCATTTTCATACATATATTTAAATCTAAAATTTGAGAAAATTCACAGGTGAGCCTGAGAAAAGTTTTATAGCCTCGGGCCCAGATAGTTTGGAAAGTTTTTATTCATTCAATATTTTCCAGGTAAAAGCATTCTTCAATAGATACCCTGAAGCAGGAGCGGGTGCTAACGGTCGGAAGCAAGCCCTGGAGAGTATTCAACGAAATATAAAATGGATGACACAAAACAAAAACACTATAGTCGAATGGCTTAAGCAACACCAAGAGCCCGCGCCCTCGGGAGAGCTCTGGCAATAGTGGTTTATACACAAAACTGGTCAGGCGAAAAGGGATCGTCTGGGTAGTGCGCAAAGAAGTGATCCTAGAGTAAAACCTTTTCGCAATAAGATGATTTTTTGTGTCTGGATTTAAAATTCTACCACCCTGTAGAGGGATTTTGGAAATGCAACATCCACCTGACCTCTTACGAAACCAATCCCTTTTTCAAATAACTATATCATGAAGTTCCCAGATAGACCCTTTTCACATGACGTAAGTGAAAAGTTCGCAATGTAGGATAGGATGAGTTGTACAGCTACGGGTGAAGATTTGAGACGAGAAAGGTCCAAATTGAAAGGTAGAATACAGTTAACAACAACGTGATTTTGACGAGATGAATTATTTTGGAATTATTTTGAAATGAAATTGAATGAGTGTATTGGGCGAGTTTTAGTGAATTCTAAGGGAGGTAATCTTATATCGCTAATTTTGTTCAGGGTGAACAAAATTATCGATATTTATTACCTCCCTTTAATAAATTATACCAACAATTTCTCTAAAAGCTTCCTATTTCTCCAAAAACCTATCAGGCGCTTATAATTTGAATTAATTTGAATTATATCAGTAAAATCGCTATTTTTTGTAGCTTTATCTATTTCGAATGCCGTTATTGGTTCTATCTTTTTTTGATTGAGTTAGGAGCGTTTTTTGAATGCTTTAAATGAGTGTTTAGAATGAATCAATCACTCAAATCGATAAAAAAAACATATCCAAAATCATTTGAAAACATTCAGAAATCGTTCAAGACGATCAACATTTTATTTAAATCGACCAAATTATTCACGACTCTATTGACTTGTGTGGATTTTCTAGTGTCTGAATGGTCCGAGAAGACACACAATCAAATTAAAAAATCATTCGAAAATCATAATTTGTCAATTTCACGGTGTTGTTAACTGTACCAGTGATCACCAAGAAATCGGAATTCCTTTCGTTTTGTCGGATATTCTTCTTGCAGACTAGTAAACTTGCGGCTTAAACGTTTAGTTTGGACAGTGTTACTCCAAAAAAACGTTCCCGGGAGCTTAACATAACATGGTCAGGGAGCTTTTATTTCGTAAGCATTTTCTGATTGAAAATTGATGTCTTTTTAGCCATTTTCCCTTTAATTTGACGTGAATTTCCTCTTAACAATCATATGAATAATTGTTTAGAGGAAATTCATCTCAAATTAGAGAAGTTTCAAAAAAGTTCCTAAAATTAAGGGATAAGAAGTGGGGCTTCTTAGTAAAAAATGTAGGGGTACTACTATAATGGAGGGCGCTTTTATTAGAGAAAATAAGGTATTCTAATAGCGTCAATCAATCGATAAATCGCTTGTCCCGTTCATTGAACTCCGTCACAAAACACCCGTAAAAATATAACTGAAATTATCTGCAAAATATATGTTCACGGACAAAAAAAATGTCGACGGAAGATTTAAACGTCGTAAATAAAATGTATTAACTGGGGTTACGACGTTTCAGTCTGATATTTTACTAAAATACTTCAACCAGAGTCGCTGAAAATGTTGGAGTTTAACAGCCACCTCATTATAATTGACTGTTTTAATTGGTCAATCGATTTGTTTAATTCCACAACAGCGAGCTTGCAAATGTTTTAATTTTCTGTAAAATATATGTCAACATAGAAAAGAATAAAATGATATGTTTGAAAACCTGTGTTTTGTGTATTTTTCATTATTGCTGCTAATATGGTTTTCGGTTACGAGAGTTTTAAAGCGCACGGGCGGTTTTATGTTGTAACAGGTATGAATTCAGTGTTTGATTTCTTACTGTAGTTTTAAGAGATGGAGAGAGGATTTTTTGAAATCATTGACTCGTATCAAACTAAAAAAACTTAATTATACTGTATGAATTCGCGACGCGGATTCATACATAGATGTGATAAAGTTTCAGTTCAAACCTCAATGAATTCAATGAATACTGCATGTATCTTTATCTCTTATAATTTGTTATTATGAAGCAAACAGTAAAGATTTCTTCAAAACAAGACAGACTTTTCATGGGACTACTTTGTGTGCTTTTTACAAAATGGCGCTATCTCAAAAGTGTTTTCATTGATTAATGAAACCAAATTTTCAGCCAACCAGAATGCGCGTATCTTGATAAACACAACTAAAATTAAGTAATATGTTTATGGACAGTTTATGGTAGCATAGAAGAAAAGCTTTCGACCACTGACCACGAAAGCGACAAATAGGGCCTACATGTACGTACTCGTAAGGTCTGTTAGATGTACGTGACCTCAAACATAGTTACTACAGCTTATTATGGATGCAGTTGGGATATTTGTGGTCACCTGGGTAAAATTGTCATCTAACAAATCATCAGATCGTTGCTCAAAATCTCGCTACAAATTAACATCATTATACTAAATTTACTTGTAAAAATGTGTGAAAGGGCGCTTTTTAAATAAAATTTCACGCGCTGCCGTAAATTTAGTGTGCTTTCGCAAATAAAATTGCGCTTATGAAATGTACATGAGATTGCGCTCTTTCGTAACATAGGCGTAACTAGGACTTTGAAATCTATACGCCCTCAGACGGCGACCAACATAAAATATATAGGATAACTGCAATATGTATACTGTGACAAAGATGAATCCCTTCGTCCGCTCCCCTTTTCTATGATTTGAGTGCTGGTGAATAATCTAAACATCGTAACTACAGCTTGAATAAGCTGTAGTTTCGATGCTATGATCATTCGCCAACGATATAATAATTTTCAACAGATGATTGTTTCTTATACGAACTTGCCTAAGTTGCGTAAAGGGTGTTACACCCTTGTATAAAGCATTAACATCTCAACTAACTAAAACAGGAGTAAAATTAAGAGCACCTAGAAAACTATTCTGCCATTTAGAATGTTGTTTTCATGCTTGTCAGTCTAGTTTTTGTTAGAGAATTTTTACAAAAAATGCTTCAGAGGTTAGGGTGATTTTTTTATTAGATATACCTGGAACATATCGCAAACATTTAAGGATTGGTAAAAAGATCTAACTGGCTATTGTCAACTTTTTTAGGTTGTTCGTTTCCGCCTACTGGGTCACTCGATAATAAGCTTTATAGATGTACTGTAAGTCAAAGTAACAGTATATATTTATTACACCCAAGTATACATTATGGTCAAACAATAGGGGGAATGATAAAATAATTTTCTATCGTTGAGGAAACAATCAATGTACTGCCGGAAGCCGAAGAGACAGAGAGAGCGAGAGAGAAAGCATGCTCGCGAGATAGATGGATAGACAGATAGAGAGAGAGAGAGAGAGAGAGAGAGAGAGAAAGAGAGAGAGAGAGAGAGAGAGAGAGAGAGAGAGAGAGAGAGAGAGAGAGAGAGAGAGAGAGAGAGAGAGAGAGAATGAGAGAGAGATTTCCCGCGCTTTCAATGGTCACGTGACAGCTAAATTTAGAAATTTAGGACGGCACGGCGTACATGGTCGGTTGATTTTAAAGCGTGGGTAAGTTCTTTGTTGTTATTCATTGATGTTAAGCGATTAACTGGAAATATTTGTGATTTCTCTGTAAATCTTAAGAAACTAACGTAATTAGGTAGAATGAGCTTAAAATATTAAAAGCTGAATTTTAAAGGATAGAGCGAACACTGTTATTTTATACAATTATGTCGCCTTTATGCCAGATTGTGGTAACTATCAACACAGCCAGCAATCGTTACAACTGTAGTTCACGAAAACCTTTATTTACATGAAGGTTTAATTTTCGATCCCATCGTGGGCCCCTGTGTCTATGTATGATGGGGTTAGGCGGACACATATTTTTCCTTTACGGTAACAGCAAAGTAATATGCAGGCAAGAGAGACCAAAATATTACAACTGCAGCTAGTGTTACGTTTCAGATATAGTTATCTGTCTACCGAACGAAATATTTTATAGGTAGTGTAAAACTGATCTTATTTTAACCCTTGTAATGCTACTTACACTTGGGGCCGACACATGATAATTTAGCCATGTAGGTTTAAGAAAAAGTTCAATGTTATACATATAGACGAGGGACTGGACTCCACTAAAGCACCCACCTACTCCGGCTTCGTATAATGGGATCACCCACGGCGTCCGGTGCACTTCTTTGTCGGGAGCATAACTCCGTAACCTTATGTCCGATTTTCTTAAAACTTGGCAGATATAGTCTTCTCTTCATTGCGGAGTTTAGTTAAAAGAGCGATAATTCTACCTGGTCTATTTTTGGTGTAATTGCCCTTTTTTTATACTAAATAACCATAGCTCTACCTATCCTTCCTTAGTTATTTCCCTTTTTTTTTCCATACTTTGTTCTTGCCCTGAGCATGTCTCTAAAGGTATAGGAGCTATGATAATGAAACTTGATGGGTAGATAGATCTTATCAAGGGAAAGTGCAGTGCAAAAGGACCAAAACTTTATCCGGATTATTTTTTGAGATATACCCCTGTCGGACTGTCAATCTAGAGGTCCCGGGTTCAATCCCCGACGGCGGCACTCATTCTTTCCGACTATTTGTCTCTCACCAATGTATTGATAATCTTAGACCTATGTAAGATAGCAGCTGGAGGCCAGGAAAGGATGAGGTGGTTGTACTGGTGAGAGAAATGCCAGGAAACCAATATTTGGTGTTCCAACCGCCACGATATAACTGAAAAAAATGTTGAAAGTGGCATAAAACTCCATTCAATCAAACAATCAATGAAGTTTTTTCATACTTGAATCTTGTCCGGAGCATGTCTCTAAGTATTTTAACTATTATCATGAAAATTCATGGGTAGATAGCTCTCATCAAGAAGAATTGCAGTGCAAAAGCACCATAACTCTACCTGGCTTATTTTTTTTATTTATTGCCCTTCGCTCTTCTACATGCTTGAATCTCGTCCAGATCTTTTTGATCATAATAATAATAATATACTCCTACAACAATTATTCATCTGTTTGTCTACACAAAAATAGTATAAAAGATATTCTCTCAAAATCACTTCAATTCTACTCTTAACCCAAAGTTACACCAAACTGTGTGATGGGCGGGTCTTGTTACAATTTGGCACCTTGTTCGGCTTGGATTTTCATCTACCATCCATCAATGAACAGCCGAGTATAGGGACCCGTAGGCGGTGCTCTTGTTGGCTCCACTGGCCGAAGGCAAGCGCGTTATTGTCAGGGCGGTGATATTCTTTAAATTTCTTTCCTTCCAAACCTTTGGGCCGATTTCAATGAAACTGTGCTTGAATATTCCCTGTGTGGCCCTTTACCTAGATTGGTAAAGACATTTTGATTAAAACATCTTCTCCTCCAAAACCTATGGGCCGATTTCAATGAAACTTGGCATGGATATTCATTGGGTGACCCTTTACTTAAATTGGTAAAAAAATTTTGATTGACCCCCCCAAATATGGGCGTGGCAGGGCGGGGCTTATTTTCACTATTAAATCTTAAAACATCTTCTCCTTCCAAACCTATGGGCCGATTTGAATGAAACTTGGCATGGATGTTCATTGGGTGACCCTTTACCTAAATTGGTAAAGAAATTTTGATTGACCCCCAAAATATAGGCGTGGTAGGGTTGGGCTTATTTTCACTATAAAATCTTTAAACGTCTTCTCCATCCAAACAATTGGTCCGATTTCAATGAAACTGTGCTTGAATGTTCCTTGGGTGACCATTTACCTAAATAAAGAAATTTTGATTGATCCCCAAATATATGCGTGGCAGGGCGGGGCTTATTTTCACTACCAAGGTTTTTCATAGGTACTCGCTTTTCACTACGGGTGGTCATGAATTTTCGATTTATTTGGATCGACGAATTATAAACAGATATTTTTTGGCGCAAATGAACGTGTTACCTATAGCCCGAGGTCATATCTCTCCTTTATTCAACAATTTTTTTTCAGTTCGATGAATGACAACCTTTACGAAATCATTTCAGGTGCTTTCAAGACAATCTAGTACTAGTAACTAAAAGAGAAAATCCTCCAAGTAAGAAGACATCGCCTGACCTTCTATAATAAGAACATTCGTCTCCAGGCTCTAGTTTGAACCCCGATGATTCACCAGAGTAAATGCATATAGCAGTGATACGATTCAGAATGTATTTTAGACTTTAGATAGTTTTAACACCAACACCATAACACAGCCTTGTCTGAAACCAGATTAGACCAGTATTTGTGAAGGAGGAATCCGAATAGTTTCAGATGGCATTAACCACCCCAAATAGGTAGATGTATATACATGTACGGATGAGAAACAACGAACATGTACATCTATGTGGCGTTTTTTTATGATGCTTTCACAAAACCGTGACTTTTTAATGATTACCACAAAATTAGTACAGAAGAGAATCCAAATAAACTTTACATTCATGGGAAGGGCATCATTTCTTCTGGCGAATTCAAATGTTTGACCTTAAAACATAAAAGTGGGAAACCACGTAAATTTGACTTATGTGAGAAACTTCAATTGCAGCTGTCTGAAACACCACATTATTATGCATTCAGGCGAGAAACTATATAAATGTGATATATGTGGGAAGTCATTTGCTCACACTAGCATTCTGAAATATCACATTAGATCTCATACTGGTGAAAAACCATATAAATGTGACATATGTGGAAAAGAATTCACTCAGCCTGGGAATCTTACAACTCATATCAGAATTCATACTGGTGAGAAATTATATAAATGTGAAATTTGTGGGAAAGAATTCACACAATCCGGCAGTCTTACAACTCATATGAGAAGACATACTGGTGAGAAGCCATATAAATGTAGAATTTGTGGGAGAGAATTTACTCAATCTGGGAATCTTACAGCACACATAAGAAAACATAATGGTGAGAAATTGTATAAATGTGACTTTTGTGGAAAAAAATTCACTCAGTCCGGTAATCTTACATCACACATAAGAAAGCATACTGGTGAGAAATTATATAAATGTGACTTCTGTGGGAAGGAATTTTATCAATCCGGGAGTCTTACAACTCACATGAGAAAACATACTGGTTAGACACTTTTAATACTTTTTATTTATATGTGTATGAAAGAATTGAGAAACTCAAGCGATGTTAGCAAAAGCACCAGAAAACATACTGCCCAAAACTTTAATGAATTTTTATCTGCGATGTATTTTGTATCAAAATTTAACTAATTTCACACATAAC
Source organism: Fragum whitleyi (assembly GCA_948146395.1). NCBI lineage: Eukaryota > Metazoa > Mollusca > Bivalvia > Cardiida > Cardiidae > Fragum > Fragum whitleyi. The sequence continues at coordinate 57,261,570 of OX411545.1, read as the reverse complement.
CGGTGTCATGGTTTGTGCACATTTATATTCTAAGATATTAAAAAAGGCAGTGCTTCAAAATTCCAGAAGTTTTGTGCAACATGCCGTAATTACAAACTTGTCTTTTTAAATTGGCATTATTCCTAATGTTTATATTGCTGAAAATAACAACTAGAAAGCATCTTTATACAAGATTGAATATCTTTTTATCAGAAACCCAGCTTGTAATATATTTAGAATCAATTAGAATCAATTTATTAATGAAAAAACATGGATTTGGCATTTGATATGGATGTAATATACTTAGTTCCAAAAGAAAGTGTGCACTTTTGAAATTTTAATATCTCTGAAATAACACCATCTATCGTCATGAAACGTCGTATGACTATTCCCAAGAGTATGAGCAAACAATATTTGAAAATAAAAATCTCGCGATGAGCAAAGGTTTTCTACTAAATTGAAAATTTTGATTTTGCATGTTTTGCATGTGCACCACGCGTTAGACAAAAATTGGTCGGAAAATGTATTCAGTTGAATCTTTACGGCTTTCCTACGCATAAAATCACATCTTCAATGCAATTGTGAATGCTGCTACAGCGTGGTTTGACTACCAAAAAGCGTCGTTGAACAAATTTGAACCTTGTCAGATTTAGAACGTTTTTAAAAGCTGATTGAACATTCATATTCCAATAGAAATCGATGCTATCATTTTGTAAGGCCTTTCATAAGCAAATCGAGATGTCATAGAACGCCAAAGCACCATCCAATGAGAAGTTACTGGCCTAACAACGTAGCACTATCTAACGTTGACGTACACGTAACGTCTGCATAAAAAAATTAAAGTTTTGTTTGGAAATGGTTTAGAATGGCTTTTAAAACTCTATAATGCATCACAAACACATAACCCTTACCAAAGAAAAAGTTGTACGGAGGTCAAATCTCAACATTTTAAGTTCCGTCTGCGCGTATGCAGCATGCGATACTTTATCAAAATCTGATTTGACACTTAATTTCAAAGGGTCTTGACTAAAGAATGGTATCGAATTAACTCCATAATTTTTCATCAAACTTTGTAAAAATCAGGAGAAATGCAAAAGGTGAAAGTGCACACTTTCTTATGGAACTCAGTATATTTGTTGCAAACCAATATCATAATCTTAAAACAGACATTTAAAAGTTTTCATGTAACAAAGTGTACATACAATGTTCATAAAAGGATTTGCCATTTGTTTCATTGAATATTTTCATTTAAAAGTTAATTACTGAAATAGTCAGAATGTTGGTAAACGTGTCGTCGATATTACCACAAGATTATTCGCCTGTTTAATACCATAATTATTATATTTCTTGTAAATGTTTGGAGATGAGAATCTGTATCTGTAAGAAACAATGAATAAAGAATCTTTAATCTATATATTGCTTTTCTCCTGTAAAAAGAAGACCTAAAACAATCTTCATTCCTATCAAAATGTTTGCATACCTTTTATCAATGAATTTCTTTCATAGTTTTTTTTTCCATAATTATGAAATATGTCCTTTTTGAATTTCGAAATTGTAAAATATTTCTTTTGATTTCGGCTTTTTTCCTGTGATTATTTGTTTTCAAATACATGTATTGTAAAACTTTATGGGAAAAAACATGCAGAAGGCAAGGCTTAATTAAAGTAAATCTTGCTACTGCTTTCATATGCCATACTTTCTTCGAAAAAAATTAAAATGGAAAGCCTTAATTCTTTTGGTCATTATTAAGTGAACATATTTCTCATATGTACACATAGATGATATTAATTAAGTGGTCATAATATAACAAATTTATTGAGCGAGTCGTTTATAAACGGATAAAAATCAAAGTACTGAAAGTATTGATAAGTTGGAATGCGTTCCAGAGCCGGTGACCTCAAGCTACTAGCGAAGCTGACGCCTCCCGCCCACCACAGGTGATCACATAATACGTCTCGTCTTTTGACGGGCGTATTTAAATCAATGTATTTCAACAACGAGAGACGCTTAAACCAGTGAATCGCTATACAGGCCTGAATCTGATGGAAGAAAAATTATACCAAGAGGGACAGAATGGCTCTAAACCGCTCACCTGAATTCGATTGCAGTGGATCTTATCCAAGAAACTTTCTGGCAAAGATTCATTCAAACTTGCCTAATTGTCGAAGAGGAGATATTATCCGAATTATAAGCAGTCATAATAGACCCTGTCAACCCATTTATTACAGAGGAGACTCAAAATTAGCCCTACCCTGCCACGCCCATATTTATGGGCTAATGAAATTTTGCCAACAATATTTGGAGAAGGTCATCAAAGGAACATTCTTGCAAAGTTTCATTGAAATCTGCCCAGTGGTTCAGGAGGAGATGTCGTTCAAAGATTTTGGGCTCAAAATAAAGCCCGCCCTGCCATACCCATATTTATTTGCCAATTAGAATATAGCGAGAATTTTGAAAAGGGTCACCCAGGGAACATTCTGGCACAATTTCATTGAAATTTGCCCAACCGGTTTAGGAGAAGAAGTTTTAAGAAGGGTGACGACTCACGACGGACGACGGAGTCAGGGTGATCCAAAAGCTCCCCTTGAGCACGTTGTGGTAAGGTGAGCTAAAAAGGAAGAAAATGATACGGACCATACAGTCGACTAATGGACACACAGGCGACCTTATAAACTCAAAACAGTTTTTAAGTTGGAATGCGGAGCAATTCCAACTTAGATTTAACAAAACCGCAAAATGAACACAAGATAATTTAATTTCGGGTTTCTTGAGAACACATATCACGTGAACAGGATGTGAATACATTTCGGCCTATTTTGTATATCTCAACTTGACAAAGACATACAGTTTATTTCATCAAAAAGTAATAATGCTGTACAATTACACAACTATCACTTCGTGATTATTATTAACACGCTAATTTATGTTTTAAACGACATTTATTGAAAGTTGCGTACGAATATATTAGTATCACATGTTTGCATTACTATATTTGGAAATCATGTGATAAGTCACTTGATAATTAGCACTAGCCAATCACGTGATCTACTTATTTGGTAATGTCGCGATCCGTTTTCTCAGTATTGTGGCAATAGCACAGACCAATCACGTGATCTGCTTATTTAGTAAGGTCGCGACCTGTTTTTTCGTAGAATTATGTTATAGCTTCTTTAAAAGGTATAGTTTCTCTTTTCTGAACGACCTTATTACACATTTAACTTTTAACAAGGAATTATATTGTAAATTTCTGTCTAAGCTACGAAATAAATACCCTTTTTTAAGTGATGATACACTTTTAAAGTTAATATATATTTTTGCAACATATTGTCGTTTGTTTTCCGTCATATTGCAGTTATCTACATGAATGTTTTATTGTAAAAACCCAATACTCATCCAATAAAACCCTTACCACCACATCTTTAATTGAATTATGAATATCATTGCCCAATTGAATTCCAACACCAAGACAATTTGCTATTTGAAACAAACCATCTAGTTAAACTTGCTTTCTTCACATTCTTACACATCAACATGTTTAAGAGCACCATCATACAGTTAGTTACATCGTGAAATTGACATTCATCTCATTAGAAAACATTCTTAATCGCTCACTCAGCGCTCCATTCATTCATTCCAAACACTCACTCAAAGCATTCAAAAACACCCAAAGTTATTAGAAAAAAACCATATACATTCAAAATGAATTAAGCAAGAACCAAATCGCGATTTCACTGACATAAATGAAATTTAAAGCGTCTGATTGGTTCTTGGCGAAATAGAAAGCTATTGATTGAACTTTTATGCATATTTTATATATGTTTTGTATATCGCTAATTTTGTTCATCCTGAACAAAATAAGCGACATTTGATTCCCTCCCTAAAATTTCGCTCAAAACTCGCTCCGCTCACTCATTCAACATCATGCTTAAATCATTCCAAAATCGTTCACCTTTCAATTTCACGATGTTATTAACTATACCCCCAACTCAGAAGAAGAGGAGCATAATTATATTGATTTCATCATGTCTGTCTCTCAGTCCATTGACCTTTTGCTTTCCACTAGATAAACCAATTGACCTACAATAACGAAACTTTACACAAATATTGCCCATGACCCAAAGAAATGCGCTCTTGTTTCGGGGTCATGGATGTCACGGGCATCAGTAAATTTTAAAAGTTTCCACTCTAACTGAACAACCAATTGACCCAAATCATAGCACTTGACACAAATGTTGTCAATGACCCGAGAAAGTGTCCAATATTGGAGTCACATAGGTCGAAATCACAATTGAACTTCGTCCAAAAATTGTCTTGAGATTCCAACTCATGAAGTAAAAGACTTCCCTGCGAAAATAGCTTTTCATCATGGAAAAATCCTTTGCGACACTTCTAATTAAAAATGTAATTGATAACTCAAATGGAGCAGAAGTTTATCGAAAAATAATATAATCAAAGTACTGAAAGTACTGATAAGGTAGAATGCGTTCGAGAGGCGGTGACCTCAAGCTACTAGCGACGCAGACGCCTCCCGCCCACCACAGGTGATCACATAATACGTCTCGTCTTTTGACGGGCGTATTTAAATCAATGTATTTCAACAACGAGAGACGCTTAAACCAGTGAATCGCTATACAGGCCTGAATCTGGTGGAAGAAAAATTATACCAAGAGGGACAGAATGGCCCTAAACCGCTCACCTGAATTCGATTGGTCCAGTGGATCTTATCCAAGAAACTTTTTGGCAAAGATTCATTCAAACTTGCCTTATTGTTGAAGAGGAGACATTCCAATTATAAGCAGTCATAATAGACCCTGCCGACCCATTCATTACAGAGGAGACTCAAAATTAGCCCTACCCTGCCACGCCCATATTAATGGGCTAATGAAAATTTTGCCAACAATATTTGGAGAAGGTCATCAAAGGAACATTCTTGCAAAGTTTAATTGAAATCTGCCCAGTGGTTCAGGAGGAGATGTCGTTCAAAGATTTTGGGCTCAAAATAAACCCCGCCCTGCCATACCCATATTTATTGGCCAATTAGAATATAGCGACAATTTTGAAAAGGGTCACCCAGGGAACATTCTGGCAAAATTTCATCGAGCGGTTTAGGAGGAAAAGAAGTTTTAAGAAGGGTGACGACTCACGACGCACGACGGAGTCAGGGTGATCCTAAAGCTCCCCTTTAGCACGTTGTGGTAAGGTGAGCTAAAAGGGAAGAAAATGATACGGACCATACAGCCGACTAATGGACACACAGGCGACCTTATACACTCCAAACAGTTTTTATATTATTTTTTTCAATAAACTTCTGCTCCATTTGAGTTATCAATTACATTTTAAATTTGAAGTGTCGCAAATGATTTTTCCATGATGAAAAGCTATTTTCGCAGGGAAGCCTTTAACTTCATGAGTTGGAATCTCAAGACAATTTTTGGACGAAGTTCAATTGTGATTTCGACCTATGTGACTCCACTATTGGGCACTTTCTTGGGTCATAGACAACAATTGTGTCAAGCTCTATGATTTGGGTCAATTGGTTGTTCACTTAGAGTTGAAACTGTTAACTGTTAAAATTTACTGATGCCCGTGACATCTTGAGCTTTCTTGTTGAAAAAGCGTATTTCCTCAATAAATGCAACACCAATGGCTACAATACCTCCTCAATATATAAAGAATACTCGTTTGTTTCAGTGTAAGATCGATTTTTATTTATTGGATGAACAACAAAAGCTATATTTTCACGAGTGGTGGAACCACTACTGAAAAAATAGGTTTGGTTGTTCACGAAATGAAATATTAATCGATCTTACTCGAAAAACAAACGATTTTTCTATTTCTTAATTGCACAAATGAGAAAAAATGTGAAATTTATCGGCTTTACGCGTCATTTTGCACGTGATTGCTATGCAACGTTCATTACGACGTCACTTATTTCGCCCTGCATAGATGACGTCAGATAGGATGAAACACACAAAAGCAGGTTATAAGTTTTTGATAATTTCACTGCTTTTGCGGTGAGATTATCAAGTGATAATCTACCCTTATTTCTCGATAAACAACCGAAAAGCACTAAAGAAAATGTCTTGTAATCAAGTTCGCATCAATGACCGCCAAAGGTGTCCTGTGACGCCAAGAAATACCGCCCCACACAATAACACTCCCTCCGTTCGCAGCAATTAGCATAACGTTCACCGGGACGATGCCACACTCTGGCCCTACCGTAGTTCATGTCGATACAATTTTTTGTACGCCTGCCACTGCTGTTATGTCCATAGCAGGTGCTGCATACACCTGTTTAAACGATTTCGACGCCCAACTAGTGTCTATACATTACCCTTATTGGGCTTATGGCTCCCCATTCCACCTTCACGCGAGCGCCGTCCAACCGTAGATGCACCAATACGATTGTTTTTCAATTCCTTGGTTTCCCGAGTCGTTTGTATGAATGTTCGAAACTTATCCAGGAGATGGGAAAGCCTAATTTGACAATTTGACGAACCTTACTCATTCGGAACACCACTCGGCCAATCTCACGATTAAACTCGGATGTACATAGACGAACTATTTTTGAAAAATTACGGGAGAACCTAATTCGGAACACCCCTCGGCCAATCTCGCGATCAACCCCGGATGTACATAGACGGACTATTTTTGAAAATTACGGGAAACCCTTGGAAAAACTCGATGACGTCAGTTAAAATGGTGTTAACCTTCGAAACTTTAAATGAAAACATTCGACGTCGTCATCGCTACTCATTTAAGTCACAGACGCGAAACCAGCGCATCCTTATATAAATATCTTTAGATTCTTAAATAACGGCTGAAAAATCTTAATTTTTGAGAATGATTCGTCATTCTCAAAAAGTAAGATTTTTCAGCCGTCATTTACTGTAAAAGATATCAATCTACAGTGCTAATTTTTCTTACACGGTTTCCGCCTAACAAAATGCGCGATTTTGTTACCGCTTTACATACATCCGAGGTATGTTGCATTTTACGGAAATGGCCGAGTGAAATTCCGAATGGATCCTTACTCTTTCACGTCCCGGGCGTTGTCTGTCATTCACAGAACTGGCCTCTTCCTTTCTTTTCTTTGGACAAATTTCACAATAATCTTGTAATCGAATAACCCATAATGCGACCAACCAACTTCTCGGTATGAAAGTCCAATCTCGACCATTCCTAATGCGAGGTGACGTTGAGCTTCGTTTAAAGGTCCAATATTATTTTTTTATGAAAAAATCGACAGCTTAGAAGATTTGCCATCGCATAATAGCATGTCCACATTATGTTGTATAATAGTGACGGGTAAACCCGGGAAATTCCACTGATACGTAACGGTAAATATGTATATTAACGTTACTGAAGAGGTGAATCCTACATCAATGTCCAGATGAAATATATGAACAATTTTTGCATAGGGACTTTTCATTAGCGCTGAGTATACCTTTGAACTTCTAACGTTACATGTTCGTTGTCTTTAAATGGTATATCTTCTTTCCCATTCAATAAAGTATTAATATCAATGTCAGCAATTTATATTAATGAGTTAAGGAGCCTGTTTTTAATATTATCATCATTTGAATAAGAAAATGCTAGCTCGTCTCAATCCTATCACAAGAACACAAAAAGAGAGACTCTATAATGTTTTAACTGAACAGGCTGTAATTGAGAGAGCTACAATTAGTAACATTGTGAAATTGACAAGTTGAATGATTTTGGAATGATTTAGGAATGAAATTGAATGAGTGTGTGGAGCGAGTTTTTATTGATATTAAGGTGAGGTAATCAAAGATCGCTCATTTTGTTCAAGGTAAACAAAATTAGCGATAGTTATTATCTCTCTGTAATGAAATATACGCACTTTTCTGTTTGTGTGTCTTCGTCGACCAATCAGACACTTTAAAATCCACACCAGCCAATAAAATTGTAGAATACTTTGATAGATTTAAAATAGATTTTTATCGACCTGATCAATTCGAAATGTTTTCAATTGATTTTGGAGTGTTTTTATCGATTCAAGGGAGTGTTTGGAAAGAAGGAATGGAGCGCTGAGGGGATGATTTAGAACGATTTTGAACGGAATGAGTGTCCATTTCACAATGTTTTTAACTGTACAATTATTTCTAATTCTAGTATGTATAGCTTGGAGCTTCCTTTCTACCACAAAGTATAGCCTGGTTAATTTGACCCGACTTTGACCTCTGTGGAAAAATGCTTAAATAATAAGTACCGACATATTTTATCAATAAACAAAATGTATAATACATTCAATATCGTTTGTTATTTATTCCTATGAAAGCACGTGCAAAGCCAAGTAGGAATAATCATATTTTTATTCATCTAAATAGCAGGGGTCAGATTCAAGTCAATAAAACCTCACTATACTTCTTGTTAACAAGGGTATTTTCCTATTTAGATAATTTGTGACATATTGTTCTCTTATTTCAATTGGTAATGTGTTTGTCAAATTAACACAGTTTTACGCCTTTGTGGAAATTCTTGTTTCAAAAGGCTAAAAGGAGACATAAATATTTCATTATCCACCTTATTACAGAACAATAAAAGGAATCAAATTTATACTATAGACATAAAGTTAAGCATATCACAAATGAAATCTTTGGGACAAAATATTCACACTTATCGTTTATGGCCACACCTTAATTTCCATTTGTCATTAGACGAATTAAACAGCAATTTCATGAGAATATTAATTAATTATTAATCAATTTAATTATTCTCTTTGGTTTATGTTAAAGTAAATTCATCAAAAAGCAATCTGAGATGATTCAGGAGAAAGAGTTTGGCTCCGATTATGTACCATTGCTCCGTCCGATTTTGTACCATTGCTCCGTCCGATTATGTACCATTGCTCCGTCCGATTATTTACCATGGCTCCGATTATTTACCGTGGCTCCGATTATGTACCATGGCTCCGATTATGTACCATGACTCCAAAGTTTGTGGAGGGCCTCCTCTTCTTCTATATACGTTCACCTCCTGAGTTTTCTGCTAGATTCGTGACGCGCTTATTTCCCATCGGTCGCCGACGCACCTTGTCTAGACTACGTACCCCCTCTTATCATAGGCTCATATGCTTTTATTACCAAATTCCGATGACTAGAAAGTAAACTAGATATAACATGTATCGACTTCTTTATAGACCAACATTTCTGCAATATTCCCCGTTTTTCTTATGAAACCTAGTTTTTAAGTTGGAATGCGGAGCAATTCCAACTTAGATTTAACAAAACCGCAAAATGAACACAAGATAATTTCATTTCGGGTTTTTTGATAACACATATCACGTGAACAGGATGTGAATACACTCCGGCCTATTTTGTATATCTCAACTTGACACAGACATACAGTTTATTTCATCAAGAAGTAATAATGTTGAACAATTACACAACTATCACTTCATGTAAGTTATTAACACGCCAATTAATGTTTTAAACGAAATTTATTGAAACTTATGTACGAATTTACTAGTTGCAATGTTTGCATTACTATATTTGGAAATCATGTGATAAGTCAAGTCCAATAAAGTAAGCTATTGACAACAGCACTGTCCAATCACGTGATCTGCTTATTTGGTAACACGCGACCTGTTTTTCGTAGAATTGTGGCAATAGCATAAGCGAATCACGTGATCTGCTTATTTGGTAACGTCGCGGCCTGTTTTTCGTAGAATTATGTTATAGATTCTTTTAGAGGTCTAGTTTCTCTTTCTGAACGAACTTTTCACATACCTCAACAAAATACCGTAGTTCAATTTTTTTTCATCTTATTGTTTCGTAAATCATAATTAGATTATTTATCTGTATTATTAACCCGATCCAGCAAATATTCTCTTTTCTCCTAAAAAATGGAACTACATTTCCAAATCGAGCGACAATTTCACTTGATGGCGGACGCAGCAGGGATCGATGAAGGTATAGATTCACAAGTTTAAGTGATAGATCAAAGGTCAATTTTGTCTATACCTGTATAAACAAAATTTACCTTTGATCACTCACTCTAAATTGCGAGTCTATAGGCAAACACTTACCTTCGTTTTCTGCTTTTGTCCATTTACTTTAAAATTGCTTAGACATAAATTCACTTGTGCAAAAATACGCATATGCGCAATCCTTTAAATATCATTGGAGATTATCACAAGTTAACTTCAGCCTTTGTTTTTGTCAAATATCTGAACGAGTTTACCAACCCCGCGTGTTTTGCCTTCAGAGGCCACGTTCAAGAAAGGTCCTACGACCTAAATTTGATCGTATCGCAATCGTACGATTGAAATTGGCTTTCAAGAAACATTTTTGACTTTCAAAAACCGTGTATCGTTTAATTTACGCATAAATTTGCGTTACCTAAAGGCTGGTCTTGAATTTTGCTATTTTGTCAGTGCAGGCATAGTATTTTCTCGGATTGAATTTTTATACGCAGCTAGCGGCGGTCGTATATCGGCGTCATCTTTTCCGTCTGTCCGTCCGTCCGTACGTACGGCCACTTTTTCTTGTGAGCACAACTCCTAAAAAATTTCTTGTTTGATTTGGATGAAACTTTCACTGAATGTTCCTAATCACCTGACCTTGCGTATAAAGTCACGGTTTGGTGAATTTCAGCCGCGTCATTGAAAAAGTGCCCTCATGTAAAAAAAAAATTGTTAACACAACTTCTCCCTCATTTATTGACCGGTTTGGATGAAACTTTCACAGAATGTTCCTAGTCACCTGACCTAGTGCCTATTGTCACGGTTTGGTGAATATTAAACGTGTCATGGAAAAAGAGGCCTTCATTTGAAAAATTTTGTGAACGCAACTCCTCCTCCATTTATGGACCGATTTGGATGAAACTTTTACAAAATGTTCCTAGTCATCTTACCTTACGCATATTTTAACGCGTTTTGTTGATTTTTTTAGTCAAAGTCGAGACGTATTATGTGAGCACCTGGGCGGGAGGCGTCAGCTTCGCTAGTGGCTTGATGTCATGGTCTCTTGAACGCATTCCAACTTATCAGTACTTTCAGTACTTTGATTATCTGGGCTATTATCATGTAACTGAGTCCGTTGTGCGTCCGTTTCGAAAAAAAATACATGAATAGTCTTCTCCCAAAGAAGGTACCGAATAAATTTCAACTAAATTCACAGGAATTATCCTTGGGTGACCCTCTTTCAATTTTGTTCAAGAATTTTTGACCCAATAAAAAATCACACTTAAATGGGTGTGGCTAGATTCTAAACTGAGCAAAAATAACGCCCGTATCATTTGGAAATAATTTTGAAAAGTTTTATGTGACTTGAAGAAGCCGCTACCGAATTGTAGGCGCTAGCGTAGCCAGGGGGTCGTTTTCAAAAATCGCAGACTCTCAATTAAATATTCAAATGATTTTCTGACAGTTTTAAGCTTGCGAAATGCAATATTAAAGCGTTAGGTATTCTGGATTGATAAGACAACTTGATTCCTTCTGCTAATTCCAACTAAAGTTAAGTCAAATGAACACAAACATTCATAAAACATCTTACGCAGATTCAAAGCTCAAATTAACAAAATTCTGTCTGCTCGTTCCTTGTCAAGAAAACCAATCCCAAAATGCTCTATTTTCTTTTTTGCTGTAAACAAAACAACATTTGCATTGCCACGTTACGTCAACGTTTCATCTTGCTCATTGGAGAGGCTCGTATGAGTATAAAGGAAATGTGCTCGCCTTACACCCGTTAAAAAAATAAAAGGTACTTGACCTAGTTTTAAAATTTGACGTTTTGTAAGGTTCAGACATTTATTTCACTTCCGATATGAAATATCTGTTAGGAAGCGTAGACGCAATCGCGTCAACGTGAATGGGAAAATTTGGCGTGACGTTTTCCCAGTGGCCCTACTGAGTTGAAGAGGGCGAATGACAATACTTCTCTATCGGAAATGGCCATCACACGTCTTTATTGTTCTTCCCTTTTATCTAACGTCCGTAAAAATTGCTCAACGTTTGACGTTTTTTTTTTATTACGGCTGTGGTCATGTTTTTCTTGGTCTAGTTACAAAAATGTGTTGAACAGAACACAACTATTGTTTGATTTTCTTAACCACAGAGCGTTAGAGGCTAAATTATTTCGAGAAGAAACTCTCGGTCGAACACGTGACGGACGTCGACGTAGAAAGCAAGCATTTCGAAATTTATTGAAAAACACCAAAAATGCTTGAATGAAAAATCATGTTTGCATGAGAAAACGAAGCGCTGCAAACACAATGGTACCTTAATTGATCATCTTATCTTAAAAGTATAAAAGATGTTGACAAAAGAAAAGTGGATACTTTCTTTTTTTGCTGAGTATATATATTGTAATATGGAATGTGACTTTTCTCAGAATCTAACTAATTGATTGATTATAATTGCAATCATTATCACCATTATTATTATTATTATAATTATTCAATCTCTTCATCTCTTAAAAAAATACATCACCTCCTTGTTTTTTTTTTTAAAATTAGCTCTACGATCTTAGATTTTTAATTGTAAAGAGATCTAATTTATAGTTAACATATCCTTAATTCACGTTTTGGAGGTCGTTAACATTTGCAGAGACATGAAAATGGCTTAATGCCCGCGCACGAAGCACGACGTTAAAGAATTTTGAGGGTCTCTGCAGATGTTAACGCCCGAAAAACGTGAACTGATGTTATTATTGCACAAAAGGGAAGACTGGTGCATTTATTAAAAACCAAATGCGAAAATTTTTATAGTAACGTTATAAAGTAGCTAAATTCTTACAAATGACGTAGCGAAATTTTTCTTTTACATCTCACAATCACTTTTTTACGCCGTCGTTGCTTGATTAACTAGTGACATCACAAAATGTATCGAGAAATAAAAACAACATTTTTGTATAATATATTATGTGAAAATGGCACATGTCAATAGTTTTGTTTAAATCAACACGATTTTACTATATCGCATTTGACCAACGCACGGTTATGCAAATCGGAAGCTGCGATGAATGTTTGCCGCAAATTAGCAAGCTGTAGTGAATAATTTAATCAGAAAATACTTAAACCTACGAGGCAGAATCTAATGGTTCAGCTTTTAAATAAAAGCCGAGCCTAGTAACCATCAACCCGTGTCATATAATGATAATTTGCGCTGTTAATTTGTATGAAAGATATAAAACATTTTCTTTCGTCGGCGACCGCCTTCGCCGCTTAACTTTTGCTATATTATCCAAACGGATGTGCCTAGATTCCTTTCCTGAAAGTGAAGGTATATAGAGAAATTACCTACCTTTATGACATCTATCCATGAGACCGATCTATTTTAGTTTAAATGAAAAACTACAACAACAAAAATAAACAAACAACAACACCACCAACAACAAAAACAGATTTTGATGGAGGTACCATCAAAATTTCACTGTACGATTAGCTGTCACTTTACACAACCATTAAGACACCGTACGGTTAGCTTCACTTACTAATTGTTATTTATGGCATGAAATAAAACAGTTGGTTGCTGAAAATATGAGTTGAAGTGAATTTCTGAAACAAAGTAAACCATGGATAAAAACAGTCCAGCTTATCATAGCTCACTTTTGTCCTCACGACGACTAAATTTAAGTTCATTTTTTTATATCTTCGCCCGAGATTATTTAACTAGTGCTCCAACGAGAATTATATGTACTAAAATTTCAAGTTAGAATTATTGTTTTATCTAAGCAATGACCATACATATGAAGGTTTTCAGTTTCATACCTCTATAGAATGAACAAATATCCTCTTCATCTCTTAAGTAAGGTCGTTATAAACAAAATATTTTGGAGAAAGAGTTCTCAGTCGATGTCACAAAACAAAAAAAATGATTTGGGAATCTGTTTTAAATATACAAATTTTACCTCACCCCATTTCAATAAAAGAACGCTGTGAGTAGGGTTCGAACCTACGCGGGCAGAGCCCATTGGATTTCAAGTCCAACGCCTTAACCACTCGGCCATCACAGCAGCCATGTGTTTAGGAAGATAAAATAGTCGAAATCATTTTCCAGTTTTACCCCGCTTTGCACGCTAGTTCACGTGCAAAGCGGGGTAAAATTGGCTGACAGTTTGCGCCGTTTTGCCATCCTGAACGCAGGACTGATTTTCGTACAATTAATCCAAATTAATAGATCGCTGATGTCAATTTAAAAAAAATCGTTTGACCGATATAACCATTCGTTTATTTAAGAGATTAAAATATTATTTTTTTTTAATTTCATTGAGGTATAAAACTTAAAACCTTATCAAATTGTATGAATACGTGATTCTTACGTGAGTGTGAATAGGTTTTTAGCTTTATTCCTCTATGAAACTAAAAAAAAACCAGCTCTCTTCATATCTTATAATTCAATATCATGAAGCCCATCTGGACTACTTTTCGCGTAAGCATAAACACATGGCTTTGTACTCATAATTGTTTTCATTGAGGAATAAAAACAATTTTTCACTCAATCAGAATTCACAAAACTTAATTAACACAACTAAAATTAATTAATTATGTGTTGAATGATGATTTTTAGGTGTAAAAAGGGACGGTCAATTATTCTGTTTGAATTTGTACAAAGATAAACGGAATAAACCGACCGTTCTTTCGCTTGCTTTTTGAAAGTTTCTTCGGGACTATCGAACTTTGAATTCATGAAATATTTGCAAACACTGATTTTGCAGTTGGAAAGTGATCGACCCTTGAATTAATCACAACGTCAACTGAACGTGCCTTAAACCGATTTTTATCGCGTCTCGGTTAAGGTAGTGGGACCGTAGTAATTCCGCAACGTTTCGAAACTTTCACAATGTTGATCGAGGTCATTAAGTCACGAGGAAACATCGATTAACTTTGTTTAAGTTTCTTACTTACGAATCTTTGCGGAATTTTAACGGGTCCACAAGCATAATGCCCACATTTCAACGATTAATCTCAACATTTATTGGGGGATTTTGAGAACTGAACAATTTGACTCTATATGTACATGTTTTATGTGTCAGCAAGTGCTTTAAGCCCTTGCTGTTTGATCCCTGCTTTTTACGTGCCGGTAATTCTATGATTGAAAAAAACATTGTGAAAAAAGAAGAAATTGCTTCTGACAAGCAATTTCTTCTTTTTCCACACTATTTTCTACCCTACTAAATGGTTATTTTTCAAATTAAATTCACTTTAAATTTACGTCTGCAAAACCTTTGAATTAGGACAGGTCCAAAATTTTGTAAAACAGGAAAGTGTTAAGGGATTGAATGCTGTAGATGCGAAGTTCATGTCACTTTACACTGATTGCTGTTTGTTTGCTTCATACCCTTTACCACCTATTTTGCAATTAAATGTCGTTTTATAATCTGGGGCCTCTTTCAAGAAAGGTCCTACGATTGAAATTTGGTCGTATCACAATCGTATGATAAAAATTGGCTTTCAAGAAACTTTTTGGCTTTCAAGAAATGCGTCGTATTGTAAAATCTACGATAAGATATACTACAACTTCAGACCAGTCGTAAGTTTTACGATTTTGTCCATATGAGGTTAAAATTTTCTCGGATTCCTTTCCAGCTCTCGCGGATGTTAGATCGATTATTTGGCTATGCACATGCCAAATTTCCAAGTACAATATAGTTAAATAAACGAGATATATTGACAACAACTGATGTACCATCATTTCGATGTTTGATTTTACTCTGCGATAATCGTACGATTGTCGCAGAATGTTTACATATTGGCATTCAGTTGTTTATTTTCTGTAAGAAACAACCCTTTTGTGATCATGACCGAAAACGTTTGCTTACCCTTCCTAGTGACACAGAAAATGGGACATACCAAATCAATAGATTTTTTACGCAAATATATATTACTTACTTTTATCAAAAAAACAAACTACTCTCACATTATGCAATATGGATTCCTGTGTTTCATGCTTCAAGCATGACATAAATTAAAAGGAAAATTCCACAGTCTGTAGTCAAACCCATTCAATTCTTGATAAAAAGGAGGATTTCTTACTAACAACAACAACATCATCAGCATCAACAACAAAATCGCTGCACTCGATATTTTTTTCTCTCTCTCTCTTTTCGTCAAAGATGAACTGAGCAAATAATCAAGCAGATACAATAATTAAACGGCGACATTAAGCCAGATGAAACATGTCTTAGCTTCATGTAACTGTTGTAGTTACACGAATACGACAACGAGCACTGTACTAGAACCGAAGTTAGAGTTATCGGTGATTTTGAATTAAAACGATGGAATATAATATCCATCTAAAGTTCATTTCAATACCCCCCTTCTATAGTTCGTTTCAATACCTTTCATATAGGCACAGAACTATACAGATTTGAACAATTACATTACAAATACATATAAGAAAAATGGATGAGCCTTTTGTTTTCATCTTACCCTTTTAAAAGTGTTGTATTCTTATACTTGCCAATACTTCACCAGAAAACAACCAACCAAACAAACAACAATGATAATAAATTATAATGATAATAAAGTCATACACCGAAAACTTGGTGCAGATGATCATTAACTAGAGCATGTGCATTTTTACAATGCGTTCCAATGTTCGATTGCTCCACATTCGGCGCGACAGTCGGTTTACTTTCATTGGAAAGGGAATCGACAGTGTAAGCTAAATTAACTATGCAATTATGAGCACTTGCATAATTATAAAGACAAAGATATTTAGATATTGATTGGGCCTCGTTAAATATGCATTAATATACAAGTAAATGGCTTTTCTACGGTCAGTTTGCTGATTTACCCTTTTTTGGTATTTTGAAAAGCGGACAACATACCCACTAACGCGGAAATTTATATCATATGATCAGCACGTGCAGATGTGAAAGATCAACTTTACGATAATCTTATGAGGTCGTATTGTCTGCGATTTTCAACGATATTTTTGTGAAAGCCGTTTACGACCGTCTTAAAAATAATCGTACGATATTTATATGATCAATCGTACGATACTTTTTTTGAAAGAGGCCCCTGGTCGATGTGACGAGTAATGAGTGTGGGACAAATTCCCTCTCGGTCAAAATCCTCCCGGACATAATCCCCCACCCCCACCCCCAGGGCGTTATTTGCTATGTGATTAGGCAATAGCAGTGATTTTGATTCCTCAAAAAGTATTCATCAATCATCTTTCACATATGTATACGATAGATCAATATAAATCAAATTAAGTTATGCTTAAACTCGACCTTTCAGAACAGTTACACGATAATCAAGTTGAATTACCAAAACATATGGCACATCGCACCTTGTAATTAATTCCATCAAATACTCGTGAAGAGCAGGACCGCGGTGTGATTGAGGGGAGATATGAAGGAAGAATTGATCAAATAAACACCGCTTTATCTGCGATCTCATCTCCAGTATCAACCCCTGCAATCACGATCCTGTCAATATCAGCAGCCTTATTCCTTGTTATCTAGTCATACCCCTTCTCATCCACAGAATTTAATAGAGATTCCAAACTACATCAAGTAGTTGAAGAATGATCACGCGAAAGACATTTTCGCCAGTCGCTTTTGCCTAATGCGCAAGCTTCGAACAAATCAGACTGAACTTAGAATATAAGCTGATCGCCCCGTTTATATTTACTAAGTACGTATATGTAAATGCAGGTAATGCGTAATGCGATGTACAAGCTAACATCTCAACAAGAATTTCAAAATTAATTTCAAAATAATTCCATGCTTACAAGAAGCTATTCGATAAACAATTGACTTGATAATTATAAATAGAGGTTATTGAATGAGTGGTCATGTAATACCGAATTTATTAAACGAGTCATCCATAAACAGAGAAAAACGAGGCTGCCTAATGAGCACAAATTTGATATTCTATTTATAACATGAGCCTAATTTTGGTGATAAAACGAGAAAATTATATTCATCGAATCATGCTATTCCGCGAAACATATAAAGCCGCTTGCAAAATGACGTCAAAAGGTCCATTATGACGTCATTTTCCAAACAAAAATATATTGTTGTTCTTCGCTTTTAGCTCATTTGTATAGTTATTCCACTAGTGTTATAACACCCGTGTAATATCAAAAATATTCAACGGGGTTATATTACTCCGGCGCCGTAGGTCATATTATAAGGGGTATTCTTAAAACACATCCCTTCGTAAGCGAAGTAGAATGATGTGCTTCCGTGTATCTAAAAAAATCGGTAAATCGATGAGCTTACTTGAAATTAAACTCAAAATTGAATTCCTGCATCGATTATGAAATGGAAATTATTGAAAACGAATGCCATGTTTTGTTGGTTAGCCACAAAATATTTAAATATTCAAAAGCAATTTTAAGAAATTGTTTAGAACTTGGTCTTCTACTTACAACTAAATGTCTTGTATCAAACATTGAAAGTCATTCAACCATTTAAGCATAGCTACATAATTTATTTTGATATAAAAATGTGGTAAATAATAAATAAATAAATGTAAAATTAAGTAAAGAAATTATAAATTACTGTTTTTTTTTATTGTAAAATACTTGAATAATGTTAATTTTCTTTCAATAAAATTTTCGTACTCGATATATGCACATACATGTAAATCTTTGCATAATTTTGCTATGTACTCTAGCTATGAAGTAGGGTTCATGTTTCTGATTCAACAGTAAAAATTTTCCAAGCTTCTGAGAAAACTACGGGTTGCACAGAGAAAAAGGGAGATTTCTTGCTTATCATTTCAATTAATCTCGGTAGGAGGTTACCCTCCGTTTTGTCTTGTTAATAATGATTGATATCTGTATCAATAAGATGCCCTGCCCTTCTCTGATCGTAGAGTCATGCCATATGGTACACTATGTTATATACCCTACTTATGTTTCAGTCTAGTGGTAAGACACCGCACTACTTTTCCTAATGTCCGTGGTTTAAATCCCGAACGCGGCAGAAATTTTCGGATATTTTTTATCCCCCGACCAACAAGAAGTAAATTGGTAAGAAACCAAGAGGTAGCTTCGAGTGTATTGGTGCTGTAAACTGGACACGTTAAAGAACCGAGGAGGTAGATCCGACAAAGAGTTGGGCGTATGAACCCGGATTTCCTTGTATCCGCTTCTTTCTCTATCATGGCCCATACTGTTAATAACATTATGAAATTGACATGATGAACGATATTAGAATGAATTTGGAATTATATTGAATTAGCGCATGGAGTGAGTTTTGAATGCAATTAAAGGGAGGTAATCCAATATCGCTAAGTTGAATGTTAAACATTTGCTAAATTGTGTCGGGATAACTTTTTTACCGTATCTTTTAGCAGAGCGTAGAGTGAATACTCTAATCAGACCGTGCAGATCCATAGACTGATCCGAGTCTTTTTATTGGAGTGCATGTGGATTGTTGGAAATACCATGCATGGGCTCATTTAAGTATACTAATTGAGAATCTAGATGACACTGTTTAAGAGCATCGTTGTCTAAAGCAAGATGCCCCGAGTTCGATATCTGGATGGATCGTTCGAATTATAATTGTGCCGAAGCACAGTTAGAGCGGTTCTGACCGGATCGTATCTTATCAAATTTGCAAAAGCTACCTTTATCCCAACTCATATCCATTGTGTAAACAATTTGTTTAGAGCATTGCTGGCATAACTTGAGCTTAAGATTTTCTCTAAATATTAATTCACGATTTATATGCAGTTCATTCCATAAAAGGCTGAATAGTTAATTCATTTAGCTTAATAACGTAATATTTACTGTAGTGTACTGAAATATAATTGTATATTTGCACTAGATACCTATGAGGGAAAAAAGCAAGAGATGGACTGAGGGATGAATTACCTCATAGTACTTTATTTCATTTAAATCTAAGAAAAACGTGGCACCAGGAATCATTATCAAAATTGTTTTAAAAAGAGTTAAAATATAGAATGCCTTACATATTTACAAGTAGCTTACAAGTACAATTTCCGCAACAAAAGAATGGAGGTGCATTTGTCTGAATATTCAAACATTTCTTAAGTGTCTTTAAATTTGGCATGTAGGGTTTGACTATATCCATAACATTTCAACATAGATATATTTTAACTCCCGGTTCAACAAAAAACGGTTCAGTCATTCAGTACCACACAATTACAGTGCTTAGGGCACTTTGATTTTTTTATTTTCCCGTCCTTGTGGCGAGAATACGGGTGAATCTTTTCAGGGAGCAGTATCTTTGTAGAAAAATAAATGGCGTGTAAGTTGTAAAAAATATATTTTACATTAGATTTGACAAAGATCAGTGTATTAAAGTCTAATTTACATTTGGCTTGCTGAGCCCGTATGACGCCCGTAACTCGCCGTATCCACAAAATCGTGCGGTGCCCGTGCGGCGGCATACGGTGTCCGTGCGATCATCACGCGGTTTTACGGGTGACGTAGATTATTGTGATTTTGTATTAAAATAGCTAGATATATTTTTTTTTGTAAAAATCGAAAGACCGTATGGAGACCGTAGCAGACACGTCGTATAGACATCGTACTATCTTATTGCCACCTTGCGATGTCTTGCCTATACGCTTTTAACGGGTCATCCTACGTTCCCCACGCGGGTACCCTACGATGATCGTACGGCGGTCCCCGCGCGGGTACCGTACGATGATCGTACGAATGCTGCTTTGTCAATAGTGTATATACTTGAACAATTGCACGATCACAGTGTGGGGATCGCATGATTACCTTGCGATCGCCACACGCGCACCTCAATGATTTTTGTGACAGTTTTATGAAAACCCGATTTTGTGAACACATTCGCAGTAGAAAATAAAATCTTACGATGTAAAAATTATCATACAAGTAAACGCAGATTGCGATATCGTACCGCGACCGCTGCAAGTGCAAAACTAGGCCTAATCAATTCAGGAAAATATGATATATTTATCACGTAACTGCAAGAATGACAATGTTTCACTTGTACTCTGACTTTTTGTACGGAAAATACGGTGACTTATGCAATTCTTTAATAATGGATATTGCACCGTGTTTATCAGAAGAAATATCTCCCCGATACTAGATAATGGACCATTCTTACTGCAAAATTGGAAAATGTTATGTTTTGAAAAAAGTACCTCTCAAAATTTATGAGTCTTATCTAATGCCGAATCCACCTGACATCTCAATGTGACCATATTTTAATCAAACATAGCGCTTTTGAGTCAAAAAGTAATTTATTACTTGAAGTCGAGATGTTTATCGAGATGTTTAAAGACTACAAGTTTATCGACTTTTGGAGAGCAAAACCTCGTAGCAAAAGCTTGAATAAGCTGAACTTACAAGGTTCTGTGTCCCAAAGACGAGATTATCTTAAGTTGATATTTTATATATAACCTTTCACGATGCCAGGCCTAGGGCAGTCCAAAGAATAAACTAAAATTTTGAGTCTGACCATGAGATGTTCAATAATTTCAAATGGGCTGCGAGTAAAGGCCTGGATCAGCCTATGCATTCGCATAGTCTGATCCAAGTCTTCACTTAGTTCTCTGTAGAAGGTTATCATTAAAAGCTGTATTATATGAATATTCTACGCATAACCTACATTTCGAGACAGGCAGTCTCTGCTGCTCTTTTTCAGTACGTCAAACACACATAAAATTGTTGGAAATACCACGACCTTGATAATTAAGTTTGCTATCGCCAAGTTTTTTCTTCTTCTTCATTTATCTATTTTAATGAAGATTCTTTGATTTGTAAGCTGTCTGACTGTGAACAAATTCAGACTTTTTATTATTATTATAACTATTATTTTTACAGTTAACGACATCGTGAAATTAACAAGGTGAATGATTTTGGAATGATTTGGGAATGATATTGAATAAATGTTCAGAGCGAGTTTTGAGTGATTACCTCCCTTTAATAAGATATACATATAAGATATATCCATAGCTTCTTCTTTCTTCAAGAACCCATTAGAAGCTAACAATTTGAATTACGTCAGTGAAATCGCGATTTTCCTCTATTAAAATTTATTTTAAATGACGTTGTTGATTGTATATTTTTAATGAGTTTGAACGTTTTTGAATGGGTTAAGTGAGTGTTTGGAATGAATGAATGGAATGCTGAGTGAGCGATTTAGAATGGTTTTGATAGAGGTTAATGTAAAATTCACGATGTAACTAACTGTATTTTCTTTTCTTTTTTTCAATCGAAATCGAAAGTTCTTTACGTATTCAACGTGTTACATCATATGCTAATGGGACTCATAAAATTCGCGCAAAGGTGACTAAAAAAATAACCACCGAAAAGTTGATATGAAAGTACAGCACTGGATGATTTAGCGTAAATAACGTATAACATTGAATTGAAGCTCTTGACCAACGAACTTCACCATTGATAAGTTCGAAATATGTCCTTCAAATGATAGAGACTGTCCTTGAAAATAACGTATTTCAGTTTGGAGATAGCAACTACATACAGACAGAAGGGGTCGCGATCGGTTCTAAACTAGGTAAAAATTTCGCGTGTACTTATATGAGAAAATGGGACGAACATCTAATGAAAACAAAACAGCAGCCTTCATTTTATAAAAGATTTATTGACGATGGTTTTGGCCTATGGGTTGGGAGTGAGGATGAACTTTTAAACTTCGCCGCCCATGCTAACAATATACATCAAAATATCAAGGTTGAATTACGGTACAGTCATCGGCAGATAGAATTTCTAGATACACTGGTTAAAATAGAAAACTGTCACATTTATACGGACCTCTATGTGAAGCCTTCAGACAGACAATTGTATCTCAATCAAAACTCATGTCACCCACCGTCAACAAAAAGAGGATTAGCTTATGGTCTTGGTCTACGTCTTAAACGAATTTGTGAGAAGAGTTCCGACTATGAAAAACAAAGAAAAACTCTTAAGAATAAGCTTAGGCAGAGAGGGTATAGTGGGAAGAGTATTGAGGCGCAATTGGGGAGAGTTGACAAACTTGACAGAGAGGTGTTATTGGCTGGAAATAAGGGAAGGGATACTAAAAAGGAGAGTTCACGCGTACCGTTAGTTCTGACGTACTCACATCTTCTGCCTGATATCCATAAGATAGTAAATAAGCACACAAGGGTGTTGTACGAGTCTGAAAAAAAATGAAGGAAGTTTTCAAAGAGCCCCCTATAGTGGCATTTAGGCGGGACAAAAATCTGAGTGACACCCTGGTGCACGGTAAAACAAATAGTGTGGTGCGAAATTGTCGTAGCACATGTGACGCTGGTTGTCCGATGTGTGATATAGTGATAGGTAACCAGGTCATGGATACTACGGCTAATAGAATATACGATGTGCCATCACATACTTCCTGCAGGGATAGGAACGTGGTGTATGCAATAAGTTGTGTACGGTGTGATAAGGTGGTATATGTGGGAGAGACAGAGAGACAGTTGAATGAAAGGATGAAAGAACATCTGAGGGATGTACGCTTTCAGCGCGAGAAACCGATAAATCTCCATTTTAAAATGGGCCAGCATTCAAGCTCTGATGTGAGATTTACGGTTTTAAAGAAGATGTACTCCGCAGACCGGACAGAGCGCCAAATCCATGAGTCAGCATGGATCAAAAGGCTACAAACTGTACAGCCATTGGGTTGCAACGTAAAAGACGCGCAGTTCCACATAACGTTAGTTGACGTCTGATTATGCGCGGGAACGTCGACGTCGCCTGAACGTGGAAAACGACGTTGACGTCATATCCTTTGTGAGATGAATTTAAAATGGCTGTATCAGTTAGAATTATTATGTAGTAGTGTTAAAATATTTTTCGTTTTCTTGAAAAAGGCAAATTTTTGCCGAAATATTGAATACTGAGTGTTTTATTAAATGTTTATTCTATTCCCTTCGGAAAAAAATTGTGATATTATAACATTGAAGTATGTTTTATTGGAACTCATTTATGTAAAGATGATCCGTAAAAGGATCAATGAAAAAGTCGATAAAAAGAACAGCGCTCTGGGTTGAGTATTCCAGTGCAATTAACGTATTGCATGTGCTGACTGATTTATGTGTAGGTGATCCGTAAAAAGGACCATCCGAGAAGTCGATTAAAGTGATCACCACATTGAGTTCAAGTATTTAGCGAATTAGCGTATTGCATGTGTGCCATGGTAACTCATATATGTGATGGTGACCAATAATAGGATTACGCAAAAAGTCGATAGAAAGCGCATTTCATGTGGATGCTGCTGAAGGCTGCAACAGTAATGGGTTGAGCCGTCAATATTTTCCATATAAATGAATAAACTAGTTGTAGTAATTACAAAACTACCCAAAAGTTTATCCTGGTCGAAATCTTTCGACGGCACGGACACTGATCAATCGGTGTGGCTGTATGGGCTGATCAGTCTTAACTTTATGCACGTGACGTTGAGTTAGTTGTAAATGCCACGCACTGCCTTAATTATAAAACGAAAAACTTCTCATGCATTGATACATCGACGGACCGACAATCGTATAATCTTATCGGACTTTCTTGGCGCGGCAACTTTGATCATGCCTCCCGCTGTACATTGTAGCATGGCAATGTATAAATCACAAGACAGTACGTCATATCAGTTAGAAACGTCCGATCTACATGCATGCAGCGATTGATATCGGCTAATCAATTTTTTTGTGTGTGCATGTGTGTGACTGTTTAGAAATTACCAATCTACGTCCATGTATCGACTGATTTCTGCAAGTGTTCTGTGTTGGGATTGTTAACTTCATATCATCGGATTTTTGTGGTTTCCAAACCTGGATTCGTGACTAGTAACATTTTCGGACACATGAAAATACATTTTATTATTGGATACACTTTGAATGGTAATCATATTTGTTATTTATTTATCAATTAAACAGACAGCATTTTCATATTTTGAGAGCTATTCATATTAAAATAGTTTTTTTACAACCTGACCATCCCCGATATTTAGCGATTATTATTATTTCTTTTATTTTCTTTTTGAAAATATGCAAACTCTTGATTATAACCGCTAAAATTTTCTTTAAACCATTGTTTAATTGGTATGTTTTATGAAAAGTTGTGTTTTGATAAAAGTCTATCAAATAAGCCTTATAGTTCCGTAATATATTTTAGGGGAAAATGTTCCCGCGAACGGAAAATGTGAAACGAATTGTGACGAATCTTTCACATTTTCTCGTATATTTTCCACGCAACAAGAAATCACCGCCATGTTTAAGCAAGAGAAAATTACTAAAATTCTAAAAGCTTAATGATGGATTTCTGGTATTTCTGACACAAGCACCACCATTACATCCTTTCCTAGCCTCGATCTGCTATCCCACATAGGTCTACGATTGTCAACCTATAGGTGGGAGACAAATAGTCGGAAAAGATGAATGCTTCCGTCGGGGATCGAAACCGGGACTTTGGATTGACAGTCCAACACGCTACCGAATACGCTATGACGGCAGCTAACACGACACCGTAAAGCAACGCAAAGTTTAATTCCCTTTGAAATGGTTTGCAAGCCTTAATTTCTCGAAACTTCTCATGTTATTTAATGACCATTAACGATTAAACAAGAATTGCGAGATTCTATAGCTTACTTTATTTTTTCATTTCTTTTTCATTTTGTTTACATTTATTCTGAATAGACATAAGATAATCAAATATATAAATGTGTATTTCTCTTATTTCAGCGTAATTCGGACGTACACAAATAAAGTGATTCTCGTTGAGATATGGTTGCACATTGAACATACTGTGAAAATCCAGTGATGTGTAAATACGGTTATTTGACAAAAATTATATTTGATAAAGCGCGACAAAGACTAGACAGAACAGAAAGTAACATCGGGAAATTGAGATTTTCCTAGATCAAAGCCAGTCTAAATCGCTCGCCCAGCATTCTATTTGTTCATTCGAAACACTTGGTCAAACCATTCAAAAATGCTCTTTTATCGTTCAAAAACACTTCGAAACCGTTCATAACGATCGTCATTTCAATCAAATTAAAAAATCCTTTCCATGATTGTTTTGGCTTGTGTGGGTTTCAAAGCGTCTGATTGATCTTTGAAGACATTCAAACTCGAAAGAAAGTCGATTTTAATAGAGACAGGTCATGAAATATCGCTAATGTCGCCCAAATGGACGAAATTTGCGAAATTAGATTACCGTCCTTAAATCTAACATAAAACTTGCTCCTCACACTTCATTCGAAAATCATTCCAAACTCATACGCCTTGTAAATTTCACGATGTTGTTTCAAAATGCACATTGGTGAAATACAGTCGTGACCCATTTTAAAACTATTGTTCGATGAAGAAATGTCAACGAACTTTATTATACTACAAAGATAATTGTAGCAAATTCATTTGCTAATGCTGCCTTGAAAAACATTGATATCTTCGGTATAACTTTTGATAATTCCTTAAGGCGCCTCACCGGATGGCAGCCTTTTTTCTCTCGCTTCTCTGTTAAAACGACCCTAGTATTCACATAATGCTACAGTTAAAAGCATGTCGGTTAATAACATACAAGTAAATAATGATACACGTTCTAATAAATATCTTTCAATTTCACCATTATATCAATTTAAAGTACAAACTTTCTCGCAGGTTAAGCATAAACCGCTTTCACATATCATTAAATCGCAGGATGTAGTAGTGTGACGCCATTACTACCTGTGACGTCACTTCATATTTACTTTTCATTTGAGGCGCATTGGGGGATATTGGTATTTTCAAAGAATTCGGTGAACGTCAAGGCCTTAAAGGCAATAGAGAGATATTTATTCTAAAATTTTACAGTATCATAAATTCGTTATAACGGTTTCTTGCCTGGGTATATGACGATTTATTCCTGGCAATAAAAATGGTGTCAACCCTCGCCTGATTCGTCCCTAAATACACAAAACAAGAAAATGCGTAGTTGTTTTTAAAAGCGAGGTAATACAATTTCGTTAATTCCGTCCCATAGGATGAATTTATTGATATTATGTTATCTCCCTTTTATTTCAATCATTTCGAAGTCATTCCAAAATCAATCACCTTGTCAATTACACGATGTCCTCAAATGTATCACAATTGAATTTTACAAGGTTATTGTATAATTTACAATGAAATTGAACGAGTGCGATGCGTGAGTTTTGATAGATATTATTAAAGGGAGATACTCCAATAAAGCTAATTTTGTTCAGCATGAACAAAATTAGCGATATTTATTACCTCTCTTTAATTAATGCTTGTTCTGTACAAAATGACCCTTTTCAATAATGTTTTGGCTAAACCGCTATAGCTTTGGCTGTCTTATGTTGCTTAACTGATCGTGCTCATGAATAGCTTCATTTTGATATATAATATACTTGGACATACTGCTTTTTCGTGGCTAATGAAGTGCCCTTGTGTCTCAAACACTTTACATGAACCTTAAACACGAACACGAATGTTTTTTTTTAATCAGCTTCTGTTGGACAGCGAAAAAGTTTGGTGCTTAGCAAACTTTGAGTAGTATATATATTTTCAATTCTTGTGATATCGTGATATCGAGATTTTTCTCTAGATAGCTATATTTATTTTAAATGTAGTTGTTGATCTTTTCTTTTAATTGATTTTTAAGCGTCTTTGAATTATTTGAATAAGTGTTTTGAATTAATGAATGGGACCCTGAGTGAGCGATTTAGAAAGGTTTTGATTGAGATGTCTGTTAGTTTCACGATGTTACTAACTGTAGTTACATGTAGTCGTTGATTTTGTTCTACTTTCATTCCTTAATATCAAAATTCCTAATTCTCCCTAAATTGCAGATTATCAGCAAAACATGAATACAAATAGCCAGTCGATTATATAAAATATCTAAATGTTAATTGTATATGAAGCTGGTAGACGATTTCGGGTGTGGTATAAAACTATCACGTGGTATAAAAAGTAGAAATGAACTTCCGTCCTGAATAATGCTGACTGTCAATCAACACGATCAAAGGCATACGAATGATAAAGGTTTCATGAAATAGGCGTAACGAATCAATGTCACTCACGCAAGATTTATTTAACCGACTAATGATAGTATTTCCATAATAATGTAAGTCATTCTATTGAAGTTAATTCGTCAGTACGCTACCAAGACCAGTGCTGCGTTCAGAAAGACAAAGCGGTGCCAACAGTTTGCCAATTATTCCCCGCTTTGCACACAAGCGCACGTGCAAAGCGGGGTATAATTCGAAAACTGTTTGCACCGTTCGGTGATCCTCAACGCTGGGCAGTCCTGCGTTCAGAAAGACAAAGCGGTGCCAACAGTTTGCTAATTATTCCCCGCTTTGCACGCAAGTGTACGTGCAAAGCGGGATTTGATTGGCGAACTGTTCTTTTAAATATTGCATAAAAGACTTTCATCGACACATGGTCTGGATTGATATCTGCATCTTGAGTTTTTTTTAGTGAAGGATCATATCTTCTGAAAAGTGAAATTTTCCTCTATCAGACGATTATTTCGAGGTACATATTAAATTGTTTGAATCACAGCGATTTTAGAAATAGAATTTCGTGATGTGTTGTAATAATGTTAGGATCATTATTAGGATTGGTCATAAGTATCTTTGGTGAACGCAGAAAACAACAACAAAAAAAATGTTACGGAATCAAATTCTAGAAATGAACGGATACAGCGGATACAATCGTCATCTGTTTCTGACCTAAACCATTTAAAATGTAATTAGTTAATGATCGTATTTTGTCGAATAGTATAGATATCTTACGAAATTTGCTAACACAGCTATATGTAATTAATATATTGACTGTGGCGGCTAAGTTCTTTTTCTGAAAAAAGTGATTCATAGACTGATCCGAGTCTTTTTATTGGAGTGCATGTGGATTGTTGGAAATACCATGCATGGGCTCATTTAAGTATACTAATTGAGAATCTAGATGACACTGTTTAAGAGCATCGTTGTCTAAAGCAAGATGCCCCGAGTTCGATATCTGGATGGATCGTTCGAATTATAATTGTGCCGAAGCACAGTTAGAGCGGTTCTGACCGGATCGTATCTTATCAAATTTGCAAAAGCTACCTTTATCCCAACTCATATCCATTGTGTAAACAATTTGTTTAGAGCATTGCTGGCATAACTTGAGCTTAAGATTTTCTCTAAATATTAATTCACGATTTATATGCAGTTCATTCCATAAAAGGCTGAATAGTTAATTCATTTAGCTTAATAACGTAATATTTACTGTAGTGTACTGAAATATAATTGTATATTTGCACTAGATACCTATGAGGGAAAAAAGCAAGAGATGGACTGAGGGATGAATTACCTCATATTTTTTATTTCATTTAAATCTAAGAAAAACGTGGCACCAGGAATCATTGTCAAAATTGTTTTAAAAAGAGTTAAAATATAGAATGCCTTACATATTTACAAGTAGCTTACAAGTAAAATTTCCGCAACAAAAGAATGGAGGTGCATTTGTCTGAATATTCAAACATTTCTTAAGTGTCTTTAAATTTGGCATGTAGGGTTTGACTATATCCATAACATTTCAACATAGATATATTTTAACTCCCGGTTCAACAAAAAACGGTTCAGTCATTCAGTACCACACAATTACAGTGCTTAGGGCACTTTGATTTTTTTTATTTTCCCGTCCTTGTGGCGAGAATACGGGTGAATCTTTTCAGGGAGCAGTATCTTTGTAGAAAAATAAATGGCGTGTAAGTTGTAAAAAATATATTTTACATTAGATTTGACAAAGATCAGTGTATTAAAGTCTAATTTACATTTGGCTTGCTGAGCCCGTATGACGCCCGTAACTCGCCGTATCCACAAAATCGTGCGGTGCCCGTGCGGCGGCATACGGTGTCCGTGCGATCATCACGCGGTTTTACGGGTGACGTAGATTATTGTGATTTTGTATTAAAATAGCTAGATATATTTTTTTTTGTAAAAATCGAAAGACCGTATGGAGACCGTAGCAGACACGTCGTATAGACATCGTACTATCTTATTGCCACCTTGCGATGTCTTGCCTATACGCTTTTAACGGGTCATCCTACGTTCCCCACGCGGGTACCCTACGATGATCGTACGGCGGTCCCCGCGCGGGTACCGTATGATGATCGTACGAATGCTGCTTTGTCAATAGTGTATATACTTGAACAATTGCACGATCACAGTGTGGGGATCGCATGATTACCTTGCGATCGCCACACGCGCACCTCAATGATTTTTGTGACAGTTTTATGAAAACCCGATTTTGTGAACACATTCGCAGTAGAAAATAAAATCTTACGATGTAAAAATTATCATACAAGTAAACGCAGATTGCGATATCGTACCGCGACCGCTGCAAGTGCAAAACTAGGCCTAATCAATTCAGGAAAATATGATATATTTATCACGTAACTGCAAGAATGACAATGTTTCACTTGTACTCTGACTTTTTGTACGGAAAATACGGTGACTTATGCAATTCTTTAATAATGGATATTGCACCGTGTTTATCAGAAGAAATATCTCCCCGATACTAGATAATGGACCATTCTTACTGCAAAATTGGAAAATGTTATGTTTTGAAAAAAGTACCTCTCAAAATTTATGAGTCTTATCTAATGCCGAATCCACCTGACATCTCAATGTGACCATATTTTAATCAAACATAGCGCTTTTGAGTCAAAAAGTAATTTATTACTTGAAGTCGAGATGTTAATCGAGATGTTTAAAGACTACAAGTTTATCGACTTTTGGAGAGCAAAACCTCGTAGCAAAAGCTTGAATAAGCTGAACTTACAAGGTTCTGTGTCCCAAAGACGAGATTATCTTAAGTTGATATTTTATATATAACCTTTCACGATGCCAGGCCTAGGGCAGTCCAAAGAATAAACTAAAATTTTGAGTCTGACCATGAGATGTTCAATAATTTCAAATGGGCTGCGAGTAAAGGCCTGGATCAGCCTATGCATTCGCATAGTCTGATCCAAGTCTTCACTTAGTTCTCTGTAGAAGGTTATCATTAAAAGCTGTATTATATGAATATTCTACGCATAACCTACATTTCGAGACAGGCAGTCTCTGCTGCTCTTTTTCAGTACGTCAAACACACATAAAATTGTTGGAAATACCACGACCTTGATAATTAAGTTTGCTATCGCCAAGTTTTTTCTTCTTCTTCATTTATCTATTTTAATGAAGATTCTTTGATTTGTAAGCTGTCTGACTGTGAACAAATTCAGACTTTTTATTATTATTATAACTATTATTTTTACAGTTAACGACATCGTGAAATTAACAAGGTGAATGATTTTGGAATGATTTGGGAATGATATTGAATAAATGTTCAGAGCGAGTTTTGAGTGATTACCTCCCTTTAATAAGATATACATATAAGATATATCCATAGCTTCTTCTTTCTTCAAGAACCCATTAGAAGCTAACAATTTGAATTACGTCAGTGAAATCGCGATTTTCCTCTATTAAAATTTATTTTAAATGACGTTGTTGATTGTATATTTTTAATGAGTTTGAACGTTTTTGAATGGGTTAAGTGAGTGTTTGGAATGAATGAATGGAATGCTGAGTGAGCGATTTAGAATGGTTTTGATAGAGGTTAATGTAAAATTCACGATGTAACTAACTGTATTTTCTTTTCTTTTTTTCAATCGAAATCGAAAGTTCTTTACGTATTCAACGTATTACATCATATGCTAATGGGACTCATAAAATTCACGCAAAGGTGACTAAAAAAATAACCACCGAAAAGTTGATATGAAAGTACAGCACTGGATGATTTAGCGTAAATAACGTATAACATTGAAGTATGTTTTATTGGAACTCATTTATGTAAAGATGATCCGTAAAAGGATCAATGAAAAAGTCGATAAAAAGAACAGCGCTCTGGGTTGAGTATTCCAGTGCAATTAACGTATTGCATGTGCTGACTGATTTATGTGTAGGTGATCCGTAAAAAGGACCATCCGAGAAGTCGATTAAAGTGATCACCACATTGAGTTCAAGTATTTAGCGAATTAGCGTATTGCATGTGTGCCATGGTAACTCATATATGTGATGGTGACCAATAATAGGATTACGCAAAAAGTCGATAGAAAGCGCATTTCATGTGGATGCTGCTGAAGGCTGCAACAGTAATGGGTTGAGCCGTCAATATTTTCCATATAAATGAATAAACTAGTTGTAGTAATTACAAAACTACCCAAAAGTTTATCCTGGTCGAAATCTTTCGACGGCACGGACACTGATCAATCGGTGTGGCTGTATGGGCTGATCAGTCTTAACTTTATGCACGTGACATTGAGTTAGTTGTAAATGCCACGCACTGCCTTAATTATAAAACGAAAAACCTCTCATGCATTGATACATCGACGGACCGACAATCGTATAATCTTATCGGACTTTCTTGGCGCGGCAACTTTGATCATGCCTCCCGCTGTACATTGTAGCATGGCAATGTATAAATCACAAGACAGTACGTCATATCAGTTAGAAACGTCCGATCTACATGCATGCAGCGATTGATATCGGCTAATCAATTTTTTTGTGTGTGCATGTGTGTGACTGTTTAGAAATTACCAATCTACGTCCATGTATCGACTGATTTCTGCAAGTGTTCTGTGTTGGGATTGTTAACTTCATATCATCGGATTTTTGTGGTTTTCAAACCTGGATTCGTGACTAGTAACATTTTCGGACACATGAAAATACATTTTATTATTGGATACACTTTGAATGGTAATCATATTTGTTATTTATTTATCAATTAAACAGACAGCATTTTCATATTTTGAGAGCTATTCATATTAAAATAGTTTTTTTTACAACCTGACCATCCCCGATATTTAGCGATTATTATTATTTCTTTTATTTTCTTTTATTTTCTTTTTGAAAATATGCAAACTCTTGATTATAACCGCTAAAATTTTCTTTAAACCATTGTTTAATTGGTATGTTTTATGAAAAGTTGTGTTTTGATAAAAGTCTATCAAATAAGCCTTATAGTTCCGTAATATATTTTAGGGGAAAATGTTCCCGCGAACGGAAAATGTGAAACGAATTGTGACGAATCTTTCACATTTTCTCGTATATTTTCCACGCAACAAGAAATCACCGCCATGTTTAAGCTAGAGAAAATTACTAAAATTCTAAAAGCTTAATAATGGATTTCTGGTATTTCTGACACAAGCACCACCATTACATCCTTTCCTAGCCTCGATCTGCTATCCCACATAGGTCTACGATTGTCAACCTATAGGTGGGAGACAAATAGTCGGAAAAGATGAATGCTTCCGTCGGGGATCGAAACCGGGACTTTGGATTGACACGCTACCGAATACGCTATGACGGCAGCTAACACGACACCGTAAAGCAACGCAAAGTTTAATTCCCTTTGAAATGGTTTGCAAGCCTTAATTTCTCGAAACTTCTCATGTTATTTAATGACCATTAACGATTAAACAAGAATTGCGAGATTCTATAGCTTACTTTATTTTTTCATTTCTTTTTCATTTTGTTTACATTTATTCTGAATAGACATAAGATAATCAAATATATAAATGTGTATTTCTCTTATTTCAGCGTAATTCGGACGTACACAAATAAAGTGATTCTCGTTGAGATATGGTTGCACATTGAACATACTGTGAAAATCCAGTGATGTGTAAATACGGTTATTTGACAAAAAATTATATTTGATAAAGCGCGACAAAGACTAGACAGAACAGAAAGTAACATCGGGAAATTGAGATTTTCCTAGATCACAGCCAGTCTAAATCGCTCGCCCAGCATCCTATTTGTTCATTCGAAACACTTGGTCAAACCATTCAAAAATGCTCTTTTATCGTTCAAAAACACTTCGAAACCGTTCATAACGATCGTCATTTCAATCAAATTAAAAAATCCTTTCCATGATTGTTTTGGCTTGTGTGGGTTTCAAAGCGTCTGATTGATCTTTGAAGACATTCAAACTCGAAAGAAAGTCGATTTTAATAGAGACAGGTCATGAAATATCGCTAATGTCGCCCAAATGGACGAAATTTGCGAAATTAGATTACCGTCCTTAAATCTAACATAAAACTTGCTCCTCACACTTCATTCGAAAATCATTCCAAACTCATACGCCTTGTAAATTTCACGATGTTGTTTCAAAATGCACATTGGTGAAATACAGTCGTGACCCATTTTAAAACTATTGTTCGATGAAGAAATGTCAACGAACTTTATTATACTACAAAGATAATTGTAGCAAATTCATTTGCTAATGCTGCCTTGAAAAACATTGATATCTTCGGTATAACTTTTGATAATTCCTTAAGGCGCCTCACCGGATGGCAGCCTTTTTTCTCTCGCTTCTCTGTTAAAACGACCCTAGTATTCACATAATGCTACAGTTAAAAGCATGTCGGTTAATAACATACAAGTAAATAATGATACACGTTCTAATAAATATCTTTCAATTTCACCATTATATCAATTTAAAGTACAAACTTTCTCGCAGGTTAAGCATAAACCGCTTTCACATATCATTAAATCGCAGGATGTAGTAGTGTGACGCCATTACTACCTGTGACGTCACTTCATATTTACTTTTCATTTGAGGCGCATTGGGGGATATTGGTATTTTCAAAGAATTCGGTGAACGTCAAGGCCTTAAAGGCAATAGAGAGATATTTATTCTAAAATTTTACAGTATCATAAATTCGTTATAACGGTTTCTTGCCTGGGTATATGACGATTTATTCCTGGCAATAAAAATGGTGTCAACCCTCGCCTGATTCGTCCCTAAATACACAAAACAAGAAAATGCGTAGTTGTTTTTAAAAGCGAGGTAATACAATTTCGTTAATTCCGTCCCATAGGATGAATTTATTGATATTATGTTATCTCCCTTTTATTTCAATCATTTCGAAGTCATTCCAAAATCAATCACCTTGTCAATTACACGATGTCCTCAAATGTATCACAATTGAATTTTACAAGGTTATTGTATAATTTACAATGAAATTGAACGAGTGCGATGCGTGAGTTTTGATAGATATTATTAAAGGGAGATACTCCAATAAAGCTAATTTTGTTCAGCATGGACAAAATAAGCGATATTTATTACCTCTCTTTAATTAATGCTTGTTCTGTACAAAATGACCCTTTTCAATAATGTTTTGGCTAAACCGCTATAGCTTTGGCTGTCTTATGTTGCTTAACTGATCGTGCTCATGAATAGCTTCATTTTGATATATAATATACTTGGACATACTGCTTTTTCGTGGCTAATGAAGTGCCCTTGTGTCTAAAACACTTTACATGAACCTTAAACACGAACACGAATGTTTTTTTTTTAATCAGCTTCTGTAGGACAGCGAAAAAGTTTGGTGCTTAGCAAACTTTGAGTAGTATATATATTTTCAATTCTTGTGATATCGTGATATCGAGATTTTTCTCTAGATAGCTATATTTATTTTAAATGTAGTTGTTGATCTTTTCTTTTAATTGATTTTTAAGCGTCTTTGAATTATTTGAATAAGTGTTTTGAATTAATGAATGGGACCCTGAGTGAGCGATTTAGAAAGGTTTTGATTGAGATGTCTGTTAGTTTCACGATGTTACTAACTGTAGTTACATGTAGTCGTTGATTTTGTTCTACTTTCATTCCTTAATATCAAAATTCCTAATTCTCCCTAAATTACAGATTATCAGCAAAACATGAATACAAATAGCCAGTCGATTATATAAAATATCTAAATGTTAATTGTATATGAAGCTGGTAGACGATTTCGGGTGTGGTATAAAACTATCACGTGGTATAAAAAGTAGAAATGAACTTCCGTCCTGAATAATGCTGACTGTCAATCAACACGATCAAAGGCATACGAATGATAAAGGTTTCATGAAATAGGCATAACGAATCAATGTCACTCACGCAAGATTTATTTAACCGACTAATGATAGTATTTCCATAATAATGTAAGTCATTCTATTGAAGTTAATTCGTCAGTACGCTACCAAGACCAGTGCTGCGTTCAGAAAGACAAAGCGGTGCCAACAGTTTGCCAATTATTCCCCGCTTTGCACACAAGCGCACGTGCAAAGCGGGGTATAATTCGAAAACTGTTTGCACCGTTCGGTGATCCTCAACGCAGGGCAGTCTTACGTTCAGAAAGACAAAGCGGTGCCAACAGTTTGCCAATTATTCCCCGCTTTGCACGCAAGTGTACGTGCAAAGCGGGATATAATTGGCGAACTGTTCTTTTAAATCTTGTATAAAAGACTTTCATCGACACATGGTTTCGATTGAGATCTGCATCATGAACTCTTCGAAGTTTTAATAATGAAGGGTCATATCTTGTGAAAAGTGAAATATTCCTCTATCAGACGATTATTTCGAGGTACATATTAAATTGTTTGAATCACAGCGATTTTAGAAATAGAATTTCGTGATGTGTTGTAATAATGTTAGGATCATTATTAGGATTGGTCATAAGTATCTTTGGTGTACGCAGAGAACCAAAAAAAAAAAGTTACGGATTCAAATTCTAGAATTGAACGGATACAGCGGGTACAATCGTCATCTGTTTCTGACCTAAACCATGTAATATGTAATAAGATAATGATATTATTTTGTCGAATGGTATAGATTTCTTACGAAATTTGCTAACACAGCTATATGTAATTAATATATTGACCGTGGAGGCAAAGTTCTTCTTCTGAAGAAAGTGATTTCGAATCGTTGATAGACCACATCATAGAAGTAGTTTAATATCATATGTACGGAAAAGTTTGTTTCAGAAACTTACACTCTCACACATTCAAATAGATTTTTTTGCTATCATTACGTCGTTCTTAGTTCTGTCCTTCTTTTAAGCTCACCTGAGCACGAAATGCTCAAGGTGAGCTATTGTGATCGTACAATGTCCGGCGTCCGTCGTCAGTCGTCCGTCGTGCGTCGTGCCTAGTCCACAATTTCTTTAAACATCTTCTCCGCCTAAACCGGTGGGCCAATCTTGACAAAACGTGGCAGGGATGTTCCTTGTGTAAAGTTCTACCAAAGTTGTTCAAATAAATGAAATCCACCCTTAACTTTCCCTTTACCCTTAACTAAAAGAGTGAAAATAGGAAAATCTTCAAAAATCTTCTTCTCTGAAACCAGATGGCAGGGAGCTTTCATATTTGGTATGTAGCATCATCTTGTGGACCTCTAGTAAGTTTGTTCATATCAATACCCTGGGGACACATTTGGGCTCCACATGGGCTCAACCCTTTTTACATAGAATCAAAGAGCGAAAATCTTTAAAAATCTTTTTCTCTGAAATCAGATGACAGACAGCTTTCATATTTGGTATGTTGCATCATCTGGTGGGCCCGTACCAAGTTTGTTCATATCAAGACCCTGGGGTTATATTAAATTTTGGGCTTTGCCCGGGCGCATATCTATTAGCTCATCTTAGCACGATGGTTGAAAAAGGGGAAAATCTTCAAAAATCTTCTTCTCTGAAACCAGAAGACAAACAGCTTTCATATTTAGTATGTAGCACCATCTAGTGGACCTCTACCAAGTTTGTTCATATCAAGACCCTAGGGTCACATTTAGGCTTCATCCGGGTGCATCCCTTTATACAAAGAATCAAAGAGCGAAAAAGTATATCCTTCTTGCTCTTGGCTGAAATATTCCATGGTATTGATCTTATGTATAAATTATCTCCTTGTTGACATCTGCCTATTTAATTAATGTGATGTCCCAGGGGTCAAAGAGACTCAGGTGAGCGATCTAGGACCATCATGGTCCTCTTGTTTACTGGTATTAAATAATATATAACAAGTCAGACAAAAAGGCACTAATATATAGCCCAAAAGGTACGAAAAGTGTACTGGTTCTAGTAGCCTTGGGAGAACTGCATGGACAATTTGTCCGTGAATCAACAATCTTTCAGTTACATCGCGGCAGCTGGAGCATCTAACAATGGGTTCTTGGTAATTCTCACACAAGTACTACCATTACGTTCTTTCCTAACCTCCAGCTGCTATCCCACATAGGTCAACGATTATCAACCCATTGGTGGCAGACAAATAGTCGGAAAGGATGAGTGCCGCCGTCGGGGATCGAACTAATGACCTCGTGATATGGAGGCCGACGCATTACCAACTGCATTTCACTAATGACATAAAATGATTTGTTGGACAAAGTTCAGCATTTATGATCATATACCTAGTACGTAGTAGTTGGTTCGGATAAAGACTTACAGTAAAGTAGTTTTTTTATATATAAATCTTGTTAACTTTGGGAATATAATTTACCAAAGAGAAATCTCAATAGCAACAGTCACTGCGAATATTTATAAAGTCTATCTCCAGGTATTTGTACCTGTTTAATACGAAAGAGAAAATTAAAAAAGAGTCAGGTTCCAGTAGAGGTCAACCGTAGATCGCATTACAAAAAATAGTTTACGGGAAGGTAGACTGATCATTCTAGATGCAGAAAATGAGCCTGTAAATGTTTTAACCCCGGTAAGCCCACACAGTCCTTTAGTCTCTCTAGGATCGTCGCTTATCGGACTTCATATATAGGATAACCGTTTGTTTCAGTGTAAGATCGATTTATATTCATTGAGTGAACAACAAAAGCTATATTTCACGAGTGGCGGAGCCACGAGTGAAAATATAGCTTGTGTTGTTCACGAAATTAAATTGTAATCGATCGTATTCGAAAAACAAACGATTACTCTATTTCTTTATTGTAAAAATGAGACAAAATGTGAAATTTTTAGGACAAATTTTCGTTAAGCACGTTATATGCGCGTGATTGCTATGCAACGTTCATTGTGACGTCACTTATTTCGCCCCGCATGGATGACGTCAGATATGATGAAACGCACAATAGCAATGTTTAAGGTTTTGATTATTTCACTGTTTTTGCGGTGACATTATCAAGTGATAATATACCGTTATTTCTCGATAAACCACCGAAAAGCGTTAAAGAAAAATGGTCCCTTTTCGCCCGACGGCTTCCATATTGATGGCTCAGCGAGAAAGAATTGTAACTGCCCATAAACATATAGACAGTTTCAATCTTTCACTCTGACCCATCGTTATTTCCATAACTTTGGCAATGTTAATCCATTTTCTCTCTCTTGTGATTTTAACAACCAAATGTACTTCCACTGTAATCAGAGGCAGAATTAATTAAGATAGCGACTTGTACGTGACTAAAATCGAAAAAAGATTTTGAATTTAGATTGATTCAAGACTTACTATGGTGAATTAGACTGTCGAAATTGTGCTATGGTAACGAAACTCTTTTTCCCGCATAATCTGACATTGAGCTTTTAAAAAACGCATGTTTGTAACAGACAACGTTAGAAAAATACGCGGAACCTCATATTTCCGAAGGCCACCGGTGCTGTGTCTATCGTGCGTTCGTCCGCGCGTCCGATCTTAACCTTTATTGTAAAAATCTTCTCCTTAGAAACTAATGGATGAATTGACCCTCTTGCAAAGAGATAGTATTTTTAACACCAGTACTATCATTACATTCTTTCTGCTTCCTGCTGCTATCCCACATAGGTCCACTTTTATCAACTACTTGGAGACAAATAGTTGCAAAGGAGTGTCGCCGTCAGTAATCGAAACCAGGACCTTTGGCTTGACAGTCCAAAGCGCTATAACGGCGGCTATTTGTAAGATCGAGCAATCGGCTATTGATCGTTGGTATGCATTCGATACTATGACAAAGTTAAAAGAAAACGTACTTTCTTATATCGGCTATTTCCGATCAGATTGGCCGCCATTAAAAACATCAAAGCCGATCGCTGGGGCTTAAACGCGTTGAATTATCTTACATGAAACAAAAATTCACCACATTTGAGACCCAGTAGGCGGCCTTTAGATCTTTAGCAAAAAACAGAAAGTCGGCCCATTCTAACTGCTTCCACTCACAAACGCCATCGGCAACCAATCGCCAATAGATATTTTAAGTAGCTTAGAATAGCATATTCCTTTGAATATACGTTGAAATATCGTTCGTATTTAGGCATTTAAATTCTTGGGATAAAGATTGAGAGCACACAGGACCCTCAATTATCGCCAGGATGACAACTAGAAGTTGATGACCAACTTGACATTTAGTTATTTAATTTGTCTTGTCACTCTTAAATCTTAATCAGTTTTATATTGACAAACTGTGTGCTGTGCTATAAAGTGAACCCGTAGCATTCTATATATTTCTTATATAGATCCTACAATTGATTGACAGATTTTCTTACTTTTAAAATGTCACTTTGAATAAGCCTTAGAATATTAATACCTTCAATTTTTTACTCAATTATAAATTCAAATTGTAAGAAATGAAGTGACTATTGATTAATATATTGGGGTATTAAACTATAAATACCATATCACACATGTACACAAGTAGCATTTTTAAGTTTAATACTAAATACGTTAGTTTTCGTATCGAATTGTAGAAATGCGATCCGCATAAATTTGGAGGGGTGGTCGTTACTCTCATACTACATATACATGTACATTTAAAAATGACTCCGGTTCAATGAATAAACCAATCGGACTTTGCTATTCAAAATTGCCATAAAAAGGTGACAAAGGAAAGAGTGGACCGAATATTCTCTTTTGTAGAATAATAACCTTAAATCTTTGTGAGATTATAATTAAGACAAAACTTTTCAAAATATTAGTTTAAATTATCCTCCGTAATACAATGTAGCACACGAGGTCATTTTTTTCCTTTGAGTGCAAACTTTTCAAAATCACTTGATCTATTTTTAGTAGTATCAGTGTCAGAAAGAATCTTCCGAAACTATACAGAACGGGAAAAAAATACGGATGTCTCGTCGAAGCGAAAATTAGGACCAATGAACGTTGTCTTTATCTCCTAGCTGTACTAGTGATACTTCTGCTATATAAGCTGTCGGTGTCGTATTCTGGCTCCTTACCAAGTCTTCCTAAACCGAAACATCAACATATATCGGATGGTACAAATCTATAATTAGCACCGGGAAGAGAGACGGAAATCCGTCACCCTCCATGGCGCGATTAATTTTATATTGTGTTTATTTCTAGCTGTATTAGTGATACTTCTGCTAGAAGTTGTCGGTGTGTTATTCTTGCTCCTTACCAAGTCTTCTTGAACCAAGACATCAACACATACCGGACGGTTCAAATCTATAATTAGCACCGGGAAAAGAGATGGAAATCCGTCACCCTTCATTTCGCGATTTATTTTATATTGTGTTTATTTCTAGCTGTATTAGTGATACTTCTGCTAGAAGTTGTCGGTGTGTTATACTGGCTCCTTGCCAAGTCTTCTTGAACCAAGAAATCAGCACATACCGGACGGTACAAATCTCTAAATAGCACCAGGAAGAGTGACGGAAATCCGTCACCCTTCATGGTGCTTTTTATAGAATTTGATATATACTCAGTTCCAAAAGAAAGTGTGCACTTTAAAAATGAGAATTTATCAGAACTTATTCCAAGAACCGTCACAAAACTTTGTATGACAAAAATCGAGATTTTTGTACACGGATACTTTAGGAATTTAAGCACACGGTACTCAATAATATTAGGCTTGTTAAGTGCCTTTGTTTTTTATGTTTCTTTCTTCTGCATCCTAAAGTTAAGGAATAATTGTGCCAGAATAACATTAAGTTCAACTCTTGTGCACTACCTTGCAATAAATTCACATCTGATGGACAATTGTACACAATACAAAACGTAGTTTGACCTATAACATTCGTGATTAGGCAAAATTAAGCCCCGTTCGAAGAAATTATTCCACAACAATGAATTAGCATTCCTTTTAAAACAGAAATCTTAGGTATCTGCTTGAGCGTCCCTCTTGGGTATGAAAAAAAAAATACAGAACGCAACTGCACTGCTTGATCTGACGTTACTGACTAATCAACGGAGCATTTTCTAGCGTTGACGCAGATGAAACGTCTGTATGTAAACTCAGATTTATGTTTGGAAAGCGTAAGGAGTCCCTATATAACTCGGAAATGCCATTTAAGCAAATATCATACGCATGTGAACGCAGTATGCGCATTTTCGTACAAAAAATGGGAAACTCAAAGATTGAAAGTGCACACCTTCTTTTGGAACTCACTATAGTTTACCACCACATTTTTTGGAATTTGAAAAATTGCAGATACTTAATGATAAAACCGTGATGAAAACCGTAATAGCCAAGTGCCATACGTCATTACAATGTATGTCGTCCGGACATAAGTCGAGGTATATCAATCCAATCAAGGGTACTAGATATTTGTCGAAAGTCATTATGTTTAATTACAGTTATCGAAGGGCCCCAGCCATCATTCCCGTCTTTAGCAACGTAATAATTTGCAGTTCCATTTTTTTTCAAAGACTACTGCCACCGAGTACCCTTCTGCATTATAGTCCACAATTACATTCGATATTGTCTTGCTCTATTTTCAGAAATTCACAGTGTAAGAAGGCAACTTCCAAACAGTTTGAAAGTACCGTCGTAAATTATACAGAACTGAATGGTAAACTATGGATGTATCGGAGAAGAGAAAATCGGGGCCCAGTAAACGCTGTGTATATTTTCTTGCCGTGCTAGTTATACTGCTCCCAGTCGTCGTCGGTGTCGTAGTCTGGCATCTTACAAAATCTTCCTGCTCCGAGCCATCAACTTCGACAGGACAGTCGGAGACCCTACCTGGAACCGGAGAAGACGACAAAATTACAACAACTAAAGTGCCGGAGGATGCAACACCTGACGAGGGACCAGATTTAGAAGAGGAACCATGGAGAAACCTTCGGCTACCATCACACGTGTATCCGCTACATTACGACATTACGCTTTATCCTAACTTTTATGGTGATAATGGTTGGTTCTATGGGAATGAAACTGTTGAGCTTAATGTTACATCTCTAACGAGAGTTATTCTAATTCACGCCAACTTTCTTAACATTACACGAACTGTGGTCAACTATAAAACGGGAGAGATAATTCCTATTTCTCGGACATTTTGGTACGAAGAGAACCAGTTTTGGGTCGTTGAAACAACTGATTATATCGAACCATCCATTATATTTTTAGAACTACAGTTTGATGGATCTTTAACTAGGTCGATTGTCGGATTCTACAAAAGTTCCTATGTCAATTCTATAACCAAGGAAGAAAGGTAGGTTATATAACCATTTCAAGTAAAAAAAATATCGCTGAATAAACTTCTAAGATTTATTTCAGAGATGAAGGGAGTATTTTTTAATCTCCTTGAGGAACGAAATTAAAATCTCATCACATGAGTGTGTTTAGCTTTTTAGTTTCATAACTCAAGGACATTGAAAATATTTTCTTCATATCTGATAATTTGACATCATAAAGCAAAATGTAAGATTTTCTCCATAATAAGACATATTTCTTACGGGACAATTTGCGCGCAAGCTTAGAAAATAGCTACGTACTAAAAAATATTTTCATTGAGGAATAAAACCGATTTTTCAGCAAATCAGAAGGCACGAAATTTGACTGAAACTAAGAATATAAAATTATATTCATATAAGTTATATTTGAGCCTATGCGCAATATTTCTTAAAAAAATCGCACGTGTTCGAGGCTCAAACATTGAGCAACGTAAGAAAATGCGAAAATCCATAAATATATTTCCTGGTCGTCTGAATGCATTGATGGATGGACTGGGCATAGTCTTCCTTTGTGCATATGATGTAAAAATTTCTGGAAAAGGTCATGCACAGGCTCATCTTTAAAAGTAATACTTGGGCGACCAAAACATCGCAATTCTTATCGTCAGTGCAACAGGTTCGGGTCGCCAAACAACGCATGCAAAAGGAGTATGTGGTCTCAAAACTGGTAATTATGAAACACGTAATAAATAATTTATATTTAAAAAGAGCATGGCAATCCCATCAGTAACATCAATCAGTCGCATTAAATCCCGACATCTAACCTGCGTTCAGGATGACAAAACGGTTTGCCAATCATACCCTGTTTTGCATGTGCACTTGCGGGTAAAAGGGGGATTAATTGACAAACTGTCTGTGCCCGTTTGTCATCCTGAATGCATAGATTCTCATTCGAATCGTAGGTAGGTAAACGTTTCCAAAGTTTACCAGCGAATGTTATTTTGGAGGTATGTCCTAACCCTTTTGAAGCTATGTTGGGTGGTAAATTGTAGCTTAATTCACATGTCGATGGCTCAGCGCAAAATATTTGTAATTGCATATAATCTTACTGTTTCGGCTCAGCCATCGATTAACCCTTTCTTGAAAGTATATCAGACGAAGGCTTTACCCTTACTTTTAATTGTACACAACTTTAGAATAATTTGCTTAAACGAAGTCTGTTCCTTTCGGCATACCATTGAAATGCTTAAATAGTAATGCTTCAAACTCTTTTAGATCTATCTGCTTGAAATCGCATTTGGTACGTACTAATGTGACTTTAGTTCTTTCTTGAAATTACAATACTTTTGATA
This sequence comes from Fragum whitleyi, assembly GCA_948146395.1. Classification (NCBI taxonomy): domain Eukaryota; kingdom Metazoa; phylum Mollusca; class Bivalvia; order Cardiida; family Cardiidae; genus Fragum; species Fragum whitleyi. Next base: position 57,217,190 of record OX411545.1, on the reverse strand, counting down.
TCTTTATAAGTTAGTTGACTTATCTGGTCTGTATGTTGCAGACATCTGGCTTCATCCAAGTTTCAACCTGTGGACGCAAGGCGTGCCTTCCCGTGTTTCGATGAACCACATATTAAAGCTGAATACACCATTACTCTTATACATCAGAATGGATACATCGCACTTTCAAACATGCCGGCAATGGTTGGTATAGTTTATTTGGGACTGAGAAGATTTTTACAATTTATCAAAAGTTTAGAAAAGCTACAATAAGCTACATCGTGAAATTGGCATTCATCTCAATCAAACCAATTTTTAATCGCTCACTCAGGACTTCAATCATTCGTTCCAAACACTCACTTAAAACCGTTCCAAAACGCTCCAAAATCACTAAAAAGGCGTGATCAACAACTTCATCAACAACTTCATTCAAAATTAACATAGCTAGAAAAAATCACGATTTAAATAACATAATTGAAATTAAAAGCGTCTGATTTGTTCTTGAAGCGATTTATGGAACTTGAATGCAAATTTTATTAAAGGAGTGCAATAAATATCGCTTATTTTGTTCATACTGAACAAATTTAGCGATATTGGATTACATCCCTATATAACTTTACTCAAAAGTTACTCATTGCATTTCTTTCCAAAATCATTGCAAAATCATCCGCCCTTCCAATTTTACGATATATAGACTTCTAAGCCTTACCAAGCAATATACGGTATATTTACTAGGATTTTTTGTATTATAATGCATGTTTTAGAAATGATTTGTTTTCAAACGAAGTGCACAGCAATTGAGAAAGAAAGAATACAAGAAAGAAGCAAAGGAATGGAAATAGAAAAAAAAACTGACTTGCAAAGATTAAAGCATTTGTAAGTTGCTTAATTTAGAAGAAATTTCATTTTTCATGTAGTCTTTGTCTTCGAAAAACTTTTCAATGTCTTTCATTTTTTCGTATTTCAGGACACGTCGATATGGGAGTTGGATGCATCTCTATTGAGTACGAAATTCAACCGTTCGGTGGCCATGTCAACATATCTAGTGTGTTTTGTAGTCTGTGACTTTGCCAGTTTAACCGATACAACGAACCATGGCACAACGGTAAGGAAATGTTAATTAAAATTTATTTCAGTTTCTTTATGAATAGTCCATTTACGTCAAATTAAATGCTGAAATCAGACAGGGGCGGTTTTGCAAATGCATTGTTAAATGAGCCGATGCTTGACATTTCCAACGATTTCATTTTGACCTGACTAAGAGATATTGAGAAACGTAAACAGCCACACAATGAAATAAGAATATTCTCTGGCCTCCTAGAGACGATTTTAGACCTTATCTTTCTCCAGGGCGCATAGCGAAGGCTCTGGTAAGCCTGTGAAGATGCACAGGCTCTCAATAGGCTTTGCTATGTGTTATGTTAAATTGTTTGAAATGTCACGCAAAAGCTCAAATAATTACAACACATAGACGTACATCTCTTGAAAAGGAGTTTCTTTTGTGGATCAATATACACATATATTAAACCCTGGTAGGATATTCTTTGCCATTTCAAATAACAATTGTAAATTTCAAATGATTTTTTTTTTTTCAACTCATTTGTAAAGTACTTTAACTTTGTTTAAAAAAGATTCGATAATGACGTAGAATATTTATCTTAAATCTTTCACCCATTGGATTTTTAATTAAAGCGTTTTTAAACTCGATTCACTTTAATGTTATTCAGTTTCGAGAACTATTATGTGCATCTTTCTTTCCTAACTACATAATATTATCATAAAATGATACGAAAAAAATAACATTGGGCTGCTTCCGTCATTTTTTTCCACAGATACGTGTATTTGCAACACCCGATCGTATTAAGCAAGCAGAGTATTCTCTTCATGTCATGAAAGTGTCCATGGATCTTTTCCAACACTTGTTTAACGTTCCATTCCCTTTGCCCAAAAATGGTATGTACACTTATCACTACTTGTATGTACTACTGTTAGTAGGCCTATTCTTTTCTTCCAACAGCTGCTGATTGTGTTACATTGTAGTCTTGTTCGCACGAATTTAAATTTTATATTTGTTATAACCATAAATCTAAAATGGTTTTTCATCTAAGCATATTATTCGTTATTGTTCAATGATCGGTGAGTACTTTTCTTTTATCGGTATTGTATTTGCGTCAACAAGAAGCTAACAGTGCTGCAGTTGTAGAGTGTTTGACTGTCTTATAATAAGTGGGGGTTATTTGAATTTAAATATACAGTTACTAACCTAATACAGCTCAGCCATCCATCCTATGTGATTGAAATACTCACCCCGATCACTAAAAAACGCTCCAAAATTGCCCTAAACGCTTTGAAATCTTTCTTGACAACTAAACATTCATTTAAATTGGTCAAATCATTACACTAGTTTATAATCGGATGTGGATACCAAAGCGACATTTTGGACTGAAAAGATACACGAAAGGGAAAATACGTTGCTTTTTTAAAGGGAAGTAATTAATTATCGCTTATTTCGTCCAATAGGACGAAATTATCGATATTGTATTACCTCCCCCTAATTTCATTCAAAACTTTCTCCTCCCACTCATTCAATAACACTCCGATTTCCCGCCAAAAGCATTCACCTTGTCAAAATCAGGATTTTATGAACTACGCTCCCACTCTTTCATAAATAATTTCTTACTGTAATTTTTGTTGTTTGATATACATGTATAAGATCCTCTTAAAGTATTTAATTAAGTTAGTAGACCCGTAATAGTTCAACAACATTTCGGAACTCATGATCTTTGACAATGTTCACCGAGGTTTTCTAACGAAATCATCGGTCAATACTGTTAAAGTTCATAACTTCCGAAACGTTGTGGAACTGTTACGGATCCAAGACCTTAAAAGCAATTAAAATGTTTTTATAAATAACATGCAGATATGATCGCTATACCGAATTTCGTGTCCGGAGCAATGGAGCACTGGGGCCTGATAACCTACCGAGAAGTAAATATGCTGTATGATGATCAGATGGCGTCGGCCTCTGACAAACAGAGGGTAGCAGTTGTGGTGGCTCATGAAATTGCACACATGGTAAGAAAGTGAAGATTCGCAGAAAAGCTCGTATTCTGGTACAGTTAAAAACATCATGAAATCGACATAGTGAATGCTTTTGCAATGACTTCGGAATGATATTGATAGTGAGAAGAGCGATGTTTGAATGAAATTAAGAGGAGGTAATGCAATATCGATAGTGTTGTCCGTCCAATTGGACGAAATTGGAGACAATTCACTACCCTCCTTAAAAAATCAACGGATATTCTTGTTTCTGCATCTTTTCAGAAGTGGCAGAAGCTTTGAAATCCACACAGGTGATAAAATTGTGTTGCGATGTGATCGTTTTAAATGAAATTGATGGCGTTGAACGATTTAGAAGCTTTTTTGGAGCTTTTTTAAGTGAGCTGAGTGAGTTTGAATGGAGCGCTGAGCGGGTGCTTTAAAATGATTTTGATCGAAATGAGAGTCATTTTCACGATGGGATTAACTGTAAATGTAGACCACAGTGTGCAAGTCAATCAGGAAAATCCTAAAGCTCACATAAGCAAGCTTTTTGAAAGATTAAGACATCGATGGCCCAATATGAAATAGTTGCACCTGCCTATATGTTGGTACATAAAACTATTATGAGCTAGGCTATCTATTGGTTTTAAGATCGCAATCAACTTTTTCAAAGTTTTAAAATACAGTGGTCTAGCGTTACCTCGAGAGGGCGAAAAGTCGAATTCATGCGAATTCTCGAGTTCGCCTTCCGGTCCTGACGCGTGTTACTCTATTTTCTTGTTGGTTATTACTGCACTAACTCGAACGAGCGATTGCTAGATCGCTCGAGCAGAAATCTCAGTCCCGAGGTCGAATTTTACTGCATTCACTCGAGCAAAGGTGTTCGCACCTTTCTGACATCCATTGTTTTGCATCAAAATTAACTTACAGTGCGTATTTGTTATTCTGCCAATCGTCAAGAATACCTTAAGGACTTTTTCACGGGGTTTCGACAAGTCAGACAACGTGTTTTCACACCTCTTTGAATGTCACACTCATTCAATTTTAGGGTGTAATTAATGCGAATTTAATGATCAGAAAATAATTTTGAGACTTAGAAGCAACAATAAAACAAATAGGCATTTTTGTCGCATCAATGCTGATCATTATTCTGAAAGTCTTTGAAAATCACCCTCGTGAGTAATTCAGCAAAGTATTCACCTTTATAACGAAAGATATTGACGATTGCCCACCGAAACATTATAACTACACTTTTATTCAGCTCTAATTCCAATGTTTCGGTCACCCATCGATAGTGTTCGGCAACAAAAACGTGATTAAAGAAAAATGCATTGATTTTTAATTGTCTTAAAGGAAGTTAGTTCCAAAGAAAACAAATGTGAGAAAAGAAGGGATTGCTTGCAACGTAGCCTATCTTCTGACTAATAAACCGTCTAAAGTTTTGTCATTAAGAAACGACAGCTATGAAAATGATCGTAATGAAGAAAGAATATGCATGTTATAATGCCTCTCATTAAAATTGCTAAATGTACAGAGAACAGACACCATTAAAATTGACGCCGACACCTCAATTGCCTTTTTGGTTTTTCTGTTTTCAACGCTGATAATTTGACCAAATTAACGAAACGTTTTGAATCATAAAATCATTGGTACTCTATAAAACTATTCCCATAGGAGTATTTTACATAGGTACTGCATATTTTGAAGGCAAAATATGCAAACGTAAAGGCAAAGTTTAAAACGCAGTGAAACGTCTTCGTAGAGGACAATTTTGCGAACTTGCATTAACTCGAATTCTGCGATGACTCGAGCAAATCGGTCAGGCCCGTGTGTGTTCGAGATATCGCGAGACCACTGTATTTTATATTGATCGCCAAAATCTAATTCTTTATCATAATTGAATTGATAATACTTCGTTAAATAATATACTTTGCCCATGCAATATCGTTTGATGCAACCAATTTAATCGGTCGCTCAAATTAAGCACCAAAAGTATTGCCTTATAATGTTAAAGATGCAAGTGTTTGCTGAGTTCTGATAGCCCGTTCACTTGGCATATAGCTAAATCTAAATTCATCAAAAAATTCTTCGGGAAAACAATTTAAACACGTGGGGATACTCAATTCCAAAATTAACAATGCTTTGTGAGGTAGATATAACACATTCATCTCAGGTACTCAAATTAAAGTCTTCAATATTGTTTTCTTTACGTATTTCTATTAATAAACCTTAAATCGTCGAAAGGATTGTGAATTGTGATTTTGCATCAACATAACGGTATTTCTTCAACTTAAATTATGAAAATTATCCGTTTTTTTTTCGAGTTTTTCAAAGTAGGGTTTATGTCTTCTTTTGTCTGCTACAAACGTTCTGACGGTTCTTTCTACACAATGCCTTAACCCAAATTCTCGGGATTGATTCTTCTTTACTTGATAGTAATGTTCCATTCAATTATTTTCTTGTAAATTTGTCTAAAATAGAGAACCGTTTAACCGAAAAGAAATTGGTTTCTGTTTTTTATAATTTCTTGAGCACATCTATTATATCCTTTTACATTATGCAACAGGGCCCGAGATTATACAACTTTTATCGTTCTAAACTGGAATTTTTCTCAAAATTAGAATTTAAATAACTGTATGAACATAAAATATAATATTAGTAAGTTGTTATAAATAACAAGTCTTTAATATTATTTTTTTTATATTCATATATTTGTTACAATGTTTTACAAAATTACAGATTTTAACAAAAGGTGAAATTTGAGTAAACTCTAATTCGAGAATGAGAAATTTTCCAAAACCTAGGGCCCGGATGTCTAAATCACAGCAGTGATCCTGTACAGTTTGACTAAGTGATTACGGCAGTGGGCTTGAAATCCTAGAAAAAGTCGATGTCGAGGTTTGAATCCCGGCAGTGCAACTGGTTATGTTGGTATGTCCTTGGGTGAGGCATTTCAAAGACCTAGGCTAGTATTGGTGATACTGAGAAAGCACATGCATACGTGGATGTCTGAAAAATTGTTAAAGTGGCGTTAATCACCAATTCATAATCAAATCTCAATTTCAGTGGTTTGGAAATATAGTCACGATGGAATGGTGGGATGACCTATGGTTAAACGAAGGGTTTGCAAGTTTTGTCGAATATCTCGGAGTCAAAAAGGTTGAACCAGACTGGGAAATGGTAGGTGTTGTTGAGTGATAAATGTGACCCGTCATGCGAAAAGGGACCATCTGGGTAGTGCGAAAAGTGTCGACCCTAGTCAGACTGCGCGGACTGCGCAGACTGACTAGAGTCGAAACTTTTTGCACCGTGCTTATTTTCTGAATCTAGCATGATCAATCTACCCTTCAGTGAAAGAATTTTTAAATGCGACTTCTGGTTGACCTATGGTGGATCAAATCTCTTTTTCAATTATTCTTTTTACAGAATTCCCGGATGGTTCCTTTTCGCGTGACGGGTCACAAATAGAAAGAGGCTTATTTTTTCCTGTAGGGATCGATTCATCTTTCATTGTTGAATAACATGACAAAGCCACGATTTAAAATATGAGCCTGTGCATGTCATTTCCATTTGTATTATAAGTGAGGTACAAACATTAGGTAGCGTAGGTAGCCACATACTGAAAATCTTAAGTTACCTAATGGTCTACAGATACTTTGAGACCTTATCTATCTACAAAGCGCATAGTGAAGACTCTGTTCAGACTCAGCGGATGCACAGGCTGGTCAGAGTCTTTGCTTTGCGCATATTTGAAATTGTTGGAAATCTCTGACACAGGCTCATATGGCTTTTGTTATTCACGGCATAAAGATTCGTCGATCTTACACTTTTTGAGAATAAAAATACCACTACAAATAACTATAATAACAGCAACAATTACTACTCAAAGTTGATTGAAGATGTCTTACACGTCCGAAATTATATAGACCTAAATATTGTTTATGATTTTGACATCCTTTCTTATTTGATCTTGGCTTCGGCTTTGAGTAGCATTTTGGACAAGATCGGTCTAGATCAGCATGTGCATCTGCATATATCGCCTAATCAGAGTCTTATCACTTTCCTGCACAGTAACTTTACGTCCCAGAATTTATGTACTTAATAGATTTTCGGGGGAGCCCCCTTTTCCATATTTCTACTTTTTCACATCGTTTTTTTCTTTTTTTTTTTTTTATTCTATCCATTTTAATTCGTCTGCATACAATTTCAAATTTGGACAGACAAGGTGAATGCTTTTGAAATTATTTTGGGCTAATATTTAATGAGCGAGAGGAGAGAGTTTTGAAAGAATTTGATGGGAAGTAATCAAATATCGATAATTTCGCTCAATTTGTTAGGGTTTTTTTTATCTCCCTTTAAAAAATCAACCTATTTTTTCTGTTCCTGTCTCCTTTGTATCGGGATTATCAGACGTTTTGAAATCTTCACCCGAAGATAAAATAGTACAATAATCAAATCGATTTTGAAAGAAATGCTGATCGTTATGAAGCTTTTTTGAACGGGTTTGGGGCGTTTCAAATGGTGAGGGTGAGTATTTCTATAGATGAATGAAGTGCTGAGCGTGAGATTTAGAATAGCTTTGATCGAAGTGAATATCATTTTACGATTTTACTAACTGCAAAATACTTGAAATATCTAACATACAGATGGATCAGATGGTGGTAAATGACGTCAAACCAGTTATGGTGATCGACGCTGGAATTAACTCTCATCCTATAGTAGTTCCGGTGTTCCATCCGGACCAAATTACTGAGGTGTTTGACGCTATATCATATTCCAAGGTAGGTTTTTTAAATGTTGACTTAAAACAAAAATAATCGCTTTAATTTGTGGCCTTGTGGTTGATCTTGCCCTAATACAAAAGTGCATATCATATTCTAAGGTATGCTTGTTAAATTTTCACTACATAACATAAATTAGCGCTTTGACTTTGGCCATGTCATTCAACTTGGCCGAATATTAAAGTGATGCAATTATGCAAGATTGCTTATTTTTTGTTTGGCTTGGTAAAATTTCTGTCTTGTGTGATAGAGGTGTAACGTTATAGATTTACACTAGTCGAAAGTTTTAAGCGACCATCTTGTACATTTCTACTTTATCACACAATTGTTGCTTTTATTTAATATATTCAACTTCAAAAGTCACAAAAATTCCATATTTTTAGAGAAAATTGAAAAAGTTAGACCAATGAAAACCGCGAATTTCAACAATCAAACGGACTGATTTGGAGAATTAAATACGTGCTTCAAAAAAAAAAAATAAAAAAATACAAAAATATAAAAATACCAAATACCAAAGTAAATGCAACTTTTGTCGCATGTCCTATAAAACCGTGTCAAAAATACCTCACCCACCAATGATAACGTTCTATTCGTGATTATTGTATAGGCAAGAATCTCCAGGTGATTTTTAGCAGCTAGGCTTACAATAACTGTTTTCAGGGAGCCTCTGTTATCCGTATGTTACAAGAGATTATCGGCAGTGACACATTTTTTCGGGGAATATCTACCTATCTTACCAAGTATGAATGGAGTACAGCGACTACTGATGATCTTTGGGAGGAACTCGGAATGGTTAGTTTTTGTGAATTTTCTCACGGGATACCGTTGTTATAGATAAATTCCAGATAAACAAGCGCAAGTGCGTTCACGACATATCTGATCAGGTTAACTCGGGTGATTAAGAATTAATTCAATACGTATATGTGTGACACAAAAAGTGAACCGTCACACGAACTCCGCCAAGAATACATGTTTAAATGCGATACGGTCAAGCAGATGTCGGTATGAAGGTTCATTTCAAAAGTAACATATTAAAATTTACTATGAACTTGACTTAAGCGTATAAAATACGTGTTTAAAATTTGATGAGCACGCTTTTTTTTCGTTATCCGGAACGCAAGGCTGATTCGACTGTGTTATATTTCTAGGTACCAAGTTGTTAATTTCATGAAAGAGGGATTGATTCCTGAATACAACATAAGGGTCTACCTCTAAAATACGTTACTTTTACTGGTCACGTTTATACATGTATGTTACTTCTAGGTACCAGGTAGCTATAGCGTTAAGAAAGTTGGATATACCTGGACACCACAGATGGTTCTATATGTAATCTACGTTACTTGTACACGTCACGTTTACGCGTATTATGTTTCATACCAAGTGGTTATAGCGTGGAAGAAGTGATGAATATGACATGTAGGTCTCCCCGTAAAAAATGTTACTTTTACTGGTGATGCTGGTGTACTGCCTACAGTTGTCGTGTTTCTAGGTTTCTAGATGGTTCTAGCATAAAGGAAGTGATGTGTACCTCCACCTGTAATAAGTATTACGTTTATTGTTCACGTTTTGCAAGTAATAAGTTTCTAAGTACCAGGGCCTGTTTTACTAAACATCTTACTATCATTTTTGTGTAAGTCAAAAATTTAAGTTTCTTCTACAGTAGTAACTAGATATAGAATTCTGTCATGTATCATCTTATTGGAATCGTCTTCTAAAGACGATTTCAGTGAGATATTGCAAGCCAAAATTTAACAATGAATGGAAACACCATGTACGATTTGTGATTTTTGACTTGCGATTATTTTTTTCGCAAGAAGTTCAGTAAAAGAGGCTCCAGTTTTGTTTAGCGTGAAGGAAGTGGTAGATATGTTATCATAACTTATAGACTGCCGGTTATTTACGTTACTTTTACTTGTGATCCTTCTGTACAATGTTCAGGTCTTTTATTATGTTTCCAAGATCCAGGTGAACATGACATGAAGGAAATGATGGATATATAGGTTTATCAATTGAGCTTCCTGTAATTAGAGTAACTGTCACTGTTGACAGTTGGCAATAGTGTACCTATTTAGCTTATTGTGCTTCTATGTAATAAAAGGTTATTTTAGTGAATTAAGGATCATCCTGTAATTAACGTTACTTTTACTTATTGTAGTAGTGAGCAGTTTACGCAGTTGGTTTATTTTGTTTCTATGTACAATGAGGTTATATATGTGAAAAGTGATGTACATCTTGACACGACAAATGGTACGTCTGTTATTTTCGTTACTTTTACTGGTGACTTTGGTGAACAGCGTATAGTTATCTTATTATGTTTTTAGATAACATGTGTTTTCAAGGTGAACAACGTAATGAATGCTTGGACACATAATGGTTTTACATGTAATTGGCGTTACTTTTATCAGTGACGTAAATTTTCAGTGTACACGCTTTATTGTGTTTCTAAGTACCAGGTGGATACGGAAGGAAGAGATGGATTACTTGTCAGGTCCGATAGATCTACTTGTAATAAACACTGCTCTTGCCAATGACAGTCATTGTATTATTTTATAAGATGCCATGTGACTATAGTCTAAAAGAAGTAATGGACACATAGACACGTCAGATGGACCTACCAGTAATAAACATTACTTTTACCGGTCACGTTTTTATGTTTCTAGGTACCAGGTGGCTATAGCGTAAAGGAAGTGATGGATACCTGGACACGTCAGATGGGTCTACCTGTAATCAACGTAACGTTTACTGGTGACGGTGACGGAAGCGTTACAAGGGTGACGGCAACACAACAACGATTTCTTGTGGACAAAAATCTACCATACAACGTGTCCGAGTCACCGTATGGGTGAGTGGAAATAACTGTATGATCTTGGTGTTTAGAATATTCCACGATGTTTACCCTGGCAGTGCGGGGCCTAAGTAATGGTTCGTTGCATTTAAGGTTTATTGTCTATTTTCGATCTTAATTTTATAAACAGATGAAGCACGAAGCGTTAAATCATCGGTGGGTTACCAAACCCCCGTAACTTCAGCCTAAACGAGCTGAAGTTACGAGGTTTGGGTAACCCGACAATAAAATTTGTTCACTTCTGCTGCGCATGTGACCCCTTTTGTTGTTTTTGGCTTTTTTTCGCACGCGTTAACTAAAATTGTCAATTAACTTTTGAAAGTATCCGTAATACTGAAAAGTAAACTTGCAAATTGATTCGAGGCTACAGTTTATTACATCAAGAAATTGACATTAAACTCAATCAAAGCCATTCTTAATCACTCATTCAGCGCTCCAATCATTCATTCCAAACACTCACTCAAACCATTCAAAAACGCCCCAAACTCACCGAAAAACATTTAATAACACCTTCGTTCAAAATAAAAAAAAAAAAAAGCTTGGGAAAAATCGGGATTTCACTTAATAAATTGAAATTGTAAGCGTCTGATTGGTTCTTGGAGAAATAGGGAGGTATCTATAGAACTTTTATGCATTTTTATTAAAGGGTGGTAATCAGTATTGCTAATTTTGTTCATCCCGAACAAAATTTGCAATACTGGATTACCTCCCATTAAATTCACTCAAAACTGGCTCCACATATTCATTCAATTTCATTCATAAATCATTCCATAATCGTTCACCTTGTCAATTTCACGATGTTGTTAACTGTAAGCTATGCCCTGTCAGGTGAATAAAATCGCGGAATACACCGCTATTTTTTTATCCTTTTTTTTTCAATTTTTTTTTTTACAAAACTGACTTTTAATAAATTTTTGTTGTTGTTCTTGTTGTAAATCTCATGGTCATGATATGACTTAACTAAAACGGTGATTGTATAAATATACACCATTGATGTAGTGTCCGGATATATGCATGTGAACTGCAAAAAAAAAAAAAAAAAAAAAAAGTACATTGCAATGGACCCTCGATATACGGTCATACAATATTTAGCAGTATTATAATAGTTTGTTTGTTTGTTTTGGTTTTTTTTGTTTTGTTTGTTTGTTTGTTTTTTTTTTTTTTTTTTGGGGGGGGGGGGTGGGGGGGGGGGGGGGGTAAAGGGTCTTTTTTCAAGTGTTTTTAAGAGGTTAGGAATTGCGATATTAAAAAAAAATATATTCTGTTTTATTCATAGATACCGCTGGTATGTTCATCTCGATTTCGTGGACGACACAGGATATCGAGTTGAATGGATGTCTAAAGATGAAACAACAAGTGAGTACATTAAAAGAAATATTGGGCATGTAGTTTTCTAAATGAAATACGTGTATCTTGATAACATCTATTTGTATCCTTGCACTATCCCCCGTGGGAATTAATGGTCTTCTTGGGGCCTCGCTATCACATGTATTGGCATGTGCTAAAATAGCGATTAAAGATTAACATAAAAACACGTATGAAATGCGGGGTAAAGATTATTGTTTATTTTGAAAAAAAATGTACGATATTCTATTATCTCTCGTTGACCATTCAAAACTTGCTCATCACACCCATTCAGTTTCATTCTGAAATCATCTAAAATCACCCACATTGTCAATTTCACTTTGATCTTAAGGTGGCAATGGACAGCGGTCTCCCGACTCATAAACCGGAAGTGAATTTTCGTTTATTTTATGGCTCTTTTTGCGCGTTGTTTAAAAAGACCGATTTTCGTAAGATTCTACTTATGGAAATTACGTAAAATAATTATGGTAAAACTTCACATTTTAGCTTCCTTTCAACATTTGATATTAATTGAATGACTGAATCACTAAATTTAACAATAAAAATGCGTTAAAACCGTCATTTAATTAGGAGGGGTCAATGTAAAATAACGAAAAACCTTATTTGAATGGAAAGGTACGCTGAAATTTTTACCAAATAAAGGAAAAATATGGGTTATAAACATATCGGAAAATAAGAAAAATTCATCGGGTATTTCATCAAAAAAAAGGTTTTTGTGGCATTTTTTATCAGTAAAATTATAAAAATTAGTGCATTTTTAACTTTTGAAGGCAAATTGTGCAAATGCAATTGATCAAACAGAAATTTTCTTGTCAATAGCCATTTTGTACATGTATAAGGTCTATCAAAATGTATTGTTTTATAGCCATAACCTAGTACAGAGTTCATAATAGACCTAAAACGAATATAACAGTTTTCCTGAAAAATGGCCTTTACCACTCAAGGGCAAATAACTCTAGCATGAAAACGGGAGTGGAAAGGTACCTTTAAATTTTGATATAATGACTACACAATGTTAATCTACAACATATGTGAACAAGAAAAAAATTCATTGGGTTGAAAAAGATAACGCAATGTGTCCATTGCTACCTTAACTATTATCATTTCAGTAACGTTCGATATCGGCATTAACATGATGAACGACAGCAGTCTAATCAAGTTTAACATCAACGAGACTGGTTTCTACCGTGTAAACTACCCAGATGATATTTGGATGAGGTTCGCAAGGTTCTTACAAAAACAAGGACCCAGTGCCGTAAGTTACTTGCGTTTAAGTTGCAATTACAATTTAGGGATTATTGGCAATTTTATTGAATCTTTAAGATACCCAATTTACGATGAATAATATTGCAAATCCTTAGATTGGCAATAATGGTTATCGTGTATGGGCGATCTCGTAATAACGTTGAACAGGTTTTAATTGACGAGGTCTAGAGGTAGAGCGTCGGCCTCTTGACCCAAAGGTCCTGAGTTCGATTCCTGGGAGCGGTTGTCGATCTTGGTTCTTTCATTGGCCCACACATTCGACTCGAGTACTGGTGAATTTTCTAGGAAGCAGAATCGAGAGGGATTAATCTAAGTTACTAGAACTCGTTTCCCAATCGATATAAAATAATAGGTTTAAACCAACTTTAAAGGGATTGTGGATGAGTGGTCATTTAATACCGAATTTATTTAATTAGTCATCCATAAATAAATAAAAACGAGGCTATGCTGAGTATTTTGAAAAAAAAAAATGATAATAAAATCATGAATGATAATCAAAATAATTTGACAAATAGATGAACATACAATATTGTAGAACAAATAGATGCGTATAAAGTTCGAAATAACACCTTATTTCAAATTTTGTTTTATTGTATGGTGGTTATTATACCTCATTATGCATCTACAAAAAACTTAGTCTGCATTCTCCTTGATCATTGCAAAAATTTGTATCCTCCTCCAACATTTATGGCCGAGAATCTCGGAGATCTCTTGTTTCGTGAATATTCAACAATGAAATGATGAAACTTAAAATAATGGTTATTTTTTTTTAAAAAAAAACGTAATAAAGTTAATTTAACAACGAACCTCAGAGTCATGATAGTAAGAAAAAGATCAGCTCTGAGTTCAGAATGGTAAAACGGTGTAGAATGTCAGCACATTATATCCCGCTTTGCTCCGAAGTACACGTGCAAAGCGGGGTACACTTTGTAAACGGTTTTGCACCGTTTCGTCATCCTGAAAACAGGAATACTCATGATAGTTAGTTTAAGATTATTCATTACATTTATCTTAAGGTACAATGTTCACGTAAAAGTAAATGTTACATATGATTGCAAGTCCCTTGAAATTTCCATTTTCCTTTAAATAATTTATTGGTAAATCTATATAAAACACTCTAAATTTCAATATTTCTACGAAAATTGCGTTTAATCAATAAAAATGATAAATCTGAAAACTAGAACATAATACAAAAATGGGTGATTCTGTAAAAATCATCATTTACTGTTCTGGTCCGCGAATCAATTAAGATAATGTTGTTTTTCACACATCATCAAGTGTCATTTTTGCCAAAAGTACTGTCACGCGATATCATTTTAAGACAATTTGATTTCTCAGTTTTTAATTAGTTCTCAATACATAGAGAGCATTTATGTTGAGAATTAAGACGTGAGCTTGGCACGCGATCGATTATTGGTATAAATAGGTTTGTGTCGTGTTTTATCCACAAAAACAAAGAGAATTCAAAGAGTAGAAAAATAAAAGCTGAAATAGCCGTTGTAAATAAGTGGACGAAAGAAATACTCAATAAACAGATTCGCAGACTTATAAAGGAAAGGAAAAGAGGAACTTTAAGAAAACACTATTTTTCGTAAAAACAGCTTTAAACATGTCTCAGTTACAACTGTTTAAAGCCATCTACGAATCCGAGAGAAGATTTAAGCGAGCATGTGAACAGATCGAACTGTTGAACGCTCACCTACAAGATACAAACACCCGGTATATGTCTGCAAGATCAACGGAGATGAAAATTCAGAGATACAGACTACGCATGCGCATAATGATCGTGGAGGCTTTACTTCGTACGTACTGCCACTATGCATGTCAGAAGAGAGAAGAGGTTCTAGCATTACGACAGAAAGCTAATGGTCATCAAAACAACACAGTTGATTCTGAGACAGACAGTGAGGATATGGAATACTAAATAAAGGTTTCAGGGTACACGAGCAGTGTTGCGAAAAATCTTAGCTCTAGGATTTGTGAAGTCGACACAAAAGATATGTAACTGAATATGAAAGCTGTTCTAGATGTTACACCTAGTGGACTTTTCAGCGCCTGAATTTAATACAAACTCTTAACAAGGAATTGTTATATACATACGATGTGGTTTACAGAAGACAAAATTAAACAAATATATTTAGATCGAGATATTTATAGTAAACGGAGAGAAACAATGTTATTATCAAATGCATGATACTTTTTTGTAAGAATGTTAGCTTTTTTGCTGACTACTCATTTTTGATGGTGAACATGTTTGTTAATGAATAAAATTACCTCAAGCATGAATCGTTAGCCTTTGTATTTTATTTTCTAACTGTTCAATCAATCGTTCTTTGTTCTGGACGGTAAGATTCTGTTCTGTTCTGATCTGGATGACAACATGGTGTACACTGTTTGCAAAATATACCCCGCTTTGCACATGTGCACGTGTAAAGAAGGGATAAATTTGCAAACAGTTTATACCGTTCAATTATCTTGTACGCAGAGTTGCTTTCAAGCCAAGAGCCATGTACCAAGGTACGCAATCAGTATAAAGAGAAATACTTGTATAAATGGGCTACTGTCTCTTATGTCTGAAACTCATGACAGAAAGAACTGCGCGTCTCCTTTATTACATTTATTTCGTATATTGGACCCGTCTCATAATTAGGGACAACAAACTGAGTCAGCGTCGACTGAGCTTTCTGATCCAAGTAGAAAATTTTCTGTTTAAGATTTTAAAACTTTTGCACGATACAGTTAACATTATCGTGTAATTGCCAGGTAGGGTGATTTTGGAACGATTTTTGATTGGTATTGCATAAGTGTGTGAAGTGAGTTTTGAATGAACTAAAAGGGAGTTAGTACATGTGGTTAATTTCGTCCTAATTACTTGATGAAATTCAGTTAAAAATTACAACTCCAGCATTTAATCGCGTTTGCCAAAAAAGAAAAATATACAAAAGAAATGTCCGATTCAATTTCTCGCAATATTTTTCGTTTAAACAAAAATAATTTCAAAGATCGATTGACTAAATCATCTCAATTTATTCACGAAAGGAGGTAAAATTTCATTTATCCTTGACGTACCGTTGCAACCGCGTACTAAATGCCTGAAATCACCTCATGCTTTTTGCTACAATTGAACAAATTTTTGGTCTAGGTTACATGCACACGTTTTTATCGAGAGGGAAAGTCTATACTAACTTAATCTTCGGTTGATGTTGCGGAGTCGACATCAAAAACTTGTGTACTGGCAAGATTTCGGGTGGTTGAATGTCGAATTTACAAGAAATACTAATAAGAATAATATATAATATAATATAATATTATAATAATAAATTCAAAAACATATATTATGAAAAGATGGTGTTTACAGGTACTGCAAACTATGATTTCTGTGATATTTGATATATACTAATGGCGTAAAGTTATGTATATCGTATCTTAAATTACCCCTGCAAAGGATCGGACTACAAAAACTGTAACGAATCTTAAATGACCAAACTCAAATTGCATACATTTCAAGATAAGATTAGTAACTATTTAATGCGTGAATTAATTAAATCTTTCATTGTGTATTTGAAAGTCGACATAGAAATGAGAAATACTCAGCAGTTTATCTTAGTGGCCAAAACGCATCGGATGTCTGAAAGTACCACCGCACCATTTATGGAATCTTCAAAATATCGATTTTGGGTATTTCTTCAGAATATTGAGCGAAATTACAACTTGCAGTCTTTGGCTACTTTCAACTTCTGGTCGATACCGTATATTGTCTTTCCTATTTTAAACGGCGACTCACCACCTCTTGATCTTCAATTTCATAATTTTCATTTACCTAACACATGGGATATTTGAACACTTTCTCCTGCAGTTGGGTCTTATGATTTTTTCCAACATTTTCAACAACTGGTAGAAAATTGAGCTTAATTTCAAGCCGATAGTATTTTCATATTTTCCATAGGTCCCTTTCTCGGCTGATCGGACAGGTCTCGTTGATAACGCTTTCAACCTAGCTCGTGGTGGTTACCTTAGTTACGATGTTGCTATGGAGATGACGAAATATCTTGATCAAGAATTGCATCTGTTACCATGGAGATCGGCATATAGCGGGATTGGTTATCTAAAAGATATGTTTTATAACAGTGGTAGCTATAATACTGTACGGGTACGTATTTTAGTCACTGCAATGTACGTAATAAGACCCATCTAAAGGAAAGGGGAAAAGGTCACATGTTCAAGACGACAAAGCTGTTTGCAAATAATATCCCGCTTTGCATGCGAGTGCACGTGCAAAGCGGGGTAAAGTTTACAAACGGTTCGCGCGTTTTGTCTTTTTGCTTACAAAGCGGGGTAAAATTTGAAAACAACCATGTGTTTCGCGAGCGCTTTGAGATGATACCCCGCTTTTCATGTGCACATACTTGCAAAGCGAGGTATCATTTCGAAAGCGCTTCGCTAACATTTTCATCCTGAACGCAGGGCAGTTTTCACCGTTTTATGATCCTGAACGAAGGGCTGGGTTCTTAGTTATATACAAATTGAATGGGGATATATGAACCATCAGAGGACAGCATGTCCTTAAAAAATAAATTGTTTATGTAGGTATTCTAGATTCATAAAACATGTGGATTTTGACCAATTTCGAAACCTTGCAGTTCGATTATTGCGAGATGATATACATATGAAAATAATAATTCTAAAAATGCAACCGGCGGAAGGGTAGAATCTTATGAAATATAGTACGACAATTTTGAAATTAGAACACGCATTTGATAGTTTAGAATAAATATAGAATGATTCGAAACAATTGATTACGATCATAATGCATGTGTTTGCAATTTAGTGCATAAAACACCAAAGCACTATTCCTTATTTGAAGTAATATGAATCTACCAAGTAATTGATACAAAGTTTAAAATATCTATTGTATAAATTGCACGCGATAATGTTAACATTTAGACGGTTGTATCGATATTTTCTATAGGTAGTGCAGGTTACTTATCGAATATGTTAACTTCCTGAAAAGAACCTGCTATAATATATTTAAAATACCGTTACGCATGTAAATGACTGCGATGGCTCAGTGGACACGCATGCTAGACTATCGACTGATTGTTACCAAAACGCTCCCGGTTCGTATGCTGTCATCGCCAGATTTTGTTATTGTTGCTTTTTTTTCGAGAAAATTAAGTTTTTTACATCATCAAATACACGCAGATAAATTTGTTATCTACATTTTTTTAGATATGTATCATAGAATTAAATATACAGGATTATATCGTTCGGAGAAAGCTTTATCGATTCCATGCGACAAAATATCGAATCATGAAACAATCGCCTTTGGTCTACAATTGTTTGGACTATTGATTCCATTTAACAGCATGAAATCTTTTAAATTTCGAATCTTCGAATAGTCAAATGGCAGTTTCAGCCTATATCTAAGTTGGCCTTTATGTTCATCCCCACGGTGATGTAAATATAGTATATATCTCTTCAATCTAAAGAATTCAAATAGCCTTTGAAGCATTTTCAAAATTAGCACAACATTTAACCTAATTTTTAAACTATTTATGCTATTAAATGTATAAATTGAAAAAGTTATTTTTTATGTCGCAATGCAGAATCGAACTCGGTCCGTTTGGTCAAAATTCTGTCGTCCTTATCCACTCGACTACGCCAATCCGATAAACTACTGCATGTTTTTTTTTTTCCAGTAAAATAAAGACAGCCAATTGACATGAACACTGTTTTCAATAACATGGATTGATCAAGTGTTTATATACAATATCGCGGTTATCGCGTGAGCTTAATACTCACATATGTCGGATTAGTACTAAAAAATATTTGTTCACTCCATTGTTATAAATGCCGACTGTATTCTGTGTAATTAATGAACTGGCAGGGCGGGGCTTAACCGTGACGAAATTTGGCGAGTTTACTTTTCGAAAGTTTGAGTACTTTCAAATTTTAGTTGGTAATCATCGTTAACGCGTGCAAATAACTGTATCCTAAAACCTGAAGGATTCACATACTTTGAGAGAGTGAGCACATTTCATCGTTTGATTACCAAGGCCTCGTAACTTCAGCTTGATTAAGCTGAAGTTACGAGGATTTGGTTACCAATCTATGGTTTAAGGTCTCGAGTTATTTATGTCGACTCTCGTTAGAAGTAGGTTATTCTAAATATACGCTGATTTCCCTTAACCTTAAGTGCATCGACCCGTTACTTAGGCTCCGCCCTGCCAGGGCATTAATCATGGATAATACTAGTAGCTAAGATTTGACCATGAACTCACCCAACATTATTTGTTTGTGTGTGAGTGTGTTCACTTCCATTTCACTTCTATTCATTTTCGTAATAATTTCAGAGATATTTTCTAACAAAGATACGACCGGTTCTAAATACATTGACATGGGAGGATGGTCCATCACACCTTGACAAGTATGGGGCTTTTTTAACTGTATTTTATTTTATTTTATTAATTGTTTTTATTTTTATTGTTTAAATCTCCAATCTGTAAGATAAACTAACACTATTTACTTAATTACTTCAAGAAAAGACTCAATTTTTTGTGACTTCAGTAAGACAGGCAATTACGGATGGCCAAGCTTTTTTCAAGAAAAAACCCCTAAGACCCGCCCTGCGCTCTGGATGAAAGCGTTCGAGAAACGTTCTTCAAATGATACCCCGCTTTGCACGTGAACTAACGTGCAAAGTGGGGAACCATTTGTTAAAGTTAAAAAAGCGTTTTCCAATCCTGGACGCAGGGCTTTATAGGGTTTAGGACGGAAAGATTCTTGCGAACATATAGAATTAAATTGTTCCCCACTTTGCACTAGAGTATATACGTTCGCTGTACGAAGGATCAAAGGGATAATAATTTACTTATTAGAAAACCGTCCATGTATTTGAAAGAAAAGGTTGAAGTAACTTAAACTCTTAATTTTTTTTCATAATTCAACTAACTTCAATAGGTTACAGTTATATCTTAGATTATCTTATATGAACTTGATCCACGTCGTTTCGATGACTAAAAACCTGATAATTTTGACTCTGCTTTGCACGTGTTTTCATATGAATAAATAACGAATAACATTCAATGTAATATATGGTTCTTGAATTGATAAAATAGTTCAGTTATTTGTATTTAAGTACAAATGATACATTGTAGTTGAATTTTTGATTCCTTTCAGGTTATTACGTAGATATGTTATCCCACTAGCATGTGACTTCTCTGACCAACAATGCCTCGGTAATGCGACACAAAAGTTTAGAAACTGGATTGATCGAAATGAAACGTAAGTGATCGACAATTGGGTACTGCTTCCGAAGAACACGCAGACAAACAAATTAGCCTCAAAAGTATATCATGCTATGGATGTATACATGTATGGAATCACAATCTTTTATCAACTGGGCTGTTAAACTGTAAAATATGTTGTCTTATACTATCGTCAAGGAGGCGAGCAAATGTTATCAAGAGAGCTGCACTCACAACAAAAAATTAAGTTAAATAAACTGATGAAGGGTTGAGATTTATATAACTAGAATGCCATGATTGGCTTGAGTTGCTCCACAGGCTTGAAATTCTTGTAAAAGCAAATAAAAGTTTAACTAGATTTTTTGATATTTTGGGATCTACTGATGTTGAAAAAGATTTTTAAAGTTTCCACAATGTAACATATAGAGAAATGACCTCCGCCAATTAAAGACATATTTTTCACCCAATCAAAATAATTTTGGCTACATGATAATTGGTCACCCAAAGATCACACCAAAAATGTTTGATTGATATCCATCAGTTACATTCTGAGAAAATGATTTTCAAAGTTTCCACTATATAACATAAAGAGAAATGACCTCCACCCATTAAATGCTTATTTTTCATCCGATCACAATCATTTTTTGTAGAGTGATAAAGGGTCACCCAAGGACCATTCATATAAATCTTAATTTGTATCTATCAATTAGAATATGAGAAAACCCACTTTTTACCATATTTGGAAATAAGCCAGGCCCATTTAATCCGTGTTTTTCATTGGATCGAATTTCTTGATCACCGTCACCCAAGGATCATTACTTTGAAGTTTAGTTGAAATTCATCCAGTAGTTTCTGAGAAGAAGATTTTTGAAGAAAAAGTTTACGACCGGACGCACGGAATGACGCACGACGGACACAACGCCATGTCAATAGCCCCAGTGGCTTTCAGCCAGTGGAGCTAAAAAAAATATTCGTACTTATTTACGTACTTAAAATGTACAAATTTCAAGCTTTGGTCGGACTTTGGGTCAACTGTATGACAGCTTGCTAAGTTTGACGCATATTAGTTTCAATTTTAATTGTAAGAAATTCTCGAAGTAAGAATCCTCAGAGAATAAGGATAGGAAATCTCGTTGCTGAATACATGATTTAACATTTTTTTGTAGAGTTTCTCCGAATGTCCGGACCTATGTATATAAATATGGTATGATGGCCTCAGGAACGGCAGCAGACTGGGACTATATGTGGAAAAAATATGAAGTAGAAACGGTACCACAGGAGAGAGTTAAACTGTTGTATGGTTTGGCTAATACAAAACATATCTGGTTATTGAACAGGTATATATGCCCTGTCCTTTTTTTAGGATGCAAAAACGATTATGAACGTTTGTAAATTGTACTCGGCTTTGTACGTGAGTCCACGTGCAAAGCCGAGTACAATTTTCTGAACGTTTTACGAACATTTTTTTTTTTATTTTGAACCCAGGGCTTTGATGAAAAGGTTGACGAAACGTTTGAGAAAAGGCTACTTCCATCTCACATGTTCCTACGTGCGTAGCGGGGTAGTATTTTTAAACGTTCGCAATCAATTTTGCATTTATATTGACTCAACTCAATTTAATTATTATAAAAATGGTAATTGTATGAAAAACTGCATTTTGAAAAGACCACTAAGACACATTTTCATTTCGGATAAAATTAGGTCTATGCTTTTTTCCAAGAAGGTGTAGGCGCAATTAAAAAAGAAACAATCCGATTTGATAGAAAATACTTTTGAGAAAGGAAACACTTTTCGTGCTACAAATAAACATCTAGTAAATTTCGCGATTTGTTTCTAGGCCTACAAGAAATATTTGTGAACCAATTACGTCCCCTTTAAGAGCAGGTCGGTGGCATATGCTTTGTCAGTTAACAAAGAGCAATATCTTAAATCATAACGAGTAGAGTTACGGTTCTTATGCACCGTGCTTTTCCTAAATAAGATCTATCCACGTGTGAAGCTTCGTAAATCTACCTTGCATATTTTTCGAGACTTCTTCCGGATTAAAATCTAGTTATAGATTTCACAAGGGGCAATAATTTAGAAATATTATGAGTATAGTTACGGTTCTTGTGAACTTCACTTCTCCTAAGCGAACTCTATCCATCTGTGAAGTTTCATTATTCTAGCTTGCAAAACGGGCGGACGGTAAGACGGACATATCGACATTCCGACCAACGGACAAGTCGAAGGTTTAGCGCAAGACTGTACTAAGTGTACTAAGTGTATATACATTTTATATACACTTAATATAGACTTGCGCTAAACCCTCGGAATGAAAAGCAATATACCCCGTCTTCTTCGAAGGGGTGCATAATAAGTTATATTTTGATGTTCGTATTTTTTAAAAAAAGATTTAGTTTCAGTGATTTAATTTATCTATATCATCAGTGTTTAATAAACAGACAATGCGCAAATGGTTTTCTTTTATTTGAACTGTTTACGGAAAAACATATAGACATATCGTCGCTTCCACCAAGTACTTTTCAACTTTGTATCTTATCTCAATCGTTGAAAAAAAAATAGTAGAGGAAAATCTTTACAGTAAGTAACATCATGAAACTTACATTCATCTCGATCAAAACCATTCAAAATCACTCGTTCAGCGGGGACCTACTTAAACCATTCAAAAACGCTACGAGATCGTTCATAAACTGTTCAAAATTGAGTATAACGATCAACATTTCATTTAATTCGATCATATCATTTTACTGCTACATGTATTTTTCGGATGTGGATTTATAAGCGTCTGATTAGCCCGAAAAGTTGAAAAAAAGGGAACGCAGATTTTTTTTAAAGGGAAATAATAAATCAATAGGACGGATTTATCTGTATTGTATTACCTCATCAGAACTTTATTCGAAACTCACTCTACCGACCCATTCAATATCATTCCGAAACCATTCTAAAATCATTGACCTTGTCAATTTCAAGATGTTATCAACTGAACAAAACAATTTCACCCTCGAACTGGTTTATTTTGTTTGTTAGAGATTTCAAGCCGCAATCTTTTGGTTATATCGAGGCTGGAGCATCTAACAATAGATCCCTGGTATTTCTCACACCAGTACTACAATTACATCCTTTGCTAGCCTCTAGCGACTATCCAACATAGGTCTACGAATATCAACTGATTGATTGGAGACATATAAATGGACAGGATGAGTGCCGCCGTCGGAGATCGAACCCAGGAACTCTAGATTGACAGTCCGACGCGCTACCAACTGCGCCATGACGATAGTCATCTTGAACGCTGAAGGGAATGTAGATATTAAAGGGGCGCAACAACTCAAACATTACGATTATAAAAAAGTTCTAATTATTTCCCTTCCTCTATTTTCAGATATTTGGAGTACACCAAAGACCCGAACAAAATCCGATCTCAGGACTTTTTTAGTGTCATCAATTACATATCAAGGAATCCTATTGGTACAAGTTTGGCCTGGGATTGGATCAGGATGAACTGGGGCTACCTCGTAGATAGGTAAGACGGCAAATTAAAGATGATTTTTTGTGTTTTAACCAATTCCTGCACAGATTTGATATGATACAATGTTTATACCAAGAATGATATCAATTTTTACAATCATCGCCTGCAGCATTTTAAAATGATACCACAGTAAACATGTTATCGTATTTGAAGTTATTATAATCATTTCTTTGATTATTACTATAATCATCTTTATTATAATTATTATATCGATGTTATAATTTCAATTGATATTAAAACAAATGAAAGTTATTTTTACTTACTTAAGAGAGTTGGAAAAGCCCCGATAACTTTTCTTAGTCTAAAGTTTGATTTGAGAGGTACTTCTGATGAAATTCTATGATAAGTAAATGGACATGAACGGTTTATAAGTATAAAATAGCATTCATTTTACAATCTAATTTGAAATTAGGCATGTATTCAAACAAAGGTTTGAGTAAATTCTCAGAAGAGAAACAAAAAAAATCTTTAAAAATATTTGGCGCAGATCTCTTTTTTTTAATTTATTTTTTATTACAGATTCACCATTGGATCGAGATCTCTTGGTAGACTGGTACCCTATGTAGTACAAAAAATTAATACAGAATTCAAATTGAATGAGGTAACGCCTTTTTCTATAAGTCAGTATTTTTTTAACGTGCATCAACTTTCAAACATCTAACGTACTCGTACATACGAAATTACATAATCCTATACCTAGACATAACAAAATATAAATACATTATGCTACATTGTTTACTTTTATTAGAAATAGTGCATGTGTAATCTACACTATTATAATCATCATTAATATATTCCTTATTATCTTTCATTTAAAATCTAAAAAATGTTCAGGTTTATCAGTGGGTTAATCATAAGAAATAAGTACAATGTAAATAAGGAACCCATTTGTTAAGCAATCTGCTGTTATATACCATAATGATAATGCATGTATTTGTAATCAAAAGTATTATTTAATTTTGCAGGTCAAAGAGTTCTTTACTGAGAACCCGGATGCAGGAGCAGGTGCCCGTGGGCGTGACCAAGCTCTGGAAGGCATACAACGAAATATTGATTGGATGAAGAATAATGCTGACGTCATAGTTGCATGGTTGACGAAAGAAATTCGATAAAACGATTTAATATTTTCATCAAAGATCGGGAAAAAATTATAACAAAATTAAAGCAAACAAACGAATAACCCAGCGAGAAAACGGAATATACCCTAAATGAAACACGCGACAAATATATTTTCTAAATGTTTTATTGGTTGTATATGGCCGGTATTGACCAATACGTCGAAGCATTACCATTATACTCAACAAGTTTATTTGTGTATTACATTAAATCCCGTCCAGAAAAGTTTTCGCAAGCTCACCTACTGTCAAATTGCGTCAATTTGAATTGCCATTTTTTGCCCCCAACACAGTATTTTCAGTATCAATTTAACCATATTGTTGTTGTTTATAATATAAATTCCAAGGGCCCGTTTTACTTAACATCTTACGATAATTTTTTGAGTAAGTCAAAAATTAAAGTTGCTTCTAGATTAGTAACTAAATATGGAATAATGCCATGGATCATCTTATTGGAATCGTCTTCTCAAGACGATTCCAACGAGATATTGCAAGGCAGAATCTAAAAATGAATGAAAACACAAGGTACGATTTGTGATTTTTACTTACGATTAAATTTTTCTTAAGAAGTTCAGTTAAAACAGGCCCCAGGATTCTACACTCGCGGTTTCTTTTTGGACAAGGAGGTAAAAAAGGTGGATATAGTTAATCTGAATTGTAACTCCTTTACCAGCCAACACTTCGAGTATTTGCTTCGTAAATCTTGTTAAAGCGGCTTGTTCCAAACACAAGCTGTGGGTGCTCATTTTCGATGCCCGAGCTACCGTTTTATATCGAATCCCATAAACTTATAATATTACTCTGAACAAAAAATACTCTTTAATCTGTTAGCTTGCGGTCTTATACCGTGACAGCAGTTGCAGCATCTGATCGTCTCCTAACGCTTCTTCGATGAAAAAAATAGACTCGTTTTTGTCTATCCCTCGAAAGATTTACATATTTTCTAGATCTTAAGTTTTTTGCTAACCGGATGTGTTAACCGGATAATTTTCCATAACATGTGTTTTTTTTTTATGTTTTCGTCATTATCTTACAGACATGTACAAAGACAGGTATTTGAATAAAAGTTTTGTTCTGTTTTAATCTGTTTTGTTCTGGAACATAGGGTGGATTTTCTTATGCAAAAAGTGTTCGTGGTCAGATGATTGCATTATTCAATTTAAATAGAGTCGGTGAAATGATTAAATTCTCTAAGAGATTGCTTTGAAATAAATTGATTTATATGTGGCATTAAATTATTGCAAATCGGACACCTATGATATTTAAGATCAAGTATATGTGACCCGTCAAGCAAAAAGGGACCATCTGAGAACTCTGTACAATAAATATTTGAAAAAGAGATTTGGTCCAGCATAGAATAACCAGAGGTCGCATTTCAAAAAATCTTTAAATGGAAGGTAGATTATTCATTCTAAATTCAGAAAATAAGCAAAGTGCGAAAAGTTTCGACCCTAGTCATTCTGCGCAGTTCGCGCAGTCTGACTAGGGTCGACACTTTACGCTTTACCCAGATGTTTCCTTTTCGCGTGACGGGTCACATGTTAGTCGACGGTTCTTGAAAATGAAAAAAATAAATGAATAGATAACGGTATATTGCGTGGACAAATTTCCTGCATTCAGGCGATGAAATTCTCAAATAATTCATCTCTAGCGTCTGTACTTTAAACGGCATACTTTTTGAACTTCAAAAAATGATTAAGCTTTTGTTACGACTGAATTAGACTTTTAACAATTTGAATGTAATTAGTATCAACCTTTTTATTGAATAAAAAATCATATGTATGACTTGTATGTTGAATAAACAGTTTTGTCATTTATGTCGATTTGTCAATTTCTTTTACCTTTTTGATTGTTAACATGTAATTTGTTCTGAAATTTAGCATTTTATTTGTCATTCATATTCAGAGATTCAAAACCCGCGACTTCTTCTTGCGGATAGTCCATGGGGCTAATCATTATCTAAACGTAAACAGGGGCATGTCTTACTAAAAAGCTTACGATCATTTTTGGCGTAAGTCAAACATTTAATTTGCTTCTAATTGGTAGTAACCAAAAATAAAATTCTGCCAAGCATCTTCTCATTGGAATCGTCTTCTAAAGACAATTCCAATGAGATATTGCAAAACAGAATCTAGCAATGAATGAAAACACCAGGTACGATTTTGACTTACGATTACTTTTTTATTAAGAAGTTTAGTAAAACGGGACCCAGAACTTTAAAACTAGGAGAACATTGACCGTTTGGTGTTCGGTCAAAAAACGCTGTTATTCTTTGACGTTTTTTTTACTTAATTGCTATGAACACTTTTTCAATTTGATTGTCATCGGATCGGACAAGTTTATACGCAATAACTCCTTTTTAATTCCCAGTTCTTTAAAAAAAATGCTTTTAGAAGATGCTCAACGTCATAACCTATTCGTGGTTTAAAATTATATGCTGCGTGATGGGAAAACCTTTGCAATCGTTTCAAAATAGTACCCCACCTTGCACGTACACGTAAGTATATGTGCAAAGAGGGGTACCATTTCTTCAACGTTTCGCGAACGCTTTTTATTTGAACGAAGGGATGTTACCAAACAACTGAGTCAAATCTTGACTTGCACCCATCTTTGCAGAAATGCCATTACCTTGGTTTTATTGTGAGCCGGTCGTTATTATTTCATCAAGGAATGTAAATTTTCTTCTACTAATCCCCCATTCGTCCTACCCCATTTATCCCGAAGAAAATATTGTCAAACTTTGATCCGGGCTATCATTTATCAGAAACGCCTTGACATTCGAATCGATCCCCGTGAAAACGTTACAAATATAACTGTGATTTAAGACCATTCGATTATTTTATCTAAAATTGAAAATATCATTAGATATTACGAAAATATCCCTCTAAATCCGTTTGAGCCCCGTTTCGAAACCATTACAGAATCATACAATTGCAAGTATATCGATCTGGCATCCTACATTTGTTTTTTGCGTAAATTTGTCTTTTCCAAAAGATAACTGCCGCTCGGCGTTTTTACATCGAAGAACCTACTACACCAAAGCTCATTTTTCAATCTCGGTAGCTGCTGACCTTTTCTTCATAATAATGAAATAAAATTTGGCGAAAAGATATATGTAAAAAGAAATCTATACGCTTTTGGGTTTTGGACGAATTGTGAAATGATTTCAATATTATTTGGCTAATTTCGCCTGAGACTCTGTGCATATTCCGTATATCTTCGGAAGATCCGATTCCGATTGCTTAAACCGTTAGTAAAATATTTATAAATGAATAAATTAACCGATGAGTGGGCGCACGAAGTAATAGATCAATTGGTTAAGATGTATCGCTTTAAACTATTAATCTCCGAGTTCAAATCATGGACGCTCTTATAAATATATATCAATATTTTTTGTCCCTATAACAAGCTCACAATTACGAGAGATTTTTTCCTAATCAGTAAAAGACCTACCTCAGCCATTCATATCGCGAAATCTAATATGCAAAGAAGCCTTTATCGTTGTATAACATTGATTTATACACTAACCTTATGTGTCTTAAACCACCATGAAAAAATGTTTCCCAATTTTCAGAAACATTACAATTTTCCGATTAAGCCTAGTATTGAATCCTTTCAAAAAGAGGGGGAAATACCCTTGCTAAAAATACCAAAATGCACCAGGTGGTATCTCCAGAGCCACTTTTGTTGTTAAATATAATAAAAGATAAACTCTGAAATTATAATTTCAAGAAAGTCGCCCAAAAACCCGCCATATTTGGCCTCGCCTGAAAAAAGACATTTGCAACATTTTTTAGAAAATTTGGGGCAGAAAAATTATTTTCTCTAACTCGGCTTAAACGTGTAGTCTCTGGGTTCGTAGTCGGCTGTCCTAATCTCTACACCAACTGTCTGAGTTATGGATATGTCTCTAGTAAACACTTAAACCTTGGTGCAAATTAGAGGAAATCGTCGATCATCGTTGATTTTCCGTTTTCACTTCACGGAAAATAAAAAGAGTCTCAGGCGAAATTAGCCAAGGAATATCATTGTTCTACTTTTGCAGTACAGAGGATCTCAGAAATAATTACTTTATTTGATACATTTAAAATAAAGGATTAGATTTCTTCTGATTTAAAGACACAAGAAAAAAGCATTAAACTGTTGTTCGTGGTATCAAAAAAGTGTACAAATAAACAAGTTTTCTTTAATCTATTTTGATAATTGGTAAATTTAGCTTATTTGGAATATGATATATACCCCCATACTTCAAATACACACGGCTTGTTGTATCTCCCAATCTCTGTGCTTTGACAGAAAGATATTTTACTGTTTGAAAGTAAATCATTATTAATGTACTAACAATGGAGGGTCCTACGAAATAAAGCTTCTGGTTTTTACTAAAACAGGGTCACATTTAAAGCCTTTAATCCCAAGCTGGATTAATCTTTATCGGCCCACTAGTGGGTTTGTCCAGTCAAAACTATTGGGTTCGTGTAATAACATTCTAACCACTAAGAATGTATAAGACTTTAAGATATTTATGCTTTTACTTACATTAAATACATATGAGTTGGTACTCGAACAAAAATTCTAAATGTTTGTACCTTTTAAGTGTTAAGTAACCTTTCAAATCCTAAGCTACAAAGTAATTTGCTCTAATTTTGTCCATCTCTTACAATGAGTGGGATTTTTCTAAGATTTATTCAATCTTTTGTTGCACCAAATATCGCATTGATCTGTTTTAGAAATACCTACGTTATCTCTGAGATTAAATCTTAGGTATACAGATATATAGAAAAGACTTTTCTGGGATTTACAATAAGTCCGAATTAAATCTATTGCACAATGTATAGGCAAGGGAACACATTTTTAACATGGTTTTAATAATGCTTGACAAAGAATTTAAATCTAACAGTGACTAACTTCTCATAGTGCGATTAAAAATGGAGTGATAGAGATTTTATTTAAATCCGAAGTATTTCGAGGGTTTTCAGAAACATTAAGAGCTTTTCCTACATTTATTCCGTGTTTTATTATCCAAATCTCTTGCGTATTTAAAGTTGTAAAACTAAAACTTTCTTGGTTTAAGAGAGTCCCTTCAATTATTGTCTTGGGACCCAGGCAAAAACTATTTCTTTGCATCCGTGCTTTTCCTTTAGTAAAAGCCAAATACCATACGGGGTGAAAATAAGATTTATAGAGTAATGTGAATATACCTTACATGTAACAATAACATACTTTTTGTAATAAAAAATGCAATGACATCGTTACATGTGGACAAAACTTCAGTGTACAAGCTTTTTGCTACCTTGTCAATGGAAAGCCATTGGCAAATGTTATTTGGTATTGCGTCAAATCAATACCTTGCTTGAAATAATGAATATGATAATAAATTTGATTATACAAAAATTGCTAATTATAAAAACATGTTGACGTGTATATGCATGTCAGCTCCCGTTGGCTTATGTTGGTCTATTTGCTTGTTGATGCTGGGTATGACGTTTTACATTTGACATATACAGATAGTACATTGTCACAGCATATATGCATACGATAATTTCGCTTGTATTTTAACAAACAGTGGAACAAATGTATACATAGAAAAAAACCGAAAAGGTTGAATGTAATAGGGTACCTGCTGAAAATATAGAAGTGAGGATTGTCAATTGATAAAAAAAAAAAAACAAAAAAAAACGTCAATTAACTCTGTCAGTAATAGTATTTCTTAATGACAATGCTTCGTTGATATATCTGGAAAATTTTAAAAGTTCGGACTTATCTCAAATTAACTTGTATTTAAAAACAGAGTGGCGTTAGTAATATTTGCCATTGGTCTACTTTTTTCTCGGATTTAAACAACTAAATTGCATAGAATATTTTAATCACAAGATAGAAAAATGCACTAGATATGTATTTTTTTTAATAATGTTCAACCTAGATAATTATCTAACGCTTGCGTGGGCTATATTCAACAAATTAAACTTAAATTAAACATCTACTTTAAGTCTACTTGACAATTTAACAACGCTACTTTCAGGGGTATGGTGAGTTTTTTCTATTCAAATAACCATCTATTAATATCCCCTTGTTTATTTTGAAGAAATCCTTGGCACACAGGTTGATTAATTGCCACATACGCAGAATAACCGAAGAGCCCCGAAATCCCGGTGGATATAGAAGGGATTGAAGAAGATCAAAAGTTCAATCCTGGATGCGAAGCACTCCACGCTGTCCTGCCCGTATATTATAGATTGATACCACAAAATTGACATCTATACCCAATTGGTGACCAAAACCTCGTAACTACAGCTTTGATAAAGCTGTAGTTACGAGGTTTTGTTCGCCCGTGGACGATATCATCATTATGAATAGAATAGGTAATGCCGGCAGACATTAATTACACTGTCATTGACACTTTGAGCACAAAGGTCTCCGAATGATATTACAATTTTCGCTAATTTTGAAAATTTGATAGAAATACCTCTTAAGCTTATGAGGAAAAATTGAGATTTTTGTGTGATACAAGAAAATCGTTTATCAAAATTATTTTGTGTAATAAATCTCATGGTTTTCATTAGAATCATCTACACGCCAATTCTTAATTTCGTTTTCTTTTCAAGAACGGGTTAAGTAATTACTATGTGCAACTTAAAAAAGGTGCCATGGTCGTAACACAATGAAAATGCCGAATCCTCTTAATAGTTTGCATTTATAAATTTTTATTTGTTTCTTTTCTATTTAAGAACGTTAAGGGCTCAGTTCTTTGTTGAAATTAAGAAATTGCAATAGAGAGAATTTAATACTATAAATAAAAACTTCACGTAAACGAATTATGCATTCAAATATTTATAATTTCAGCACATGTTTGTAATTAATAGCCTAAATGATTGAATGAAAATCGTTATATATTTCAGGGTGCCATTTCTTAAATAGTGCGTCCATCATAATCAGGTATATTTGGTAGAAAATAAAGCGCAACAAACGAAACTTTCTTCCACCATAAAACATAGAACAAAGAACATCATAGAACAAAGAACATAGAAAACGGTACATCTTTTATTTACATAAACAAAATTAATGTACTTGAACAATCATAATCGCAATCACATGGGCACATGAGACAGCGTTGAAGATACTCTCATGCAGCGGCATTTTTGTCCGTAAAAAACGTGTTATCCACAGAGCCGACTGTTTATTGAAAACGCCAACATGCACTTCAACTATGTATCAACACAGGTGCCTAAGAGACTTATCCGAATTCCATATCAATTACTACAGGTTTGATACTTGTGTCATTGACATTTGATTGATTTTGAGTTTTAAATATGCCGAGCTCAAATTTGAGCCTGTGCGTGACATTTCCAACAAGTTGAAACATGCGTTAGGTGCAAACATTTAGCAGCCTCGACAATTACACAATGCAATAGGAAGATTGTCAGTCTGTCTGGAGACACTTCTAGACCTGATCTATCCACAAAGTGCAAAGCGAAGGCTCTGGCAAGAGTCATTGCCAAGCACAAATTTCAAATTGTTAGATATTTCATGCACAGGCTCATTTTTGCATCGTCCTTTGATAGTGATGAAGTTGATTTTGTAATTCGAAACAAACAAAGACGAAATATATGATGTTAGTAGTCATAAAATACAAAATCTATTAAACGAGTCATCTATGGACATATAATTACAATCCAATAAAATAAAAGATTTTCGATTGGTTTAAATCGCATTACGTGGGGAAATTCATTGCACCTTATTTCTTTATAAAATGCAATCGGTCTTTCGGCATCACCCCGACCTTCGATATGCAAGCCCAGTGTTGGAGATCTCAAATTACTATTATCTCCTTTACTCAACATAACGTTGCTATTTAATCTATTTGAAATAAAGATGATTTCGAAAAAAATAAAATGATGGCAAGCATGCAGTTCTGATTCTGAGCCGACGTTTAAAGCGAGTCGCCAAAGACAATGAAGTAACCCTCTCAACTAATCCCGATCACGCCGATTTTGTTTAAATATGCAGAATAACTTGACTGGAATAATTTTTTGAATGTCGATATTTTCGTTTATTTGTGTACCATTTGTAAAACTTTATGCTTTTAAACTTCGAATGCGGGATAAAAAAAATAAGTAAATAAAAAAAAAAAAAACAAAAACAAAAAAAAAACACGATCTTAAAAAAAGATTGTGTAATCTATACGCGCAGAAAGTAGACTGAAAACTTAAATGTTAAGCCGAGTATTTTTTTAGTTTTTCAGGTCTACCGGATTTCAATTATAAGGACCGAGTGTATTTTCACTGCGTTTATTGAATTTTAAAGTGCAATTGCCTTAGCACAATGCTTAAACCTAACGTGCGTTATTTGCTATGTGCTAAGGTAATTGCACTTTATACTCCAATAAACGCAGTAAAAAATACACTCACCCCTATTATAAAAACGGGGATATGCCGAGTTTTTATCTGCTTTTAGATGACGAGTTTAGTAAATTTGGTATTTGAAATGATATCCAAAAATAAGTCATTCTTTTTTATGATTTGACATGAGTTTCAGCAAAAAGTCCAAAAAACTCTTGAAATTCAATTATTAAAATTTTCCACGGAACATAGAACGACGTTTATAAAATAACGCAATCACATCTATAATGACGTCATTTACTCAACAAAAAAAATAATGTGCAATAAACTCTAAGCAGATTTGCATGGCTAGTGTAATAACATCCGTGTATTATCAAAAATATTCAACGTGATTATTTCACTCTGGCGCCGTCATATTATAAAAGAAAATATAGGAAGAGGAGAAAAAAAAGCAAGTTGAAGTTCGGGAACTAACACGAGATAGCAACGAAAAAAGTCTAGCTTGTATATATTGTATCCACTGAGCTTAATGAGATTTTTCATAACGCTTTTGCTAAACTATTCTATTTATATTAGGACATAGAGTACATTTTATATATAAATCACACATTTATACATATACATTTTATTTTTGTTCAGACAGAATGTTCCGATGATGTGTCCATCATTTGTAAACAGCTAGAACGTTCCTTATTATTATTATCAAGCATTATTATTATTTTTATTATTATTACTGTAATTATTATTATTTTTTAAATTTGCATCATTCAAAAGGGAAAAATCAATTAGGGGCAACAAAAAAGCAGACCTTGTACAGTTAAACTTGTCCGCAAAAGACCCCCAGAAGGAAAAGGTAAACGCTCAGATTCTCAGTAGCATCACACACAACAGGTATAGGGCCTACATATAGAGGATAATCGTTTGTTTCGGTGTAAGATCGATTTATATTTCATTGAGTGAACAACAACAAAAGCTATATTTTCACGAGTGGCAGAGCCACGAGTGAAAATACATCTTTTGTTGTTCACGAAATGAAATATTAATCGATCTTACACGAAAACCAAACGATCATTCTTTTTCTTTAATGCAAAAATGAGACAAAATGTGAAAATTCTAGGACATATTTTCGTAAAGCGCGTCATTTTGTGCGTGATTGCTATGCAACGTTCATTGTGACGTCACTTATTTCGCCCAGCATAGATGACATCAGATAGGGTGAAATGCCCCAAAGCAGGGTATAAAATTTTGGTATTTTCACTGCTATTGCGGTGAGATTATCAAGTGATAATCTACCGTTATTTCTCGATAAACCACCAAAAAGCATTAAAGAAATCATGGTTCTTAAAGGTCAAATGAAAAGCGTTTACAACCGATTCTTTATATATTTATAAGTAAAAATTAAATACGATGCAATATCCAGAAGAAAAAACTGATTTTTTAGAACTGCGAATTTCACGATTTTCTATATACACACCTGTAGCCAGTCCTTGATAACTTCTGGGTCACGTGACTCAGGCATGATGTGACGTCACCGCGAGGGATAGATAATACTGGCATAGTAAACAATTTGTCAGCGGCTACGTATTTTAGATCGATTTATGATAAATTCCACTCGAAAAAGTACTTGAATTTTGCATTATTGTGTTGCCCCTGGATGTCGCAACCTAAATTCTTCGGGAATTATCCTCTTTTCGTTCCCGTTAGATCAGGGTAGGAATCTAAAGAAGCGAGAAAGCATGAACCGAGAGAAGTCCGAAAAGAGTAGAAAAGAGGCTCGTCGAACACCATCTACTATGGAAAAAACTTTATCAACATCATTTAAACTAATTATTGTTTTGGTGTAAACCCGTGACTAGCAAGTATTGAAGATTAATAGTAAACTGCCAATTACGATCGCCAATCCGATCGCCGGAGTGTGTTAACTGACAATCAATTTAGGTGTTAAAGGCAGTTTTAACTAAACTAATATCAATAGGATGACACACTTTTGATAACCATTGACGCATTAAAATGACGTGACAGCTCAAATTTCCTAGAGATAAATTGCGCCATTTTGCTTTCCTGAGCATTAAAATCTGGGATCAGGGGACGTTTCTTATGCATAGTCGAAGGGGCCTGGGTAAACTCTATTTCATGTATGATTTGCATCAGTAGCAAGAAGTTATACTTAAAACTTAAAGAAATAAAATGACCTCAAGACATATAATTATAAGGGAATGAACAAAAGAGAGAACGAATAAATAAATTTGTTGATTAAAGAATCTACGAACGGATGGAACGTTAAGATAAATGAACAAATTTATGGATGTCATTTGTTTAGACCAAATGGGAATTTTTCATCTTACCCAATATTTCTATAGTGTAGACGAAATGGGATAAGACAAAAGGAATAAACCACAAAACTATGTACTGATTTTGTTATCCTCATATAGAATAGATTTTTAGAAATTGATTGATTGAAAAATGACCGTTTTTACAATTACTTCTCTTGACACCGATTTGGCATTAGAAACGTTGTATTTTCAGTTTTCTCAAATCTATTGTTGCACTGTTTTGAAACATGTCGATAAAGTGCTTTTTGTGTATGAGATAGTTCAGATTGTGTCAACTGAAATTTCTCGCCTTTTGCGTGATAGTTTGAGAATATATGTGTCATAAAAATAAATCAGTGACATTGGTAAATGATAGGCGCATTGTCATGGATAGATCAAAGAAAATTTGTCATGTTGTCTGTTATATTGACCTAAATAAAGGCTACACGCACGTGTGAATAGGGGCTTATCAATGTATGACATGGACAATTGATTGGTGCATCGACACGGACAGATCAAAGAAACTTTTACACGTGGTATGGAACATTGCGTAAGAAAAGACGATCTTTATGACACTTACATGTGATTTGCGGCTTATGAAAGAACTTCTGCTTATCTTTCTACTTTATTCTTTAATTCTTGCAGCGGTATAAGAGTCTGAGGTGATATCTTACTTTTGATTTAATTCATAAAAAAAATAAAACTTAAATAAAGCGCAAACAGCTGTGACAAAAAATAAATGAACAATAAAAAGGTCTGTCAATGGAGGTTGAATTTTGGATAATTGTGATGCATGGATATAGTACGTTTGGTGGAATAATGCCAAAAACGCTCAAATCGGCATTGAAATTCGAAAACACCGCAGAATAGGTAAGATATACATTATATTCTTTCAAAGCTACTAGAATGCCATAGATATAGTTTAATTACAGCTGCGTTTGCAACATTATGGGGGCTAAAGAACGATTTGTATAGTTTCATAGCCTTTTCTGGTAGTTATCTTTAGAATAAAAAAAATTCTGTATAATCATGTAAAGGAATAATATAATTAAATTTTGATGTCATTGTCATATTTGAAATTAATTAAAACTGCTTGATATTTAGATTTTTAATCTTTGTGTATTTAAAAATGGTTCCCAACGCCAACCACTTTTTTCCCCATATTTTAATTGACAAGAATGATCAATCGGGATTTCCAGTTAGCGTTATAAAAAACAAAACAAAACAAAACAAAACAAAAAAACCCCAGCAGCAACAACAACAACAACAAAATGGCAATGAAATTTGAATTTTCCACAAAAACATGCGACATATCTCGGGTATATCATTAAAAACCATTTTATTGGTAGGTTGAAATTAAATGTTGCACAATAGATTAAACTCGGAGAGCTATTCCCGATTCGATCGCTGGGGCAGTCAGACTCGGGTACCGGTCAGACTCGATTTCTTCACCCTACATCTCTGACTCGGATTCAGACTGTGATGATACTACATCTTCAAAGCGAGTTGGCTCAAACGATCTCAGTTAAACATGTGGATAAGTAGGTAACAGGATAGATTTTTCTTCGTTTCATTTGAAAGTGGTCATATTTACGATGCTCTCTTTGTTTATCTAGAACGGGGAATCCCTCGCAGTGACGTCATAGCTATTGCGCATGTGCGAGTACGTAATTCTGGCCAGGTAAAATTTTCCAATAAATCACGGTCGTATTTTTGTCAATATCGTTCTTTTAAATTTGTTTTTTTCGACGCGAACTTTTTGTGTCTCCTTATTTCATTGATAATTATCAGGAGATGTTTTAAACACACGTTCCAAAATTAGCTTTTCATTTGATCTTTAACAACCAAACAAAACGAATTTTGGAAAGATATTATCAACACACAATGTTTGAAAAACTACCGCGACTTTCGCTTTGGATGGAAACTGCTGCGAGTTGAAAGGCATCGTTAAATAAAGTAACACAGAAAAGAATACCACTCGAAAAAAAGGTTTGTGGACCATCAGATTACGGCTGACAGACAGGGTCAAAATCTGTGACCTCTAAATCCGCAATAAGAAACATTGTCATAGGAGAATACGGAATATCGCCAAACTTAAACAGCGTGTTTCTGTAACTAAAACTTTGAAAACACAAAGCTTTATTAATAATTCCATATTTGACAGATTTTGAAGTTTCAAATTTCCTGCCTTGAAGTTTATTGATTAAGAGATAAAGAAAACGTTGGGTGAATATTTGCAGGTTGACATTACACTTAAATGGAGTCCAGATACGGACGGTTCATATGGAGTTTTGTTTAATCAAAATTAACGGGCCTTCACTGCCAGTCGAACGCTCATGATTCTTCTAACGAAGAACTTCTAACGAAGAAAGCTGTAAAGAAAAAAATGAATAATTCTCTTTTAATATGCAAATGAAGCCAGTTAGATTGAGAAAGAAAAAAATAGTCGATTCCTCTTCAGTTCAGTATCTTGAACTTTACTGTTTTGATGTTTTACATTTCATATGTAAGAGTAATTTTAGTTTTGTCAATTAGGAAAGCATGGAGAAATTATGAAAGTACTCTGGTTGGCTGAAAAATTGTTTTATTCTTCAACAAAACAATTTTGAATACGCTGCTAATTCGTAACATTATTCAACCCAAAAAAGTCTAAAGATGGACAAATCATTGTGTCTTTGCTTCGTGATATCTAATTATAACATATGAAGAGAATAATTGATGATTTTGGTATTAAGGTATGAAACTAAATACCTTTATAATACTCATGTATGGATCCTCTTTTCAATCTTATACTCTCAATTTATACTCTCTTCATCTCTTAACCCTTTGCTGTTTAATCCCTGCTTTTTACTTGCCTTTGATTTTATGATTGAGCAAAACATTGTGAAAAAAGAAGAAATTGCTTCTGCCAAGCAATTTCTTCTTTTTCCACACTTTTTTCTACCCCTACTGAATGGTTATTTTTCAATTTAAATCCACTTAAAATTTTCGTCTGCAAAACCTTTGAATTTGGACAGGTCTAAAATTTTGTAAAACAGGAAAGGGTTAATTGAAAATAGCATTGGTCATGTATTGGCGATATATCAATACATTTCAAGAATCCAATTAATTGTCAAAAAATATGGATTGTAAAAGGCCGTTATACACAACATTATATTTTATTGCTTGATTGATTGAATGGAGTTTAACGCCCCTTTCAACATTTTTCAAGTTATATCTCGGCAGCTGGAGCACCTAACAACGGTTTCCTTCTCTCACCTCATGATATTAGTATCCTTGTTTATTAAGAGAATATATGTAATTATCTGTTTCAGTTTAAGATCGATTTAAATTTCATTGAGTGAACAACATAGGCCATATTTTACGAGGGGCTACACCAATCGTGAAAATATAGCTTTTGTTGTTCTCGAAATGAAATATCAATCGATCTTACTCGAAAAACTAACGATTTTTCTATTTCTTAGGTAAAATGAGGCAGAATGTGAAATTTAAGGACAGATTTTCTTAAAGCTTGTCATTTTGCACGTGCTTGCTATGTATCGTTCATGATGACGTCACTTATCCCCCCCCCCCGCTTAAATAACGTTAGACAGGGTGATATTAATGAAAGTGGGGTATAAGGTTTGTTTTTATTTATAATTTCACTGCTTTTGCGGTGAGATTATCAAATGATAATCTACCGTTATTTCTCGATAATCCATGGAAAAGCATTAAAGAAATCGCCGTATTAAAGTTCGAGATTACAATGGTGTAATTGTTTATGCCACCAAATAAAGCAATCAATGTTTGTAAGGACAGTAGGTTATCAAAATAGAACGTTCTGTTTCCATCCATTATTTAAAATAAATTCTCTCGATTTCAGTAATCAGCTACTTCTTATCAGGGCGCTTACATGAAATTTCAATTCACCCGGTAAATTTATGAATTTGACGGAGATAATTCGCTGCACGGAGGTATGTTGTTTACACTTGCGGGCCTTATTTCCACACGAGGGGCTTAGTGTGAGTGTTGCCTATCTTTGCTGTATCGCTGTAGAAATGTAGAGTAAATGTCGCCCGGTTTTCTCGCGTTTGTGGGGATTAAGCTAGGTTGATAGATTTTTAATTGTTTTAAAATCCAATTTCAATACGGTCGTATCGCGACGACAGCATCATCTTATCATCCATTCCTTGTTTTCTCTCACCTATAGTACCACGAAATCCTTTCCAAACCTCCATTATCTAATCTCACATGTACGTAAATGATTATCCACCCATAGCATACTTCGGATGTATGTGTAATTCTTTTGGGTCATTTTCTAGGTAATGCGGTCTCTGGTGGTTCCCAGGTTTATTCGCGAAAACAAAAAAACACATTTTGTCAATCCTTTTTGATCGTCTGTGGAGATCTTTTAGGCATACTTTAATTTGATGACAAAACTAAATAAACATTTGTTATCAAATTACAGCGTAGACAAAATTCCTCAGCAAGTTTGAGTAAGATTGGGCCAATAATTTGACCTCTACAGAAGTAACAAAAATGTCTATAAGGCTCCCTTTCCCTTGACATAAGTCGGATTGCAACCAAAATCAATAGGAAGCTTCTTTATGCCAAGACAATACCGCTGAGCAAGTTTAAGAAAAAGTGGAAAAATTAACTTGTATAGTAAAAACAAAATTTGACTTTTTGAAACATTTTTACCACATTTTGACACCGATTCAAAATCTTTGAAGTAATTAAAAAATGACCTAAGGTTCATATCTGTGAAGTTTGGTGTAAATTGTTTGCGGACGGACAAACTGTAGACGGACATTCATAGACACAATAGCTCCCCTTGAGTGATTTGCACTCGGGTGAGCTTAAATACACGTGAGGACTGACACAATGACAGACAGACAACGATATCTCCAAGCTTTAAAAATAAAATTTGCTGTAAATTTGTATTGTATAGCTAGTTAGAAAAGAACCCCTTGGTTGTTTGCTTCATATCAAAGTAATCTAAGTTATCTCCCTTCCACCATAGAATCTTAAAAGCTACGATTTTCCGCTTTATGAAATAAAGAGAGTTATTTGAGTCCGTGCGTGAAGTTTCCAACAATTTTACGTGAGCGGAAATTGTTTACATTGAGCAACCTAGACAACTACATAAAGCATCAAGAGCACCGCCTACGGGTGCAACCCTCGGCTTCAGGTGTTTGATTATGAAAAGAAAAATGTCGTAAAAAGGCCATAACTCTTAGAAAAATCTTCTAGAGTTATACTCATTGATAGTCAGGATATCTCTCGTGATGTACACACATGCCAAGTTTCATGAAAATTTCTTCAATAACAACAGAGATATGACCAATGTTAAACATTGTTACGCGAACGCCTACGCAAACAACAACGTCGACGATAACGCGAAAGACGCCACACTGATCACAATACCCCGGGATTTCTCTTAGAACAGCCGAATTTAAAAGGAATGTTTTCTGAATTCCTCAAGAGAGGTTAAGATCCACATAAATCTAGACTGAGCGCATAAAGAACTCTATGGCTAGGTGTGTAGATGCAAAAAAGGCTGGTAAGAGGCTTAATTTTTGTGCACATGTGATATTGTTTGAAATAACACGCACACGTTCATTTGTTAATTTCATGGAGGTATGGAACTTCTAACTTAATCAGCTCTATGAATACGCGAAGCGATTCATACATCGAGCATTTAACAATTGTATTGTTTGTCAAAATTCGTGGTTTTTGAATGGCTGAAAAAAAAGTTTCATTACTCAGTAAAAACAAGTTTGAGGACAAAACCATTTTACAATTTTCCGTGAAAAGTTGTTCTATAAAAAATATCTTTTCATTGATAAATCATTACCTTTTTGCTTCACAATATTGAATAATACGATATTAAGATAATATTTGTCGATTTCGTGGAGGTATGGAACTAAATACATAATTACACACGTGAATAATCGCGTATTCATACAGTGTAGTGACATTTTTAGTTTCATACTTCCATGAAATCATTAACTAGTCCCTTCATATATAATAATTTAATTTCATAAAGAAAATTACAAATATTTTAGATTAAAAAAAAACATTTCTTTGCGTGCTTCTTTGTGCGGAAGTATCAAAACGCATCAAATTGAAAAAGAACTTCAAACTTACTCACCTTCACTTTGTAGCTGTATATCAATTCGTAAACCGTCACGCGAATAGGGATCATCTTGGTAGAGCGTAAAGTTTCGACCATTGTCAGACTGCATGGATTGCGCAGACTGACTAGGGTCGAAACTTTTCGCACCTGGCTTATTATCTGAATCTAGAATGATCTATCAACCTGCCCCTAAAACTATTTCAAAATGCGACCTCTGGTTGACCTATGCTGGACCAAATCTAATGTTTTTAAATGTTTGTTTTACGGGGTCCCAGGTGTCCCTTTTTGCGTGAAGGGTCACAATTTTATCTTTAATTATTTAAATTTAGACACAAAAGAACGTTTGTTTGTTTGTTAGTTAGTTTGTTTGTTTGTTTGAATGAGGATTAAAGCTGTTTTCGACAATATTTTAGTCATTCCGTGGCGGCTGGAGCAAACAGCAATGGATTTCTTTACTTATCGCATCAGCACAACCATGACATTCTTTCCTTGCATCTAGATGTTATGCATATACATATTACGATTATCAACCAACCGATGGGGAACAGGTGTGCCGCCGTCGGAGATTGAACCTGAGACCTTGTGCTTGACATTTCGATACGTTTACAACCGTGCTACGAGGGAAACTCGCTGTCAATTTGCTTTCAGAATATTGAAAGATAGTTATTCAAAAACCTTTGATGTACGTTGCATAAAATCAAAGTAATCAAAGTTCTCTCCCTTCCACCATAGAAGCCCTTTGTTACGATTTTCGTATTAAAAATGCGACTTTCACAGAGTATTGGTTTATTTCATAGAAGAATGAAACTTAAAAACCAATGACAGTTTAGATGTATGAAAAAGCAAAGCGTATTGGAAGATTTTTTTTTTTGGAAAAGAAAAGATAAAAGCTCAATATAAATTTCATATTTTTGTAATAAATGGCTTGATAAATGCGCTGTAACCTATACGCTCAATTGTGATTTGTTTTCCAGAACTCGTCACAAATTTAAGCTTAATCATTGAATCTCGCGCGATTGTTTCATAATTCGGTTTTTCTATGATAATCTATTTGACAAAAAATTAGATTATAAAACAGTAACCTGTGCAATAAATGCACTATTAATGATCCAAAAACAACATGGAAATGTCGAAAGAGGTGCTTATTTTTGTTGTACATCTAGAATTATTTACGCAATAAGATAACATCCTTCGTAATCCTGCCATAACACCGTCGCGCCATGATTGCGAAATAGGCGCGTGTGTTCTTCTCATATGTGACCTGTCACGCTAAGAGGGACCATCTGGGAAGTGCGGTAAATGACGACCCTGGTCAGACTGCGCGATCTGCGCAGACTAGCGAGGGTCGAAACTTTTCGCAAATGATATTTTTTTCAGAATCAAGTATTATTGCTCGACATTCCATTGTAATTTTTGTGCCTCCTGGTAGAACCGTGCTTGATTCAATCTTTTTTTCAAATATTCATTTTACGGATCCAGATGGTCCCTTTTGCCGTGACCAGTCACATATAAGAAATAAAGAGACCATCTATAAAATGCGAAAAGTATCCACCCTGGTAAATGGCCTATCATACTTGAAGGCAACTGCACCGTGCTTTCGTGACAATAAATAATTTTTGGGATCGCATTCGGATCGCCGGAAAATATTCATATACTCTTTAAGGAAAGTTCTTTGACACCTGTCAAAAATCTTTTTTTTTCTTTTCTGAAATATGACAAAAAATTCGATAACTGCTGGTTGTAAAAGTTACTCAAGATTTACGATGGATGAC
This sequence comes from Fragum whitleyi, assembly GCA_948146395.1. Classification (NCBI taxonomy): domain Eukaryota; kingdom Metazoa; phylum Mollusca; class Bivalvia; order Cardiida; family Cardiidae; genus Fragum; species Fragum whitleyi. Next base: position 57,173,483 of record OX411545.1, on the reverse strand, counting down.
TTGAATGCGTTTCTGAGTATCGACGTCAACTTCAAATTACGTTATATCTGCATTTCTCAAACAGAACATATACTTTCACATTGATTGGATAGTCCCGAAAGTTCTTCATTTTGTTTTAAAATGACATGTCATGAATTGTTTTTGAAATTAAACGTCTTAGTAAATATTATAAATGAAAAATGGTTAAATGTACTGAAGAACTTCGTCATAAAGCTATAGATCGCCAAATACAGAGGCGTCATACGACATCCCGCTATAAATGACTTTGTATTCGGGACAAACCATCTTCAACATCTTGCACCACTTAAGCGCGACTCACTACTTTATTATGCTCCCCGAAAAATTTGGGTGAGCATATAGTCGTCGGCTTGTGCGCGCGACCGTCCGTCCTTCCGTCCGTCCGACATCATATCTCAGGAACCCCTTGACCAAATTTGTTGAATCTTCATATACAAATTTCAAAGACACCTTTCTTTGATTTTTTTTCAGTTCAAGACTGCGTTATGGAAAAAAGGACCATTAAGGTAAAAATTAGTTTTTTGCCAATTTCTCCTAAAGACTTATGGTCGTAATTTTATGAAATTTCACATTTGAGTAGCAAACCAGATCCCCTTGACCTTAAACTATCTAAAACTTATGTTTAAAAAAACTTGTCATGGGAAAAGGGGCCTAAATGTTATGAATTTTACGTAAACTCTCTTTTTGTCATGTAAAAACTTATATTGGTCATAACTTTTGATTGGTTACAGACATAGTCTTCATATTTAATATGTGCTTGCTTGTGACAAACCATTTTTGTTTCTTCTAGGTTCAAGGTCATCAGTCAAGGTCATATGTCAAGGTCAGAATTTAGAAAATTAAAACTTTAAAATTGGTCATAATTTGGCAATGGTAAGTTACACAGCCTTTATATTTCAAATGTTTATTACATGTGACAAGACCTTTTATTAGAAAACAAATGCAAAATCTCACCCAATGTCAAGGTCAAATTGTCAAGGTCAATAATTGCCATCATTAAAACGTTAACCATAACTTTCAATTGGAACGAGACAGGGTCTTCATATTTCACATGTACTTTGCTTGTGGTAAGACCTTTCTGCTGATACCAAGTTCAAGGTCACCAGTCAAGGAAAAGGTCCTTTTTAAGGTCATTTTGGTGAGAAAAAATAAAGATTTAACATTGGCCATAACTTTTGAATGGCTGGTGATAGGGCCTTCACATTTCACATGATAATTGTCTTGGTCAAGGCCTTTCTTTTGTGTCCAAGTTTAAGTTTATCAGTCAAGGTCAAGGTCATTTTTAGGTCGAATTTGTGAAAAAAAACCAAAGTTTAACATTTGATGGAACATTTGAATGGTAAGTGATAGGGCTTTCATATTTCACATGATTATTGCCTTTGTCAAGGCCTTTCTCTTGGTATCAAGTTCAAGGTCATCAGTCAAGTTGTTGTTTTTTTCAATGTCAATTTTATGGAAAAAAATAGCTTAAACATTGGCCATCCTTTTTGAATTGAAAGTGATTGGGTCTTTTTTAAGTCACATGATAATTGCCTTGGTCAAGGCCTTTCTGTTGTTTCCAAGTTTAAGTTTATCAGTCAAGGTCAAGGTCATTTTTAGGTCGAATTTGTGAAAAAAAACAAAGTTTAACATTTGATGGAACATTTATATGGTAGGTGATAGGGCTTTCATATTTCACATGATTATTGCCTTTGTCAAGGCCTTTCTCTTGGTATTAAGTTCAAGGTCATCAGTCAAATTGTTGTTTTTTTCAATGTCAATTTTATGGAAAAAAATAGCTTTAACATTGGCCATCCCTATTGAATTGTAAGTGATTGGGTCTTTTTTATGTCACTTGATAGCTGCCTTGGTCAATGCCTTTCTGTTGTTTCCAAGTTTAAGGTTATCAGTCAAGGTCAAGGTCATTTTCAAGGTCGAATATGAGAAAAAATCAAGGTCTTTCTCTTGTTATCAAGTTCAAGGTCATCAGTCAAGGTCTTTTTTCAAGGTCAAAAAGAAAAACACACACACACAAAAACATTAGCCATAACTTTTGAATTGTAAGTGATTGGGTCTTTTTATTTTACATAATGATGGCCTTGGACAAGGCCTTTCTGTTGGTACCAAGTTCAAGGTCATCAATTAATCGAAATCGAATCTAGCACAAATTTTTTCCTAAAATGCAGATTCTACTCAGACTCACGAATATCTCTCATTCAATTAGTGGAAGAACTATCCTCTGTTGATATTAAAAACATTTTGTTTGGTGATGAAAACATTTCTTATAGGAATATCGAATTGTTGTTTGATGCTGTACATGAATTTATACGTAGGAGTGAAAGATTTCAATAATGTACTCCAGCATGGAAATGGAAATAAAAAAAATCATCAAATAGGCCCTTCTCTGCACTTACCAATAACCTTACCAATAACATTCAACCCTTATTTTTTTACATAAAGTAATTTTTGTCGTATCACTAATCTTATATATTTTTCTGTAATATATATTACCTGTTTTGAAATTCTGAATACAGACCCCTTTATTACGATGGCTGTTGTTAGGAGAGGAACTATATAATTTTCCGAAGCTTTCGTTCCAATCCTTTTCGCAAAAGATGTTGTTCATTATACTGTCTGTAAAATTTTCTGAATAAAATATGTTTAAACTAAGGCCAAGGTAATTTTTCAAGGTCAATTTTTGTACTTTTTAATTTTAGCCGTAATTTTGGGTTGGTAAGTCATAGAGCTTTGAAATTTCACAAGTGCATTCCTTGTGACAAGACCGCCACATGCATGGCAATGTCAAGGTCAATGTCATATGATGAAAGTCACTCATTTATAACATAAACACTTCACAATTTGCTAAAAACTTATGATTGGTAAAGACATTAACTGTTGAAAAGTTTTCTCTAAAATCATTTTGTGCAAATAATGCCCCCCCCCCCTTTCGGCTCGGGTATTTTCACCATCCAGCATATAATTGCCGAGCATAGGATCTTGGTGCTCTTGTTTGTTTATCCACCAAAAAGCATAAAAGAAAATGTTAAAGTTGCCTAAGCATGAGCTACTGTTATATTAATTCACTAGTGACATTCACTGGTTAGAAATATATGTCTAATAAACATGTCTTTTAAAAGGCACTTGGTGTGATATCTTTACATTTCTCAGTAATCGGTCCGGTTTATATAGCCAAATAAGTCTGACACGTAAAACAACGTTCGTCCAGCACGGAGAATACCGTAACGATATTTGGGTTATTTCACTCTTACCACAACTGAAGACAATTTTTATTACTAGACGGCGTAGAGTCTCCGAACAGGAAGTATGGAACCAGATATGAGAGGTCAGACTTACTTCATCAAGACTCTTCCGACTCTAACTATCTTAATCGACGTCATCATTGCAAATCGTGTCAAAGAACTCTTTTCGAAGAGTATAATTTTCGGGAGAAAATAAAGATACTTGCATTTTCATGGCGTTCATGGTGATGTCACGGGGCTCCTAACACTCTCATGTTGCGATTCTACTGTGCTTCTACAGCGATAAATGGCGTTACTTCTGCGATTCGCTGCTCTCCTACGACGTTTTTACTTTGATGTTGGCAATGCTACGTCCATTGCACCGCTCTCTCTTGGCGAGTCTACTGCGATGCCCGGGCACTCTGGACTTTTTTCATTGTATTTTTACCGTTTACAGTTTATTTTCATATAAGTACATACAGGCCACCGGAGACAAACGTCGGAAAGAATATTTGCTGCCACCGGGAATCGAACCCACGACTTCCAGATTGGAAGTCTTATGCCTAACCAATTGCGCTATGGTGGCGGCTTATCGTCCATTCTGAATCTGTTGCGATAAGGTTTATCTGGTCAACAACCATGCCTTTCGTCTCCCATTCACCATTCATTTAACTCCTTTGTTACAATCAGTTTAATAAGACACTTTGTGTTTGAACTGATAATTTTGAATATCGTAGTAGGAACGCTGTGAGCGTAGTAGGGACGGAGTGAAATCGCGTAAATCGCAGAATTGTCGCCGTACAAGCGCCACTGCCTTTTAGTCCAGTCAAAATAGCGAAATATGGCTTTAACCCAAAACAAATTGCAACAAAAACGTTTTTGGCTTTTTTGAGTAGCTTGACCATCCCCAGATGACATACTAAAAGTAGGACAAAATCGGAAGATACGTATTTTGATTTTTCCATGCCTTTTCACACCCACTAGTAATGCCTGTGATGCAACCAATTTAATGAGAATATTGAGTAATATTCATCTGAAGATAACTGTTTTATGCAATTTAAACTTATCAAATATCCTTTGAATTATCCCTAAAAAATAGCCAAAACTTTAATTTATGGTTTGAGCAAAGGGTATGGCATTTTAAGCATAAAAAGATAAATTTGAATTAATCTTACCCCACCCACTTGATTTAACATGAGAATTGATTTTTCTTTTGATAGAAAAAGGGCTTCTTGTATTGAAACATTTTCATATACACCTGAATTAAAAAGTTCAAAACAATATTGTTTTATTGGATTGATATTTTTGTATTTCTGCCTATCCCACAGGCAATTGTTTCATGACATAAGACCATTATCCAACTTCTGCTCATGTAAACTCTCCAAGTAGTCACTGAATTTAAATTTTGTTGTTTCCTTTTATTTTGGCAACAGTGTCATAAGCTTATTTTTTCTTAATATTTTCATTTCATTGATACTATATTTTGTAAAATATGCTAAAACAGTGAGAGTTGATGAAGTCAAGCACTAGTTGGATGCCTTGTCTTATATATTAACGCACAGTTGTTTATTTGACCAGAATTGGATTAGGAAATTGTTTGTGATCTGTCTGTCTAAGAATGTTTTTCTGAAATTTCAATTTCAAATAATTCAAAATGATGGTATATATGTCACCAATCTAGTGCTACATTAAATTTCTTTTGAATTCAGTATAACAATGAATCAGAAACTTTTAGAATTCTGAAATTACCTCACCAAAAACGCTAAAGAGGCTTTGCAAATGAAAGATATATCACTGAAAACCCTGGTCATGTGATAACCTTAAAGGGGGCTACCACAGAAGCATTGCAATCAAATTATATGATAAATTTGAGTGTAATTTTGGATACATTAAAAATCACAAGTTTTCGGATGTACCACAATGTCTAATCTCTATAATATAAGCTATTGAAGCTTAAAAAATTTTAAATTATGTGTCTTGGATGGGTTCTAATAACATTCAATCCAAATTGTTCTCCATGTTCTCTAAGTAAATGATTTGTGGTTGAAATTTTGAAATTTTCATAATTATCCGTCAAATTTTCTTATATTAATTAAAATCAAGGACTTATGTGGTAGAAATAAGAATTGGTTTCTGAAAACACTTAATTACATTATTTCATTTATATTAAGACAAGGTATTTCCAGTTTTGGTTGTATGAAATGGGGTTTTATGTCGTTTTCAACAATCTTTCATTTATATCTCGGCGGCTGCAGCACCTAACAATGGTGTCCTGGTATTTCTCACTCAAGTACCACCACTATATCATTTTCTAGCCTCCATCTGTTATCCCACATAGGTCCATGGTTATCAACCCATTAGCTATTTCAAGAACAATATGAAATTTATATAACTTTCAAAAAACAAAGCTGGTAAGTTGTCGAGTATTTACTATGGCTAGGGTCCTTGTTATTTTTTTTTCAAATATTTAAAATGTCTTCTTTTTTATCTCCTGGAAATATACCTGTAACACGCACATTTGATAGGGGGTCAAATTCGTAAATCTGTTCAATTATTTCTTGATTCATGTTTAATTCATGAGCCCATGACCAAGTCATTTAATTTCAACTAAGATTGCGGTTTCCTGATTTTTTTATTTTATTTATTTTTCTTTAATAAAGGCGTATTTAACCCATTTAAAATCTTAAGCCTCGTGATATAGGTGGCGTTTGTAATCTATCTTCTTGGCGTACCAAGAGGGATTCGTAAAACAAATACATTCCAAATTAATATTTATGCCTAGCATAGTCTGTCATTTTAATAATTTCGATATAAATTATTTGTGAATATTCATTTGGTGAAAGTTTTGAAGATTGTTATCATTTCCTCTTCATGCATTATTTATTTCAAATAAAATTCAAACCTTCTATTCAACGATTTGGCAATCGGAGCACTTTATTTCCAATTCAATCATATGCCTTTCTTCAAGTTAACACACTAGAGAAAAGTTTTAGAAACTCGTCAGATGACAAACAAAATATGTTTTTTAAGTCATTGATGTGATGCAAATGTTAAAAAATGTTAATTTCAACTTCCTTATCGCCTAATATGAATATCTCAGAAATCTAAAACGCAAAATTTGCACATTCAGAGTTAACCTTAGTTTGTCAATTTACTTTTAAAAAAAGTATTGAATTGGGCCAACATTTTATTGCATTCGAAAGAACCAGTTCAAGATAAATTTGCCGTCGTCACAGCGCAAATAATTGTGCGCTAGGATTCCAATTACGGGTTTCAAGGTTCAATCCCTGACAGCAGCACACCCTGTCTGACACTTTTCTCCAACCAACAGGTAGATAATCGTAAAAATATATCTGGGATTAGAAAGATGTAGCTCGGCAAGGATTTCTTGGTAGAATCGGTGAAAAAACACCAGGAATCTATGGTTAGGCGTTCTTTTTTCAACCGTTATGTTAATAGATGTTAAACCCTTTTCAAACAAAACGGTTATTTCAATCGGCTTTGAATTAAAAAAAAATAAAATAAAAAAAAATAACATTAATTTTGTGTGAATGTAATGCTTTTGAAAATATAAAACAGTTTCAAGGTTAAAATTTTTGAAAAGAAACTAAGATTATTTAAAAAAAAACCTCACCCAAAACATTATAATCTAAAGCTTTTGCATATCGAATAACATATTATAACTATATCTAGCAATTGTTTATAAACGTAAGGTCAAACTTGTGTGTTCGTGCAACATGTTCTCGCATAATACTTGCATTGTCTCTTCTAGGCTCATTTTTGGTTTGGAAACTGGATTTTTTATCATAAAGTTCTCTTGGTAAGATACAACTAAGCCACTATGGGCTATGTAATTCTTTTCTCAGAGAGAAATGGTTTATTTTCAAAATGCATTAAACGCTTATGTACAACAGACAAACAACCCATGAAATCTTGTCATTTCTACATATATTTAAAGAGCATGTCATCCCAAGACCATATCTAAAGGTGTCTAAATGAAATCTAAATTTTGGAACGAATTTGTTGGATGTGCTTATGAAATCTGGTGAACACATCTACAACTATTCTTAGTTACACTCGCTCACCCAATTTTTTTTTTGGGGGGGGGGGAGGGGGGGGGGGGATAAAAAAAGGTTCAAAACTAATTTAACATGGACATTGAAAAGACTTTGGTCTGTAAAAAAAAAGATTCAGAACTTTATCTTGAAGAAAATACCTCTTTTTTGCGAAAGTAGTCGTTTACTACTACTTTGCAATGTTAAAGTGAGTGGGTGGGGTAAGATGTTTTACAAATTATCACTAAAACTGGCCAAATGACAAAGAATATCGTATTTTCAATTAGCAAACAGCTTATTACAAACCACTCCATGGCTTTTGATATAGCAACAACTTCTACTGTAGATTTAAACACGTTTTCAATCATAAAGCCTTTACAGGTTTGATTTGGAAAAGTCTATGATAAAAATCGCGAAAAAAATCAAAATACGTATCTTCCGATTATGTCCTACTTTATATATGTTAAATGGGTATATCTATGGATGTCAAAAAACACAACATTGATTTTGTTGCAATTTGTTTTGGGTCCTACCATAATTTGACTGGACTATTTCTGTCGCGTTTTATACTGCGCTTACCCGTCGATGTCATGGCGCGGCCAAGGCGCTTCTGCGGCGTTGTTTGCGGCCTAACGGCGCTGCATTTTATGCCTTTTAGATCACGGTGACACACACACTACTCCTCCAGTCATTTAAGTAATGCTGGGCCTCAAAAAACATAACTTTACAATAATTTTACAGACAAATAACTCGCGAGTTGATTCCAACATTCAAACAAGAGCAGTCGGAGGACAGCGACGCTCGACTATTCCTAATGCTGGAAAGTAACAGCAAATCAATATTAAGATTGGAAAATTCCATTAAATGAAAGTCAAGAGTGATGAATCTTTGTCAAAGGATAATATAACGGTCATAGAAGCATGTACAAAGTTTTCAAGCAATAGTTTGAATAGAAACAGAGATATATCTTATACACAACAGTTGCACGCAAAAACTCAACCAAGTAATTTTAGGCTCCGAAAGGGGTTAGAATTCCACTAAATTCAAAATGAGAGTAATTAATCTTTGTTTAGAGGATGATAAAATGATCAAATGAGCATGTACAAAGTTGCCAAGCAAAAGCTTTAGTAGAAACATAGATATTACAAATATACAACAGTTGCACGTAGAAGTTTAACCAAGAATTTCGAAGTCTGAAAAGGGTTAAAAATCCAGTATATAAAATATCAGAGAAATGAACCTTTGTCTTGAGGCTAATATAATGGTCATAGGAGCATGTCCTTAGTTTTCAAACAAAATCTTAAGTAGAAACAGAGATAGTACTGACATACAGTTGCACGTAAAAACTTAACCAAGAATATCTGAATCCTAAAAGGGTTAAAATTCCATTAAGTTCAATATTAGAGTAATGTATGTTTGTCTAGAGGCTGAAATTATGGCCACAGAAACATCTGCAAAGATTCCAAGCAAAAGCTTAAGTAGTAATAGAGATATAACTGATTTACAATAGTTTCACGTAGAAACTTAGCAAAGAATTTCTTGGTCCGAAAAGGGTTAACATTCCACAACATTCAAATAATTCAAGACAATTTCATAATCATAGCAGCATGTGCAAAGTTTGCAAGCAGTAGCTTAAGTATAAACAGAGATATTACAGACATCAATTGCATGTAAATACTTAGCAAAGATTTTGTTAGTCCGAAAAGGGTTAAAATTCAACAAAATTCAATATCAGAGTAATGAATCTGTCTAGACGCTGATTTTGTGGTCACAGAAACATGAGCATAGATTCCATTTCATGATTAAAAAAAAACTACTTAAATAATAATGCGTTCTAATCAGACATATGCACGAATCCGGGCAGCGTGACGGTTCATACGTAGGGTTTAGATTCATTAATCAATGAATACGAAAAATATTAAGTTGATCCCTTAATATGCCCCCAAAAAGGGAAAGTGCAACATTTAAACAATAGGGCATAAGTGACCCTAAATCGCTCACCTGAATTAACAATCTAAACATTTTCAAAATTTTTCAAAGATTATACCCCATGACATAGTTTTTGACCCCACTTGATTTCGAACTTGTCCGAGATTTCATCAAGATAATTATTCTGACCAATTTTCAGCTTGATTGGGCTAAAATATAGAGTCTAGAGTGTCTACAAGTTAAATGCTGAAGACGGACGACGCACGACGGACGACGGACATCAAGTAACCCAAAAACCTCACCTTAAGCATTCCGTGCTCAGGTGAGCTAAAAAACGCTCTGGCTATATTTTTTCATGATATAGCGAGATAGAAAATTTATTTCGATTGACTCATGGAAGGTTGAATAGCGACAGCAAAGCGATAACAAAATGTCCCGTTCGACTTACAATGCACGCCGTCACGGAGGGAGTAACATATGTAACTTCGTATCTAAGCTAGCTGATTTAAGGCTATGGATTCCATTCATGATAAAACCGTAATCGAAATTTAAAAATAAATTAGTGACGGACAGGTGATACGTTTTGTTTGTCAATTCAATAAATTCCACATACGGACTTGAAATATTTTATCCCTTTTACCGATTGCAAAAATCTAGTCATCCACGAACCCTTATGACTAAATTTGGAGTAGGTGCTCCCCCCTCATTTAAATACGCAGTGCGATTTTATACTAGACGTTTTCGTTCCGATAGTTGTACCAAAATGAAGCTTAATGAATGGTATTAACGCAAATGCTATATTTAATTCTTTGTAACTAAATGTATACATATATGAGTAGGTTGAACTCAATATTCACATTTTTTACTGTTCCAAAAAATCTAACTTTAAGCAAAATTTTACAAAATTGGTCCGATAAAATATTTTAAAATTTATAAATTTTCTACAGTTCTTGTTCGATAAACAGGAAAAGTTTTAAAAGCTTTCAAAGTGCAGGTTTTTCATAATCCGGATTTAAAGTTTGTAACTTTGAAGTTAAAACTGCGACATTGACGTTTAAATTACAACTAATATTTTCCTATGTAATTGAATTTTTTTGCGATCTATTGGAATAAAAATATAATCAAAGCACTGAAAGTACTGATGGTGAACGAACCTGATGGCATTCTAGAGTGATATATTGAAATCAAAGAGAAAAGAGAAATGATGAATGTATTAAAAATAAATAGGGAAATTGTCTCGACAAAATTTCCGTTATTCGGAAATTTCACTGCAAATTCAAAGAAAGGGAAAGAGATGAAAAATCCTTTTAGAATAATATTTGTTAGAATATGAGTTGTAACTCTGTGAAAATTTCTTTTACACACTTGAAATAGGTACATTTATTAATCAAACATAAATTGAAAAAAAGATTTAATCCTTTCTAAAACTGTCTTCAACCTATATTAATGGTGTTTGTTTTTACAAAAGTAATTGTTATCATGTTTAAGCTTCTTTCAATCAGATAAATTGTTGTTTTTGTTTTAACTTTTTTTATCTATCTTTGTTTCTTCTCAGAGGATGAAAAGATCTTTTAGTACCAACCAAAGAAACACCTATGAATATCAGTCAGTCCTGAGTTAAACTGTACTCATTGTTTAAAGTTATGATTTGTTAACTTATTGATAATATATAACCTAAGAGATTCATTTTTATCATATCTGAAGCCAAAAACTCTTCCGTGGTTGACACTTATGTCGTTATTCAACTTTATAACACAGGCTATCTGCAGGATGAGAAATATTCAGGTATAGATTGAAGGAGGTCTAGTACCCTATTAATATATTTCATAGATAATTTCTGTTTACGGTCTAGAAATTAAAGTATAAATTTTTACATTAAATACATTTACATTAAATTAATTGCTTCATAGTAAATTGCATACTAAAAGTCTTTGTAATTAATATTTTTGTAACCTTATTTCCACATCAAAAGCGAATAAGAATCTTTTTTAAGCAATTCATTTTGTAAAGGAAGGTACCAATTGCATGACTATGTCTGACAAATAGTATAAGTATAATACAATGTTTTTTTTTCCTCCCGACTTTCTTCCCAATAAGAATTGAGAACCCTTACAATTGTTGGTCTATTTTTTGCACGAGAACCTATTTTTTACCTTCAAGAATTTGGATGCCAGTAAGATCACTCACTATCGATATCTTATCACAGTATTGCGGCTGATATAAGACTTTTCTGCTCGGAGCTAGTTTTTGCTTAAACTGTAGTTTACCAATTCTAAACGTATTTTGGGAAGGATGGACACAATGTTTTGGCTATACCGCTATAGCTATGACAGTCTTATGTTGCTCAACTGCTTGTGCTCATTAATAGCTTCATTTTGGTATATAATATACCTGGACATACTGCTTTTTCTTGGCAAATGAAGTGCCCTCAAAATTTAGTCTCAAACACTTTACATGAACCTTAACCCGCCTGTCGAATTGTAAACAAGTGCATGACGGATCTGTTCCCCCCTTGACCACGGCAATATCTAATCGTAAATTGGAGTGGTATCTAGGGTTGGATATTTAGCTATCATTTATTTAATTTTCAAATAATATTTTGAATTGAAATGTTTTTACACATTGAAAAAGTAGAATGGCCCCAATGAAATATCTTCCGTGCCTGTCACATTTGGTATTCGCCAATATTCGCTTCTGAGACAGACGAATACGGTACGTTTTCGCTGGGAATAAGATATTTGGTTCGCCGAATATTCGAGTGTATCCTTACAGTCCAACTTAAGCCACCGCAATTTTACAGAAAAAAAGTTAATAGCGGCGTTCATCCCTATTCAAATAAAAGGTAGCCTACAAGAAAGGTTGTACATGTAAAACACGTGTCAAATAATTCTTAATACCCGTCTCGAGACTGAATGTCGCGTGTTGATAAGTTATGTAAAACCGCGTTACCGTTTCTAATGACACAAGGTGTCTTGATGAGTCATTCGTCAACTCGGCCGATTTTGTAACCTATATTTAAATCGGAGACGTCGGAGATCGCCTGAGTATTGCCGAATATAAGTTCAAGACGACACGACCTAAATAAATACATATTTCCGGCTAATTACTACAAGTTGCAACAGCGAAGGCTGGGGTCAAAAACATAGTATCTGTCTCTACGGTGTATAGACACAAACTTTGTTTTTGCTCTAAACTCTCGACAAGCTTACGCCGATCAAAAATTCCCTTGATAAACATTTTCAAGAATATTTTGTGTTTTCCAAGGCGAATTTTCATTATCTTCACTTGATGACGAATACTAGTATCATGCCATTAACGAAATAAACAGTGATTTTGCAGAGAAAAATTTTGAAAGATACTAAATTGAATCTTAAGAGGCACTACTTTATTTCGAATGTACTAACATCCTACGGGATTTTCCTGACACAGTATAACACTGGTGAACGACGTTCGTTCACCAAGCGACCTTGACCCTTTAAAAAAACTTTAACCGAAAAAACTTTCACCAAAAAAAACATTATATTTGCTTATATTTTTCTGAATGCTTTACCTAGGGACATCATTACTTCATATATTCTGTTTGCTGTCAGATTACAAATTGAATTTGGCTGTTCGCTGAACATTTGAATTATATTCCGTCATTTTTTATATGTGCACAAAGCTCCAACGTTATTCCCCATGTATTAAAATACGACAGTATCAGCTTATATTCAAAACTTTTTTTCAGCCGGGAATAAATCGTCATGTACTCGGGAAAAACAGTATACTGACTTTATTATACTGTAAGGTTTTTATCAAAAATTTACTTTACTGTTGTTTTTTACTGCATTTGAAAGTTGGCAATTTCCCGTGTGCCTCAACGTTTCATAGTGAGATAACGTCAGGTGACATTCCACAAAGAAGTCCAACCTTTCAGACGTATAACTGCACTCTCAGGGGGGATTTAGACGCAAAAGCTGTACATTTTTCAACACAATGATTGGCCATGATGACGTAGGCGATATACGTTTTTCACACAAACACTAGAATCTTGCGTGTAATATAAAATTGTATATTACATTTCTAAAATTAAATATAAAAAACTTAATCTAAAATTGCATGTGCAAAACGGGTTATAATTTGCAAACAGTTTGCACCTTTTTGTCTTCACAGGGTAGGGAAACTTCAAGGATAAATCAAATGCCCTTCCACTAAATTATAGAAGTCATAAAAATGACATTTGCAGGGTTCAATACTTAAGGGAGTCCGGGAGTCCGAGACGCCTTGTTTACCATTTAGCACTCCTTCCATTTGCAAATACGGAGTCCCATGGACTTCAATCAAGGGTTATGTGAGAAAAGTTTGAAAAAGAAATGCACTGAGTAGTGTCTTTTGTTACACTTCCAAATCTGTAGATCTTTCACAAAAAAGTTGTTGAAGAAAAAATATGCTCATCCTTAAGTGTTTTGAAAAAAAAATCTTCTTTGGAGGAACATCGTGGAAAAGAAAAAATGCTTATAACAATTAATTTCTTCTTTTCCACAATGTTCTCCCCTTAAGAAAATTCGGACTCCTTACTCTGAGCTTGGACTCCTCGATTTCATGTGTTAGGATTCCAATTGACTCCTTATTTCAGGAGTTATTATAAACCCCTCATTTGGCAGATAAATTTGAATTTATTGACGAATGATATACGCATTTTCTTCATTTTAGCAGACTGGCATATATAAGTTAGTAATTAAAACATGTGTAGACTTCAAAACTAAAGGCAGTGCCACACGTATGTGCATATTCCTAACGTTAAGAATATCCTAGCTTCCAGTGTTAATTTTGATAATTAGGTCCTCATCCATGTTTTTATTTGAAGAAAAAAAAAACATGAGGACGGTTTTCCAGTCTGCGTTCATGGAAAGCAAAACGCTAGCGAATGTGAGCGAGCGTTTTTCCGCTTTCCTATTTCTGAACGGTGTGCTTGCTTGGGGCGCTTATGTTAATCGACGAGTAACGTTACGGTGTGACTTAGCATAGCAAACAAAAATATATTTTCTTGTTTTAGTCTTATGAAAGATGAGTAACATAAATCTACAAATCAATCGACAAACGACGGCTTTTTCGTATAACGCATGATCTGCAGTTTAAAGTAAATTATGTAAATTAGATTTTTGTCACGTGAAATACGCCCACGTGAAAGAGAGATATATGAGCGGTATTCAAATTAGAGTCCGAAATGTTGCGGGTCATAAATATTCATCAAGTTAGGCCTATATTAAGTTAGCTCATCGCGTAATAATCATTTGCATTAGCGAATATTGAAATGACAAATTCAAGCTTATCTCTGATAATAGAAGTCTAGTTGGTGTGTACATAGTCGTCTAAGATTCGGAAATGTTCATAAAGACAGAAGGGGGCTTTAATTGTATTTTTCAAGGCTAAAACAGTATGTCTCTGAATTTCCCCCTCTCTCTGTCGTTGTATCTCAATTCAATCAATGTCTTAGCTACCATCTTGTTCTTATCAACCATTTAATTAAAAAAAACATTAAAAGCCTACTTTTTCTATGCAGATGACATAATTAATTGGCGAGATCAAATAGCGTAAAACAATTGTTTATATCTAATTTGGCAAATCACAAATAAAAACGCTGTGAGTAGGGTTCGAACCTACGCGGGCAGAGCCCATTGGATTTCAAGTCCAACGCCTTAACCACTCGGCCATCACAGCTTGTTCCGGTAATATACAAAAAAGGGTGATAGAACCTCCAAATTCTAGAATTTCTGTTGTCGGGCTAAAAAGGTCCAGTGTCAGAAAGGCCCGTGTCAAAAAAGGCTTTACAGACAGAGTTAACCAAAAAGGCCGAGTCAAAAAGGCCCTCTCTTAAATATGACAGAAATGCCCACTTACTCCGACCTGCAATACATGTGCCTATTAAGATGCATGTTACTAATTATTTCATATTATTTTAAATCATATTATATAATTCGGATCTAAAATTCATAAATTTTGTTTATATGTTTACAGTTAGTTACATCGTCAAATTGACATTAGCCTCAATCAAAACCATTCTAAATCGCTCACTCAGCGCTCCATTATTCTTTCCAAACACTCACGCAAACCATTCAAAAACGCTAAAACCCATTGAAAAGTATAGAATAAACAATGCCCTTCAAAATAAAATTGGATAGAGGAAAATCACAATTTCGTTGACACAATTCAAATTGTAAGCGTCTAATAGATTCTTGAAAAAATAGGAAACTAGCTATAGAACTTGTATGCGTATTTTATTGAAGGGAGGTAATCAATATCGCTCATTTTGTTTACCATGAATAAAATTTGCGATATTGGATTACCTCCCACTAAATTCACTCAAAACTTGCTCCACACTCTCATTCAATTTCATTCCGAAATCATTCCAACCTCATTCATCTTGTCAATTTCACAATGTTGTTAACTGTAATTATACACTACTCAAAAGTTCTAAGCGGCCACCTTACCTTTCTCCATTTTTCACACATTGTCCGCTTTTATCTGGAAATGTGAACTTTGTCTTTCGAAAGAGTGGCCATTCAGTCATCACCCTATCCAATTGTTTTGTAAAATTATGCATTAGTAAGTCCTTAAGTAGGAATTAAATGCATGTACCCTCAATTTCAAAAGTCACAAAATTGACACTTTTAAGAGAAATTTGAATTTTTCGATACTTGAAAATCGCAACGCTTATCAATTTTTTGTACAAATATAAGTGGTACAACGCCTGTGGAGTTCTAAAATTAATATGAAATACCAAAACGTTCTACACAATCCTTTTTCCCAACAAGAAATGTCAAAAATACCCCACCAACCAATGTTAACTTTGAAATCGAGGGTACTCCTACTTTCGTTTAATTTTAAGACATTACTTGTTGAATTATTTCACTGATTTTTCTCTTGTTGACTTCATAAATGATTTGGCTACATTATTCAAGCAAACACGAGTTGAAACCATGCGGCGTTTATAACATATGACCAAAAAGGCAAGTGGCCGCTTAGGAGTTTTGAGGAGTGTATACTCAAACGCAAAAGAAACTAGGCACATTTCAAGTTAAGATAAATAGTTTTATCGGTCACATCAACTCTCATTCAATTCTTGCAACTCTCAGGAGAAGGAAAAACACAAAACCAATTACGAAAAAGCAAAACTTGCTATGCCACGGCTATCTGAACGTCGGCGAATTGAAGTGTTGCTAATGCTCAGTTGAGGTTCAATATTACCGATGTTGCCCGTGACTTTAATTTCATGAAAAAAACTATCAATAATCTGCATGCAAGGTTCCGGCAAACAGGCACAGTTGCAGATCGGCTTCGAAGTGGCAGTACTCGGGTAAATGACGCCAGATTAGGTCGTCATTTTGAATTGACGCACGCTAGACATCGGTTCAACACGGCTACTGCTACAGCTAGGCGGTAAGGGGTAGGCAGGTACATCGTTCTCAGACGATTTCGTCACCTCCGTAGACCGATACGAGCCAGACGTCGCAGTGAACTGTGGCTATAAAGACGTAACGGCAAATGTTGGCGGTCACGACTGTAACAAATAACGTCCGTTTTTATATAACGTATTAAAGAAGATTTCGAGTAAAATTTGAGGAAAAACAACGAAAAAAGTTTATAGTCCGTCACTCATTTAGCGTAACGTATTTGACGTTATTTTTGCAGCGTAAATTGGAGAAAAAATATACCCGTTTTATTTGAAACAACCATATGCCATATTATGAATTATATCGGATAAGGTGATTAAAATGTGAATAACTTTAATGTTCGAGTTCGCATCAAATATTTTCAGGATGTAGAATCTCTGTAATTACGAAACGAAATCAGTTTTGCATAAACAAAAGCATTTCCGAATAACTACTAAAATGAAATGGAAAAAGATTAAAAAAAAAGGTAAAAGACTTGGTCTTCCAATACTATAAACTCATCAAAACCGAGGAGAATCGCTTACTCAAATTATACCGATTAGAATTTCATTTTTCTGCCAGTAATTTCGAAATATTCGATAAAACGTGAAACTCGCAACGTAAAACGTCATTAAAATAAGAAAGCGTGACATTTTTTTCAGACTTTTTAGCATTTTCGTATGCATCGGGCACAGAAGCACCTCCGGTGGCGAAGGCGTCAGTGAAAGCAAACTCTCTTTTCCGACGAGTCTAGGTTCAACCCCAGTTCCCATTATGGCAGAGTGTGGGTGTACAGGAGAAAAGGTGCGCGATTCGCTAACGCCTGCATTGTTGAAAGAGCCAGGTTCTGTCGGGTGTGGGGTCGGATAATGTGGAATTCGAAAACCGACCTGGTTATTGCACACGACAATCTCAATGCTGCTGAGTACATTAATCAGGTGTTAATACCTGTAGCTGTTTATCTATCCGCCAGCAAGTTCCTGTCACATTTATGCACGACAATGCTCTCCCGCATAAGGCTCACGCGGCAATACTTGGATACAAATGGTGTTGAAATCCTGTCGTGGCCGGCGTTTCCACTGACTTTGACCCTATCGAGCATATTTGGGATCCGTTTGGTCGAAAATTAAGGACCAGACATAATGTTAACAATTTGTCATTTCTTTTTCTTTTTAAAAAAAGGCAATAAAGTAGCCCTAAAACGGTAAAATTGTCCATTTTTCAAGGAAATTTACGCAGCTTAACTAAAACAATGTGAAGCCCAAATTGCGAAACCACAATATTTCACTAAAAACTTCTATAAGTCATAACCATTACTTGATAAAAATTTGGAGGTTTGGCAAAAGGGGCTTAATATTTCTTTGTAACTTTAAAAACTATTTTGGGGAAATAAGGTATCTTTGTGGATTTACGCTACTTTATTGGCTTATTTAAAAGAAACTGAATGTTGTTTTTTTTGTTGTTGTTTTTTTAAAAATCTATATATTATTTTAGAGATTGTATATAGGTAAATGGAAAACGGTAGGTTTAAATGTGTACATTAGAAATTTGTAAACTTGGATTAAATTTTCTTTTCTTCAAGACAGCTAGACAACTGTGCATTTTGAAAATGGCATTTTACAAGAATTCTATACGATTTGTAGATTATTTAAAGACTCCTTTAAATGCGAAATCAGCTGCTAATCCTCAACCACGCGTTTTACACTCTCGCACAAGAATGACATTCGCCTATTGGGGTATCCCGTGGTGTAAGGGAGATAAAAACTAAGTGGGTGAACTCGTAGCCCGCTTGATGAAGCGTTAAACCGAGGTTTCGTGAGACGGTGCTTTACAACGCGCACGTTAAAGAACCATAGCGGATCTCAGCAGTGGTTTCGTCATGCACTATCCGGATCATCTTTGAATTGAATGTTTGAGTGAATGAAATGAATGATTGGAGAGCTGAGTGAGTGATTTTGAATGGTTTTGATTGAAATGAGTTTCAATTTCACGAAGTGTTTAACTGTTTAACTGTTGTGAACCACCAGGCACTAAAGGACTATCTGCAAGTGTGTAAAGTGTCGATGTCAGTCATGCTGCGAAAACTACGCAGGTTTGCTATCTTTAGGGCAAGTTGTTTTGTCCAAGGTCTCTGTTCTAGATCGAGCACGATCATTTACCCATCATGCATAACACTCATTCTACGTTAACTTGGACAATAGCTGTCGCCGGTATTTAAATCCTCACTCACAATAAAATAGATACAATATACAACTTCACTAATGTTACCTGAAATGAAAAACATCATGTAAAATATTTTTTGAGGAAAAAAGTGACAAAAACTAACTTTAAATATTCAAAGTTTATGCTGGCACCTCTCAGGGGTCAGCAAAAACCCCGTGTCGCCGGTACGACGGAACGCCTAATTCTTTTAGATAATTTTGATTTTCGACGTAAAATATAAATAAAATAATGTTTATTATCAAGTTTGACATTCATTTTAAAAGAAATAAATTATGAAACATCACATATATACCTATTTTCAAGAAAAAATGAGCATACTACATATGTCGCCGTAAGTGAAATAACGTACGAGTCATTTTTGAAAGTCCTAGAATTTTAAATCAAATATCATGAAAAATAGAATACGAATGTTGAGAACGGTGTAATGAACGGGACATTTTAAAAAAAACCTAATATCAGTAAGAGATTTGCCCTGATTGCTATAATCTGACAAAGTTCAATCAAGTACGTTTTGTAGTAGTTACTAATGATATTAGTGTCAATCAAAGGTGCACCATTGTCTTTTGAGAGCAGTATATGTTTTTTTTTTCTAATTTCTGTAAAAAAAGTATTACTTTCAAAACTCATATTTTTTTTCAAAATTTGGGTATCATATTTATATAGGCATGATTTTCTCACTTGTTTATGTCCCTTGAATAAATAAAAGTTGTTTTGGAGATTATAGAGTGGCTAGTTATTCATTAATAAGCACAAACTCGAAATTGAGGTTAATATTTTTACTCGAAATAACAAACATGGGTCAGTAGATTTTGAAATACAATTTCTCGAAAACTAATGATATCCAACTGATAAAAACTTTAGACAATATTCATTAAACATATGTCAAACTAAAAATGATTGTAAATGAGATATACAACAAAGTTCGAAAATCGATAATTTTTTTTTATTATCGTCACAGTTAACGTAGAATGAGTGATAAGAATGTCTACAATGTAAGGTTGACATCTACTGGAATCACTCTCTTTTACGATGAATATTATTTTGCGGAAGTTCATTGGTCTTTTTTTGGCGTGACAGATCTCATGTTATTTTTTACGAGCAAAACTGTTTGACCAGCATTTCATTTGATGAACAACAAATGTTTTTTTTTTCACTCGTAAAAACATAGCTTTTGTTGTTCACCAAATGAAATATTAATCGATCGAACCCGATAAAAGAACGATTATTCTTTTTCTTTAATGCTAAAAATGGACGTACTGTGAAATTTAGCGACAAATTTACCGAAAGCGCCATATTGCACGCGATTGCTTAGCAGCATCATCGTGACATTAAAAGTTTATTCGTTTGACTCCGCTTATATAACGTTAGATATAACGTGAGATACAATTAAATGAACGAAAGTCGGGTATCATTTTTGATAATTTCACTGGTTCGATGATAGAAGATTATCAAGTGATATTCTACCGTTATTTCTCGATAAACTACCAAACAGTATCAAGATATTTTCTTTCCACAAGTATGTATATTGGTATGCTATTCAAGTTGTTGAGTCCAAGTGAACGCCTACCCCTATATATTTCACAAAAAAAGTAGTTGCTTAACAGTATGAGGTTTAAGCTATGGTCACATCAACGGTAATTTACGTAGTCAGTCGAACTTCATTTTCACCTTAAGAAAGCCGTGTCACTAACAAAATCAACTAGGTTGAAATAATTTGTACCTCTAACAAAGCAACATCCAAGAAATGTCCATTGATACAAGTACGTGGTGTAGGAGCAATTGCGAAAAAATGGGTAGAATTTAGTATTCTAATCAGAGTTATTATCGACTTCGGCTTGCCATTTATTATAGGACACTCAATAGAAAAAGAAACGCCGTTTTTCATTACACGTACTCTAGAGTTACTCTGACTAACTGCGTAGTATACTTCCAACTACGTCAATTCTACGGCAACTACGTTGATGAACAACTACGTTCACTAACTGCTTAAATTGACGCAAATGCAACTAAGACTTGAGAGTGATGTATCCGTTTGACGGATAGCGTGAAATTCTTTCTACGAATTTCTAATTCATGTTTTATCACGAGTATGTTTGCCGGTGTGTCCCTAAAGATTGTTTGACTTGGATAAAAAATCAACACAGTCAGTTTTAAACGTTTTCACACCAGTATGTGTTAAAGTATGATTTTTAAGATGACCGGATCAGAGGAAATCTTTCCAACATATATCATTTTTTTTGGTTTCTCACCAGAATGTATTCTAGTGTGTACTTTCAGTTCGCTAGATGTAGGGCAACATATCCCACATATTTCACATAGGCCCCTACACATGGTTTCTCACCGGTATGAGATCTGATGTGTCTTTTTAAGAGTGTTTGAAATACGAAAGTCTTTCCACATATATCACATTTATATGGTCTCTCACCAGTATGTATTCTGATGTGAATTTTAAGACTGCCGGATCGGGGGAAATCTTTCCAACATATATCACATTTTTATGGTGTCTCGTCAGAATGTATTCAAGAGTGTACTTTCAGTTCGGTAGATGTAGGGCAACCTCTGTAACATATTTCACATACTTCACATACATATGATTTCTGACCAGTATGAGATCTAATGTGTCTTTAAAGAGTGCTTGGAATACGAAAGTCTTTTCCACATATTTCACATTTATATGGTCTCTCACCAGTATGTATTCTGATGTGAATTTTAAGACTGTCGAATCGGGTAAAAAAAATCCGCCAAATTTACATTTGTGTGAGTCTCACCGGTACCTACTCGGTTGTGATCTTTCAGAAATGTAAGTTGGGTAAAATTCTTCCAACATATGTCACATTTATATGGTCTCTCACCAGTATGTTTTCGGGTATGAGTTTTAAGATTGTAAGATGCCGAAAACTTCTAGCCTCAAATTTCACATTTATATGGTTTTTCACCCCTATGCATTCTAAGGTGGTATTCAAGGATGCTTGATTGACTGGATTCCTTCCCGCATATGTTACATTTAAATGGTTTTCGCCAGTATATAATATGGTGTGTTTTTGAAGGCAGTCAGCTCTGGAGAATTTCTGCCCAGAAGTTTAAAATTGTATGGCCTCTCACTAGTATGTATTCTGGTGTGCTTTTTACAAGTAACTTGATTTAGTGAAATCCTTGTAACATTTGTCACATTTATATGGCTTTTCACCAGAAAGTATTTTGGTATGTTTTTTCAAGTAACTAGATATAGTTTAATCCTAACAACATATGTCACATTTATATGGTTTCTCACTTGTATGTATTTTGTTGTGTTTTTCAAGTAACTAGATTTAGTGAAATCCATGCCACATATGTCACACTTTTATGGTTTTTGACCAGTATGTATTTTGGTGCGTTTTTTTCAAGTAACTAGATTTAGTGAAATCCTTGCAACATATGTCACATTTGTATGGTTTCTCACTAGTATGTATTCTGATGTGTTGTTGAAAATGGTCAAATCTGAAGAATATTTTCTCACATATGTCTCATTTATTGGTTTTATCACTAGTATGTGATATTATCAGTCCTTCAAGACAATCATTCCCATATATGTCGTAGATTTCTCCACCCGAATGTTTTCTGCTTTTAAGTTCAATAGGAGTAATTGCGTCTTTCACACGATTGTCAATTTCATATGCTTTTTTCTTCAGTAAGTACTTTATGTTCAAGAGGTGATTCATAAAACCGTTTCCACAAATGCCAGATTTTTATCACCCGTACACACACCTATTTCGGGATGGGTACGGTTATACGAAAAGTCTTCAATCCCATTGAAAACATTGTGTTACGGTTTGTGTGTTGAAACAATCGTGAACCTGAGATCCCTTCCGACCGATATTACTGTTACAGTTAAAACATCGTGAAATTGACAAGATTCATCATTTTGGATTGAATTTGGAATGAAATTGAATGAGAGCGTGGAGCGAGTTTTGAGTAAAATTACAGGGAGGTAATACAATATCGCTATTTTTGTAAATGGTGAACAAAATTAACGATATTCATTACCTCCCTTTAATTCAAATATGCAAAAAAGTTCTGTGATTTGCTTCCTATTTCCTAAAGAACCAATCAGACGCTAATAATATCAATTATGTGAAATCGCGTTTTTTCTATCTATATTTATCTTGAATGTAGCTATTGATTGTATACGTTTTAGTCATTTGGAGCATTTTTGTTCAATTTGAGTGAATGTTTGGAAAGAGTGAATGGAGCGCTGAGTGATTAATTAAGAATGGTTTTGATTGAAATGGATGTCAATTTCACAATGTAATTAACTGTATATGCTTTTACCTTGACTTCTCTGTTGACAAATTTGAAGGGTTAAATTCGTGATGCATCATTGAATCACTGGACGATTGTATACTAAACACAAGAGGATGCGCTGTGTTCTGTTTGATGTGTTTCGTCTATAAGCAACGTGTACAAAATTGTCTTGATGGCACATGAAATGATTTGATGAAGTTTTTTTAACACATGTATACACATAATATCAGGTGCTCCATTAAATCTATATTTATTATAAAACAATAAATTGTGGTCTTTTTGAAGGAACCTTGTTCATTCGACAAAGAGACACAAAAGTAGTTATATATGAGAAAAAAGAGTAAATTATGTGTACGCTCAAGTGGAGATAACTCTTGAAACAGTGGAAGTTCAGACTTCAAAATAGCGTCTTGCAAAACTTCAACTTGTGATCAATGTTTGTAAAAAGTTTCAGAAATATTGAAGCAAATCTGAAGCAAATCTGAAGGAGGATTCCGCGATACAAAATTGACAGTACTTGTGTTTATGTTAACATACAGTAAATAATGTCTAGGTTAGAGGGGAGAAAACTCTTGAACCAGGAGCTGTTAAACTTTCAAATTGCGTCTTGTAAAACTTTAACACGTGATCAATGTTTGTATAAAGTTTCATAAGTGTTGAAGCAATCATGGAGGAGTTCACAACACAAAATTGTTATTTTTTTATTTATTTTTTTTTTTTTTACTCGGATAAGGTCACTAAAGTATCTTATTGACAATCCCTAAAATTTAACCCTTTGACCTATTTTTTCACACCGTCTGACCAAAATTCTAGTTTTTAGCAAGACCGTCGTATCATTCTGACCATTTTTTAGCGGATAAATTGAGCCAAAAACTGTGACCCTAGAGTCTGTCCCAGGGTAAATGTTTATATCGCTTATCCTACTAGAAGAGTGGTCAGAATAAATTTTAACTTAAGATAATAAGAGGATCATCGGCCCTAAAGCGCTCGCGGTGCAAAATATAAAATACTAATAGTTTTTTATCGTTTAAGATTTGATCCCATGGTCTTGTGTTTCACCCAATTTTGCCAAGTTTTGAAATTTGCTTTATTTTAAAAAAATGGCTGAGTCGTTCCACAGGCTAGAAATTCTTGTAATAGCTAATCAAGGTTTTGACTAGAGTTTTAAATATTTTGGGTTCTACTGATGTTGAAAATGATTTTAAAAGTTTCCACATTATAACACAAAGAGAAATGACATCCGCCCATGAAAGACATATTTTTCATCCAATCACATTAATTTTTGGCATGAGAGTGGGTCACCCAAAGATCATACCAATGAAGTTTGATTGCTATCCATTAGTTACATTCTGAAAAAAAAAAATGATTTTCAATATAGGCCTTATTAAAGGGTCACTCAAGGATCATTCCAATTAAATTAGGTTGATATCATTATTTTATATTCTGAGAAAATAATTTTCAAGGCTTAAGCAAAATATATCAAATAACATATAAAGAATTGACCTCCGCCCATTAAATACATATTTTTCATCCGATCACTATAAATTGGTATACTGATAAAAGGTCACCCAAGGATCACTCCAGTCAAGTTAGATTGATATCCATATGTTACATTCTGAGAAAACGATTTTCAATGTTTCAACTATATAACATATAGAGAAATGACCTCCATCCATAAAATACATATTTTCCATCCGATCATAATAATTTTTGATAGACTTATAAAGGGTCACACAAAGATCATTCATGTAAAATTAAATAGGTATCAACCAATTAGAATCTGAGAAAAGTCACTTTTTTCCATATTTAGAAATTAGCCACGTCCATTTAATCCATGTTTTTCAGTGGATCAAAATTTCTTGAACAACTTTGAAAGAGGGTCACCCAATGATCATTCCTGTGAAGTTTGGTTGAAATCAACCAGTAGTTTCTGAGGAGAAGATTTTTAAAGAAAAAGTTTAAGACCGGACGCTCTAACGCATGGACGCATGACGGACACAGGGCGATGACAATAGCCTTTGGCCAGTGGAGCTCAAAACCAAGTTGTCGTGCGAAAGATATGTGATTTCGATGTTCTGCCTTTATATCTGAATCACGGCTTTCAGTTGTTTCAAAACAGAATATCGAAAGAAAAATGTGCACTGTCTAAGAGAGTATGTATTGATAGAGAAAAGGCGAGTAGTTGATTAATGACCGGAATGTCACATCTACTGCTTTATTATTTTAATGTAAAATTTAGTCATAAGCCGAAAGAAAAATAATCAGAAAATGACCAAATGAAGCCGACTGAAATGCTTATTCACTGAAATGGTACTGAAAGATGCTCAAGAAAATCTAAGACAATATGATATAACGCAATAGCTCTGACATACTCAGCATTAAACTGTAATTATGATGTTTGGGGTAAAGGGAAAGGCGGGGACCATATACGCCGATTCCATGGTTCAGGATTATAAAGTACTTGCGGGCGCCTCGTTACAAATTGACATTCACCATGGTCAAAACCATTGGAAATCGCTCACTCGACACTCTATTTATTCATCAAAAACTCTCACTCAAAATATTCAAAACTGCTCCAAAATCACTAGAAAAAAAATAAGAGCAACAACTTCTTTCAAAGTAAGAAAAGCATTATTTCACTGACCAAACTTAATTTTTCAAGGGACTGCTTAGTTCAGGAAGGCAAAGAAAGCTAATTATAGATCTAATAGACATATACTCTTCAAAAAAAGTTCTTTGACATTTGATCTATATGCAGATTATAATTTCGACATAAATATCTATATGTATGAGCAAAGTCATTCAAGGAAGGTGAAGTCAATGCATCTTCACGCTGTATTAAAACAAAATTACTTTTTTTGATCAAAGATTTGTAACAGAGACGTTGATTAAGGACGTAACGTCGCACGTGTCTTATAGTGGCAAACTTGACCTCTCTTTTCTGGTTCCACACTTTCTCACCAGAGATCCAACTTAGACTGGAGTCCAAAGTTTTCGTTGACGAAGCAGTTAGATTGAAAAATCCCAAATATCGTTACGTCATTCGACGTCCTGGATGAAAGTTGTTATCCAGCGTCAGACTGACCTGGTTCTGTACATAACGCATAATACATATTTCAAAAGCAATCAAGCAATGGCATTTCATCCACAACACAATAAAGAGCTATCAAGACTTTTCAGTAAATCTGTAACTGCACGTGCTGAAGAAGAATTCAGATTTTACGTTATTTGACGTTTACGTCTCTTTTGAGAAACGTGGTCGAGTAATTTATCGCAGTTACATGTGATATTCCTGAATCCTAATAACTGTTTACAAATCAATAATTGCAATCCAATAAAATAAAGAACTCTGATTGGTTTAAATCGCATCACGTGGGGAAATCCATTGCAATTTATTTCTGTATAAAATAACATTGTTTTTTGGTCGTTTACCCTCCCATCTATGGATGGATTTTCACATTAGTTGGCAAAAATTGTCCATAAAAATGTTCTTCGTGAATTTCGTGTTTTGTTTTCACTATGTTTTGGTTTCAAAGGTCAAGGTCACAACAAGTGGTCAAAGGTCAAATTGCCTTAGCACATGGCTTAATCATAACGCCCTACGGGCGTTATTTGCCATGTGCTAAGGCAATTGCACTTTATACCTCAATAAACGCAGTGAAAAAGACACTCATCCCTATAATCAGAATTTATCGAAGTTTTTACATGAACTCAGAAAAATCGTATGTTAAATCAGTGTCAAAGAACTTTTTTTGAAGGGTATTTTTTGCTGTTTCCTGGGACAAATTGTTCGTGAGCGCCCATTTAGTCATGAAGACATGACTAGGTTAGTGTTGTACAAGTCAATGTGGTAAAGAAGTTATGATTTGATAATGATAAGAAATTGAATTCCTTCTTTCAACTATGTTTATCACCGGAAAAAGAAATTCCAGGATGTCATATTTCTTTCCACAAGCTTAAATTGTCCACTTCTTTAAGTTCTCATCTTACAAATGTAAAAAAGGAGCAGGTTCACTAACTACAGAATTTGGCCCTAAAAATTCTTGATTTTTTAATTTGATTGAATTATTAATATTGATATATCGTACATGCAAGTGGAGATTGAACTCCAAAATACTGGCACCGAAGTGTATGTCGAACGTCACCTTTTTGTAGAAAAAGGAAGAGAAACACGTGCAAATTCCTAGAAAAGGTGAAAATCACAACTTTAGACCCAGTAAAACCATGGGCGCCACTACACAACCAACTTTATATCATTTAAAGTGCAATTCTTATAATTTTTTAAAAACAAAAGTTTACAAGCAATTTTTGGTTGACAGTTGGCTCCCAGCTTAAAAATTAACTTTTTGTCCTCAGAGGTCAAAGGTCAAAATTCGGGTACGATATTCATTTTTGGCCAATATCACGGGCATTTAACAACGGATTTTCACATAAGTTGGCAAAATTGTTCACAGGCATAAGACGTTTTGTTTTTTCTGAACCTTGTGTTTTGGTTTCAAGAGTCAAGGTCACAGTAAGAGGCCAAAGGTCAAAATTGGGGTATAATATTGATTATTTTTAGTATACCCTCCCATCTATGGATGGATTTTCACATAAGTGGGCAAAATTGTCCATAAAAAATATTTGTTAATATCGTGGTCCGTATTTTCTGAACTTCGTGATTTGGTTTCAAGGGCAAGGTCACAGCAAGTGGTCAAAGGTCAAAATTGGTTTATAACATTGTTTTTTGGTCGTTTACCCTCCCATCTATGGATGGATTTTCACATTAGTTGGCAAAAATTGTCCATAAAAATGTTCTTCGTGAATTTCGTGTTTTTAATTCACTATGTTTTGGTTTCAAAGGTCAAGGTCACAACAAGTGGTCAAAGGTCAAATTTGGGGTATAATAATGATTATATCTATGGATGGATTTTCACATAAGTTGGCAAGATTGTCCATATCAAAGTTTTTGTGAATATCATGTTTTGTTTTCTCTGAATCTCCTGTTTTGATTTCAAAGGTCAAGGTCATAACAAGAGGTCAAAGGTCAAAATTGGGGGTATAATATTGATTATATCTATGGACGGATTTTCACATAAGTTGGCAAGATAGTCAATATCGTGTCTTGACCACAAAGGTCAAGGTAACAGGTCAAGGTAACACCAAGGGGGAAGGCCAAATCTTGTTTTAGCACTAGAGGTCACTACCTTGGCTCAATCTTTCTCAAACTTGCTCAGAATGTTTGTTTAGACGAAATGTTGCTTGTTGTGGCACTCCGACATATGTTACAAGAAAAGGAGCCTTAAAGATTACCTTTTCTACAACTTTGGATCAATCTTTCTTAACCTTGCTTAGGCTGTTTGTCATTGTATAAGGAAGGGCCCTACCGATAATGGTTTCGTTCTGAGGCACCGGTTTATTATTACACAAGAACAAAGTGACCTACTATCACGAAACTTTAAACAAATGTTGTTTATGACCCTAGGAAGTGCCCTAATGTTTAGGGTCACATAGGTCAAAGGTCAAGATCACAGTCTATTTTTGTTCAATTTTCGTTTCCGGACTCAAACTTAAGAACCAAGTGACCTACAATTAGGAAACTTCATGCAAATGCTGTATATGAGCTAAATATTTGTTACAAACACATCCTATACTAAAAGCAATTGCATTTTGACAAAGTGCTTGTGGGGGTATAAGTCCGCTCTGCGACAGTTCTAGTTTCTTGCAAAACTGATGTATGCGACTTCAAAGACTCCTGAAATGAGGTGGGTTTTTTTAACTATCACAAGTCATTCTCCATGGCAACCAGATGTAATTTGGATTACTTATACTTAATTTATTAGTTTAGACCCACCATTTTCTCTTAGTTTTTCGTAAAATCAAGGACATGCCATGCCAAATGTCCTACTGAAAAAATGAAAGGTGATTCATTATTAACTCTTGGTTAACCTGTAAATGGTTGCCATGGTTTCGTTTTTTCTTTTGTTAGTATAAAAGAATTATCTATATAACATCAAATAAATGAATATATATTTATGAATTCAAAAACAAAATAAGGGTTCTGTCATTCAATATTGTCAAATATGCCTCATTTTTTAACACAATTTTGATACCTTTATATTAAATTTGGTTGTGTTTCCATGACAATATGTCACATCATGTTTTGATGTAAAAATACATTTTTATAGCCTGTTCACATATTTTATACATGCCTAAATCTGTATTTTATCAAGAATGGGTGAAAATGGATTAATTTATAGATCCAAGGTTTATGGTTGCCATGGCAACGCAAGATAGAACTATCATGTTTTCGGCTTGCATTTTACATAGCATAGATCAAAAACAAACTCATGATCACATTTCTATTAAAATTTGTAACAGGGCCAAAAATGCCACTTTCTGAACCTGCCCGAGTACTTTGATTGTCTTTGTACATTTGATTGATTAATTGAATGGAGTTTAACATTTTCAACTTTTTTTCAGTTATATCGCGCGACTGGAGCACCTAACAAGGGTTTCCTGGTATTTCTCTCACCAGTACAACCAAGTAGGTCAAAGATCGGGATTGGGAACAATGGTTTAATAGGATGCCAGGATCAAAGACAAACATCTATCAACCATTATTTCATCGATTCAAAATTTTAGAAAGTAGGTCAAAGGTCATTGTCGGGGTCAAGGGTTCAAATGGATGCCAGAATAAAACAAATAATCTTTGACCCGTTCTTACTGACTTAATGCAGTCCTAAACCCTAAATATTATATACGTGTATTTAAGAAAGTAGGTCAAAAATTAAGGTGTAGGTAAAGGGTTAAACTTGATGCCAAAATCAAAGATAACCATCTACAAACCTTAATTATTGACTTTATTTAATATTTAAGAAGTATATCAAATGTCAGGGTCAGGGTCAAGGGTTGGTTCATCATGATTCAGAAATATAGACAATCATCTACCAACCTTTATTATTGACTGAACACAGTCCTAGCCCTACTTATTCAATATTTAAGAAAGTAGGTCAAATGCCAAGATTTTGTCAAGGTTTAAACATGATACCAGAATCAAAGACAATCCTATACCGACCGTTATTATTGCCTAAACACAGTCCTTGTCCTAATAAACAAGAGCCGTCAGAGACGGATTATGCTCCCCGTATAAGGCATTGTCACAGAAACAAGAGCCATGTTGGACATGGCCATCCCCCGCCTCGAAAGCTTGATTGTAAACTGAAGCTAAATAGATTAAGGATTCTTTTGTACTGGAAGAGATTTACCTCCTATAAAATCTAAATATTGAAAATTACAAAGGGAAATAACTCCAAAATTATGCAAGCAAGAGTTGTAGTTTTTAAGCACTGCACTTTTCCTCCATGAGATCAATCCACCCATAAAGTTTCAAGTTGATAGATTTTATAAATTAAGAGATATGCTCCGAACAATATCTTAGTATCAAAAATAACAAAAGGCAATAACTCCAAAATTATACAAGAAAGAGTTGTAGTTCTTGCACTTCTCCTCCATGAGATCTATTCACCCATAAAGTTTCAAGTTGATAGCTATTATACTTTAGAAAATACGCTCCAGACATAATCTAAGTATAAAAAATAACAAAGGACAATAACTCCAAAATTATGCAAGCAAGAGTTGTAGTTCTTATGTACTGCACTTCTCCTCTTTAAGATCTATTCACCCATAAAGTTTCAAGTTGATAGCTATTATACTTTAGAAAATACGCTCCAGACATAATCTTAGTATAAAAAATAACAAAGGGCAATAACTCCAAAATTATGCAAGCAAGAGTTGTAGTTCAGGTGTATTGCACTTCTCCTCCATAAGATCTATCCACCCATAAAGTTTCAAGTTGATAGCTATTATACTTTAGAAAATATGTTCCAGACATAATCTAAGTATCAAAAATAACAAAGGGCAATAACTCCAAATTATGCAAGCAAGAGTTGTAGTTTTTAAGCACTGCACTTTTCCTCCATGAGATCTATCCACCGATAAAGTTTCAAGTTGATAGCTATTATACTCTAAGATGTGCTCCGAACAATATCTCAGTATCAAAAATAACAAAGGGCAATAACTCCAAAATTATGCAACCAAGAGTTGTAGTTCTTGTATACTGCACTGCTTCTCCATAAGATCCATCCACCCATAAAGTTTCAAGTTGATAGCTATTATACTTTAGGAGATTTGCTCTGTGGTCAGATTGCAAGGACTCAAAAAAGGTGTAATCTTATACAGCTAACATAAAGGTAACGGACATTAAACCCCCTTTTTGCAAGACATATCTTTAGACACAAATTTCAAATAATTTATGGTAAATGGCATCTGATTTGCTACTCAAATGTGAAATTTCATCAAATTCTGAACCTACCACTAGGAGAAATGAAAGAATAACTGCATTTTACAAGCTAAGGTAAAGATAACAAACAATTAGCCCCCTTTTTCCATAATATATATTTTTTACATAAATTTCAAATTGTTTATAGTAAAGGACATCTGATTTGCTACTCAAATTTGAAATTTCATCAATTCCTGACCATAAGACTATGAGAAATTTGAGAAAAACTGTATT
Organism: Fragum whitleyi; assembly: GCA_948146395.1. Lineage (NCBI taxonomy): Eukaryota > Metazoa > Mollusca > Bivalvia > Cardiida > Cardiidae > Fragum > Fragum whitleyi. Next base: position 57,141,793 of record OX411545.1, on the reverse strand, counting down.
TTACCCTTAATCCCCTTTCCCCGTGACGAGGCCTCAAATCCAAAAACTGTCATACTGTATCATAGGAAGTTCACATGGAAAGTTTCATTTGATTTGGCCCAAGGGTTATGGAGAAATCGCTGGGGACGAACGGACAGGGCGGACAGATGGACGGAATAACGTACGTACGGACGGACAGACATAGCGGCGGCTATATGCTTCCCCTTCGAGAAGCATAATAGATATTTAAGAAAGAAGGTCAAAGGTCACTGGCATGGCTAAGGGTATAACATGATACCATAATTAAAGACAATCATCTACCAACCTTTTTTATTGACTTAAAACAGTCCTACACAAAATTATTCATATCATATGCCTAGTTTTAGACAGTTAGCAGTTTTTACTTCTCACACATATTTATGGGACAATTGAAATTTTGCGAACAAATTTTGAAGAGGGTCATCAAAGGAACATTCTGGTAAAGTTTCATTGAAATCGGCCATGTGGTTCAGGAGGAGATGTTGTTCGAAGATTTCAGTCTCAAAATATGCCCCATCCTGGAACGCCCACATAATATGGGTCAATTCGAACGATTTTTGAAAAGGGGTCACCCAAGGAATATTCTGGTAAAGTGTCATTGAAATCAACCACGTGGTTCAGAGATGTCATTCAAAGGCTGAAAAGCCGCCCCGCACTACCACACACATATTTATGGACCAATTGATATTTCACGAACAATTTTGGAAAAGTGTCACCCAAGCAACATCCTATTAAGTTTCATTGAAATCAGCTAATTGATTCCTGGGAGATGTGGTTCAAAGATCTTGGGCTCAAAATAAGCCCTGCCCTGCAACGCCCATATTTATGGGCCGATCAAAATTTTGCGAATAACTTTTGAAGAGGGTCACCCACGGAACACTCTGGTAAAGTTTCTTTGAATTCGACCCAGTGTTTCTGAAGATGTTGTTCAAGGATTTCGATCTCAACATAAGCCCCGCCCTGTCACGCCCGTAAATGAAGTTTCATTGAAATCAGCCCAGTAGTTGAAGAGACAAAGAAAATTTAAAGAAAGTTGACGATGCACGACTAACAACAGTCAGGGTTATCCTAAAAGCTCCCCTTGAGCACATTGTGCAGCACACAGTGTTCAGGTGAGCTAAAAAGACCCAGACGGCCAACTTATTAATACACAGCAACTGTAGAGCCCATGATATCTACCCGATCAGGATTTAATGAAGAAATCTGAAAGAGCATGTCTCAAGAATAATTTCTGTGAAATAAGGTTCTGAAAGGTAGTTTCAGTGAGGAAATTTTTATCTAAAATCAAACAATATGGGACCATTTTCTAACGATGCGGCAGCCCTTTGCACCCATGATATTTAGAAATTCAGAATCAAACGAAGAAATCTGAAAGGAGTTGTCCCAAAGATCATTCTGGTGAAGTAAGGTTCAATTCTGTACAATAGTCTTAGAGAAGAACATTTTTTTATATTTCACCATTGCTCTGAAATTTTCGGGTGACTTGGAAAGCCACATGGCCCAGTTCAGAATTTAACGAAGGAATCGGAAAGGGCATGTCCTGAGGATCATTTCTGTATAGTATGGTTGCATTCTCACCAGTAGTTTCAGAGCAGATTTTATCATTTTTCACCATTAAGGGCCCATTTTTGGTGATACATCAGCCCAAAGTACCCATGTTATCAACTCAAACAGAATGTAACGTAGGAATCTAAAAGAGCATGTCCTGATGATCGTTCAGGACTGTGAAATTTGGTATACTTCTGCCCAGTAGTTTAAGAGACAAAGAAAATTGTATGAAAAGTTGATGCTCAGATGAACTGACACACGGACTTACAACTGATGACATGAGCTCCGCTTGACTTTGTCCAGTACAGGTAAAATCAAATAAAATTAGTTATTTCTATCGAAAAATAATTAATTTTAAATGCCTTGCGGTATAAATGACAAGATTCAGACTTCAGATCAGCATTTGAAAATGCCACCTGTTGGAAGATAACAAACAAATCTAGTTTCGTTTCCTCTTGTTAATGCGAATTGCTCTTTGACACTATTTTCCAGCTGTTAACCAAATACAGAATTTACAAATTTCTTGTCGTAGCATTCACTAGCCCTCGGTAATTCTGCTCAACAGAACCCGGAAATAATAACAGCGTAGCCACGAAAGCGAGTCGATACGCACATGAGTTAATTGACGCCAAAAACAGCAACGTTACCGCTATATTAAGATGAAATTGAGTAGAACAAAAACAACGGAAGATTGGACTGGGCATATAATAATTTGAAAATAAACGAAATGTTTTACTTCGTTTTGTCATCAAATAAAATGCCCCAAGAATTCTCCATAGTCAATCGAAAAACATTAAAGGAATTTGTTTTTCTTCAAACCCAAATTACTACCAGAAGCTTAATTACCTAAAAGTTACTACACTTTCGTTCGAGGTACTTTCCGATGCGCGTGAAAAATCCGAGTGATGTTCCGAATGTTGTCGTAGGAGTCAACAGTGTATGCCTAGAAATCCGTTACTTTTGGATATCAACCGAGTCATCTTATATAAAAAAATTGCCAAATTAACTCCATCGGTCGATGCAAAAGGTAGCTGTGATGGCCGAGAGGTTAAGGCGTTGGACTCGAAATTCAATGGGCTATGCCCGCGCAGGTTCGAACCCTGCTCGCAGCGATTTTTTTGAAATGTCCAAATCATAAATTCATCAAAGATTAGATAAACGTAGCGCATAAAACAAACTTGAAATTTGACAATCAGAATTCAGGATGTTGTAAGTATTTGATTATTATTTAATTATTGTCTAACTTTTCATGAAATGAATATAGAAATAGTCAGTGAAATTGCTCATCCACAGGAAACTATATGAAAAATGTTTGAACCTAGTTATATGTCATACGTCATACTTAATTCAAACATAGTTTTATATGCAGCATTTGAAATAGAATATCCTGTAATTGAATATATCCGCCCTCCAATTTTGATTTTTGCATACAACTTCTCCTCCATAAGACTTTATTCACGGACACATAGACGCAATTATTTAGTTCTTTTCCTCAAGGATTTCCAAAGATATGTTGACATGTATCCGCGTAATGAAGAAATAATCACCAGAAGAAGAATACTTATATATGTTTTAACGTATAATTATACAAATATCCGAGTGATAACAATGTTCGTGAAGTTGGCAGAGTAGCAGACTAGCAGACTGGCAGAGTGAAGTTATCAGAGTAGCAGACTGACAGACTAGCAGAGTGAAGTTAGCAGACTGGCAGTCTTGCAGACTGGCAGAGTGAGAGAACGGACCCTCATGACCGTTAAATTGGAGTTCATTTTATGCTAATTCGGTTTTGATTTCGTTGAAATTAATTTTTGGGTGAACGTATGGCTCCGGAGAATTCCTCACTTTTTACAATATTAATATATTTCCAAGAAGTATTACCAATTATAATCCTTTATGTCGGACTAGCTCTAATCAAAAGCGTTGGATTTGAAAATGATTCTGTTTGTTTCAGTGGGATATCCTGCCAAGTTGTCGGTTGTTGTTGTTCAATTTTGTCAGCAGATTTTATGCCTCAGTCTCTTTCAGCTGGTGTACTGAAATAACATCATGCACTAGCAAACTGGCAGTCTAGCAGACTGGCAGTCTGGCAGACTGCAAGAGCAGCATGCTGGCAGAGTGAAGTTAGCAGACTGGCAGTCTGGCAGAGTAGCAGAGTAACAGAGTGAAGTTAGCAGAGTGGTAGTATGGCAGACCGGCAGAGTGAGAGAACAGACCTTCATTAACATGAAATTGGAGTTAATTTTAATACTCATTTGGGCTTTGAAGTCGTTGAAAATAGTGTTAAGGTGATCTAGTGATTCTGGAAAATTTCTCACTTTTTACAATACTAATATTTTTCCAAGAATTATAACCAATTATAATCCTTATGTCGGTCAAGCTCATATCAAAAGCGTTTGATTTAAAATTGTTTCCGTTTGTTTCAGTGGGGTATCCTGCCAAGTTTTCGGTTGTTGTTGTTGTTCAATTTTGTCAGCTGTTTAAATGCCGTGGTCTCTGTATGCTGGTGTACTGATAATAACATCATGCACTAGCAGACTGCAAGACCAGTCTGCTGGCAGAGTGAAGTAAGCAGACTGGCAGTCTGGCAGAGTAGCAGACTAGCAGAGTGGAGTTAGCAGACTGGCAGTCTGGCAGACCAGCAGAATGAGAGAACGGACCTTCATTAATATGAAAATGGAATTCCTTTTTATGTTAATTGGGCTATAAAATCGTTGAAATTATTGTTTGAGTTAAAGTGGGGCTCCGGATAATTTCTTACTTTTTATAATAGTAACACATTTCCAGAACTAAAGCCCTTGATGGCGAACAAACTATTATCAAAAACGTTTGATTTGAAATTGTTTCCGGCTGTTTCAGTAAGATATCCTAACAGTTAATCGGCTGTTGTTGTTGTTGTTTAGTTTTGTCGACAGTTAAAGTGCCGCGTTCTCAGTCAGCTTGCTACTTAAATACCAACATGCACTAGCACTCAGGCAGTCTGGCAGTCTGACGGACTAGCAGAATCGCATAGTCTGGTGGAGTGAAGTTAGCAGACTCGCAGCCTGGCAGAGTAGTCGAGTAGCAGAGTGAATTAGCAGACTGGCAGTCTGGCAGACTAGCAGTGTGAGAGAGTGGATCTTCCTTTACATGAAATTGAAGCAATCAAGGTCTTATTGAAAGCGTTTGACTTTACAACGTTTCCCGCCGTTTAAATAGGATATCCTGCCAGTTTGTCGCTTGTTGTATTTTAATCATGTCAACTTTATAGCAAATGTATGGCTCTTAATAAGCACACAAGTAATTTCTGATTACTGAGCGCCCCTGTTCCCAATTACTTTGGTCTTTGGGCGAAAAAAATGGCGACCGTTTATTATTCCATTAACGAAGTCTATTTCGGGCTTAATCACTGAGTTCCCGATTCGCGGTAAAAGCGGAAAGAGCAAAGTCTTTTTCCCAAGTCATTGATCAGGGGCTCCTTCGGGCACAAACTCTGAGGGGCGAGTGATGCAAGCCCTCATCGCTCCCGTCTTGGTTGGATGAACGAGGGTAGTGACAAGGTCCTGGTGAGGCAGTATAAATACGTCCCGCAATTGTTTACTTGGATTTTAGTGCCGCGGTCTCACTTTGGTGATTACTGAAAATACATACATACACTAGCACACTGGCAGTCTTGTGTCAAACTCTATGAACATAACTGGTGTTATTAATTGTCTTTAATTTGGATTATTGGTTCACATCTGTTTGGACACTACTCTAACTATTTCAGTTATCCGTTTTAACAGCGGACAACAATTTCAAATTAAATGCTTTTGATATAGTTTGATCGACATAACGGGTTATAATTCTAGGAAATATACTACTATTGTAAAACGTTAGAAATTATCCGGAGCCGCACGTTCACAAAATTACTATTTTCAACGAATTCAAAGCCCAATTAGCATAAAAATTAACTCCAATTTTCATGTTGATTAAGGTCCGTTCTCTCACTCTGCCAGTCTGCCAGACTGCAAGTCTGCTAACTGCTAACTTCACTCTGCTACTCTGCTACTCTAGCAGACTGGCAGTCTGCTAACTTCACTCTGCCAGTCTGCTACTCTGCCAGTCTGCCAAACGGCCAGTGTACTATTGCATGTTGTTATTTTCAGTAGACCAGCTGACTGAGACCGCGACAACTTAACAGTTGTCAAAAGTTAACAACAACAACAACATTTGACAAACTTTAACAATCGACAAATCGGCAGGATTTCTTACGGAAAAAGTGGGACACAATTTCAAATCCAACGCTTTTGATAAGAGCTTGATCGACATACAGGGTTATAATTCTAGGAATACATTACTGTTGAAAAAAGTTAGAAATTATCCGAAGCCTCACGTTCACCCAAAAACTATTTTCAACGAATTCAAAACCCAATTAGATTAAAAATGAACTCCAATTTTCATGTTATTGAAGATCTGTTCTCTCACTCTGCCAGTCTGTCAGACTGCCAGTCTGCTAACTTCACTCTGCTACTCTGCCAGTCTGCTACTCTTCTGACTTCACTCTGCCAGTCTGCTACTCTGCTAACTTCACTCTGCTAGTCTGCTAGTCTGCTACTCTGCCAACTTCACGAACATGTGATAATATTACTTCATAAATGGGACCCGTCGCGCGAAAAGAAGATCATCTGGGTAGTGCACAAAGTGCCGATCCTAGTCAAACGTCGCAGACTGCGCAGACTGACCCGGATCGATTTTTTTACACAATTTGCTTTTTCTGAACGACCAATCTACCTTTCTGAGAGAGAAATTTTGAAATGTGACTTCTGGCTGATCTTTGCTGGACCAAATCTGTTTTTCAAACATTTATTTTACGGGGTGCCTAGATGGTCCCTTTTCGGGTGACGGGTCACAAATATATCTCAAAATTCATCATTTCCAATATGACGTGTTTCATGACGAAGGCTTTTTCTCTTGTAACAGCAATTGCCCCTTTCTTCTTCTTATTTTTTTTTTTTCGTTGAATTTGGTTTCATATGCATATGCAAACAGGATCTCACGTTGTCGATTGGATCGGGTTCTAAAAGCAACGAGTTCAGAATTCCATTGAAGCATCGCTGGGCAACAACACAAAGTATATTGCGCTCTCCAGGGGCCCGTTTTCAAAACATATTACGATCATTTTTTGCGTAAGTCAAAAATTAAAGCTGCTTCCTCAGTTTCAACTAATATGAAATTCTGCCATGCAGAATCTAACAATGAATGAAAGCACCAGATACGATTGGTGATTTTGACTTACGATTAATTTTGTCGCAAGAAGTTTAGAAAACGGGCCCCTGGCTACCATTTTAGACATCTAATTCTTAACCGCTCTTTTGATCGTAGAGTGTGGCAATATGGGAAAGTCTCCTCTTTGACTTTTAGATATGTCGATCCCCTCATAATTTGAACGCCGTATGGGTCTTATTTTAATAAGTAAAACTTTGCATCGACACCTGCTCTGAAGAGCTTGAATGCCTCAGTCGGTGTTGATGTAAATTTCATCTCGTGTATTGTAGAGAAAAGTGGGATATACTGTATCAGAGATGGAGGAGGGGAATTAATTCAATAGCTTATATGGATTCCCTGCTATTGGTTCGCGAAAACACGCAAAGTGGAAAGTATTTGGATATTTCAAGGGCGATAATAAATATTGCTATTTTCGTCCAAATTGGACGAAATTAGCGATATTGGATTGACGCTCTTAAATTCTTTTCAAAACTCACTCAATATCATCTAAAATCATTCCAATATCGTCCATTGTGTCAAATTCACAATGTCGTTAACTGTAGCTTAGTCAAACTGTACACTCATTCTCGGATAAATGCACATTTTCGTTTCAAATTTGGTAAAAAATATATATCAGATTTCCTGCTTTTGTCATCAAAAAGTGGTAACAGTTTTAAATTTGGTAAAATAAAATATATTAGAATTCCTGCTTTTGTCATCAAAAAGTGGTAATATTTTATGATATTCTATACTAGTATCGCACCTTAATATGTAATCATGGGGGCCCTTTGTTTAGGCAAAATATATTTTTCTATTAATGAGTTTTTATATATTTCTCCATTCGGTCACGTACGTTAACGACATAAATAAGTGATAAGGGAAGGAACAAAAGCGTTCAATGATAATAATTTGATGTAATCTTTTTGTCACCACGGAGCGTTTTTATCATTCAAATGCGCACACTTTTCCAGTAACCGGGGGTGCGTTTCTTCGATTAAGATTCTTGAGAAACTCGTCATAATTTCTAAGATGAAACGTTTTTTAGATTAAGATTTTTTTAAGGGGCTTAATAAGAATCTTAAGATATCTTACTGAGGAAACGAAGATGTTTTTGCATTGGCTTAAAAGAAGTAGCCTTGGCGACGTCGAATGTTTTCACTCAAAATATCGAAAATCGTTTCTTAAGACGTCTAAAAAATCTTATTGAGCGGAATTTTTCATCTCGTTCTAACAAACGCACCTCTGATAGTTACAGAAAAAGTGATGATTATACATAAACACCAATTGTCGAGTTAATTATGCAATTATTACAATACTTCTCTAGAGTAAGCATCGGATTTGCATAATAATTGTTCTAGAATTAGAAAACGTTATCATGAAAGACGAAAAGTTTCGATCTTTGTCAGACTGCCCAGTTGCGTGCACTTTCTAAGACTGCTTCTTTTTAGTATGTTGCTCAAGCTTGCTAGGATCTCGAATTTTCGCGATTCGCTTAATTTTCTGTATCTAGAAAGATCCCTCTATACTACGTTCCTTTTTCATTTTGTCAAAATACGACCCTTTTTGTGGCCTCTCCTGGATACAATCTACTTTTCAAATATCTGTAACCCGTTTCGCGAAAAGGGACAATCTTTAAACTCCGAAAATTGAATGTTGGAAAATATGATTAGGTCAAGCATATGTCAACCAGAAGTCGCATCTCAAAATTTCTCTCATGGGAAGGTAGATTGATCATTCTAGATTCAGAAAATTAGCAAAGTGCGAATAGTTTCGATCCTAGTCAGTCTGTGCAGTCCTCGCAGTCTGACTAGGATCGACACTTTACGCACTATCCAGTTGGTCACTTTTCGCGTAACGGTTCACATTTATTTCTCAAAGTTTCGAGATGGTTCTTTTCCGTGAATCGGGTCGAAAATATTGAAATGTGTATCAACTCTTCATACAGAGGTATGCTAGTAAAGAGCAACCGGAGAATGAAAAATACCTCCGTAAATAGGAAAATCTTCTTTAACCCCCACCCACACTTTTGCAATGCTCCAATTAAAATTGTTGTTTGCTCAAGCTTGTTTACTCTTGTTTACTCTACCTCAAAATGCTATTGGGACCGTCCCATCTTAACTTAGTCACGTGATAAATTTTACCACGTGATAATCTGTGTTGATAAGCATACTGAAGATAAGGCGTTTCAATAGGGATCAGACTATGGTTTATTTTATAAAATCCTAACGTTTTACTTTGAGAGAAATTCTTAAAAAATGCTTTACTACTTGAATTGATAATCAACAAAACAGATCTATATATGAAAGACTAAATATGTGCTTTATGTTATTTCTTTTATCTTGCCAATATTTTACGATTGTCTTTCTTTCGTGCACATGTGTAGGCCCTTTTGGTCTGCTTTTATGTGTGTGTTTTATAAGACTTAACTTAATCATTTTTTATTATTATTATCATTGTTTCTATTACTATTATTTATTATATAGATAATCAATTTCTTACTTTACCCCTTTTTTAAAATCTGTTTGCCGTTCATTTGGTACTTTAACCAATGAATGACCAATAACAAAACGAAAGACATCATTTTAGAGATTATTAGATTAAGGCAAAACGGAAGAAGCTTTGTTTATCGTGTTTTATTAAAATACAAGATTTAATACAATGATAATAGATATTAAGCGTAGTTTGGCAGTTATTCTGCTTTAAGCCCCTAACACCAATTGTGAAAGAGTTGCTGTGAATTTTCTTCCCATATCTAAAGCCATCGGTAAACAATGTTTTAATATTAGGAGTTTTCAGCACTGCTTGCCTTCTTCCATTATCTTTTACGACACCTAGATACGGCGAAATTCTCAAAACAATTACTGTCCTTTTGTATAGAATAACTTTTCGTACTGGAATATTTAATTTGGATCATCGCTCGGACTTTTCCGTAAACGGGAAAGTACCTCGGACGTAAGTGTAGTAATTTTGGGTCATTTTTTAGGTAATTCGTTTGTTTAATACGCTTGAAGAAAATCACATTTTGTTAATTCTTTCCGATCATCTGTGGAGAACTTATGGGCATCTTATAAATTGATGACAAAACGCAGTTAGATGATAATATGCACTCTTTTATTCATTCGTCGATTTTGTTTAATGCAACGTCATCCTTAGCGGGATAGTTGGTTGTGACGTTATATAAACCCACGTGCGAAATGACGCACATTCATGACTGTGCCCGGGGTCTATTCCGTAGCATCTTGTCGAACCAAGGGTTACGAACTATTCGAGAAGAAACAATCGATTCGTTACCCCTTGACTCGTGAAGATGATTCCGTAGAATCGCCGAGAGTTCCCGATTGGGAATATTTATGAAAGAATGAACGAATAAGCAGTGCATGCGAAAAATACATTTGGTCCGCTGTACAGGAAAACTTATCTTAGAAATTGTGTCACTTGGTAATTCAAGCTTTATTATTCTGATCATACAAAATAAACGATTTAATACAAATCCAAAATAAAAGAACTACAATCGCTAATTTAATAAACATTGAAATCGAAAAGAAACTGCAAAATATTCTAGAAACTTTGAGAGAAATGGAGAAAATGTTTGAGACAAGCAATTCAGTTATGGTATAAGGTCTCTCTACCGTCTTTGCTTTTCCCACGTGACTGGGTGATGAAGTAAGCTAGAAAATTTTACTGGCAAAGTTCGTATTTCTATTTCTGGTATTGCATTAATGTATATGAAAAACAAAGAGAAACGTTTTGAATTCACAGAGGTATGAAACTCTGTGACTTCATAATATTCTCGTCATATCCTATAATTTAATATCACGAAATGTAATATTTTCCTCATAATGAAACACAATTTTCATGGGACTACTTTGCAAGGGAGCTTAAAAAAGGATGCGTGATAAACCAATTTATTAAAAAATTGAATCTATTTTAGCTAATGTGTTCCTGATGCACAAATCTTGATTGGATAGACACTGCAAAAATTAAATTGGTATATTTGAAATAGTTCTTGCTCTTATTTTTGTTGAAATAATTCTAAGTTTTTGCGACGTAAACAATGTACATGTACATCGCATATCAACAAAACGTTATCATAAAGAAAATTGACTAAACTTGAAATTAATTGAATTGTTGAAGTATACCTCTAATTTTCCGCATTGGAGCTGGCTCCCGTATTCTATAAATATTTCATTTTAATCTCGCAGATGTATCTACAGCCCTGCATCCAGGATGACAAACCGGGGCAACAACTTTGCAAATTATACCTCGCTTTGCGCGCATGAATGCGTCCAATGCGGGGTATAATTTTCAAACAGTTAAGTCAGCTATTTCAACCTGAATGAAGGCAGTTTTCCGAACATATTGCAATCTGTAGGCTACATATTGATATCGGCATCAGCCAAATACTACTCATATACATAAAAAGAAGATGACAAAAAAACTGTCAACGTGATCAAAATTCCTAAACATTATGATATACATGTACATAGAGGATATTGAATGACTGGTCATTGATTACCGAATTTATTAAGCGAGTCATCTATAAATAGATAAAAACGAGGCTGCGCCGAGTTTTTATATGTTATAGATGACGGGTTTTTATATGTTTTAGATGACGAGATTAATAAATTCTGTATTTCATGAGTACAAATTTTATATTCTATTTTACGAATAATCTCCAAAATTCTTGAAATTTCAATTTTCCGCGAAACTTATAACGCCGTTTAAAACTGACGTCACAATATAAAGATTATGACGTCATATTCGCGGTTACAAAATAGCGTTGCTATTCGCTCTAGGCTCATTTGCATAATTATTCCCCGTGTAATAACAAAAATATTTAAAGAATTTATTTCACTCCCGCGACGTAGGTCATATTATAATCAAAGCACTGAAAGTACTGATAAGTTGGAATGCGTTCGAGAGGCAGTGACCTCAAGCTACTAGCGAAGCTGACGCCTCCCGCCCACCACAGGTGATCACATAATACGTCTCGTCTTTTGACGGGCGTATATAAATCAATGTATTTTAACAACGAGAGACGCTTAAACCACTGAATCGCTATACAGGCCTGAATCTGATGGAAGAAAAATTATACCAAGAGGGACAAAATGGCCTTTAACCGCTCACCTGAATTCGATTGGTCCAGTGGATCTTATCCAAGAAACTTTCTGGCAAAGATTCATTCAAACTTGCCTAATTGTTGAAGAGGAGACATTCCAATTGTAAGCAGTCATAATAGACCCTGCCAACCCATTCATTACAGAGGAGACTCAAAATTGGCCCTACCCTGCCACGCCCATATTTTTGGGCTAATTTTGCCAACAATGTTTGGAGAAGGTCATCAAAGGAACATTCTTGCAAAGTTTCATTGAAATCTGCCCAGTGGTTCAGGAGGAGATGTCGTTCAAATATTTTGGGCTCAAAATAAACAACGCCTTGCCATACCCACATTTATTGGCCAATTAGAATATAGCGAAAATTTTGAAAAGGGTCACCCAGGGAACATTCTGGCAAAATTTTATTGAAATTTGCCCAGCGGTTTAGGAGAAGAAGAAGTTTTAAGAACGGTGACGACTCACGACGGACTCACGGTGATCCTAAAGCTCCCCTTGAGCACGTTGTGGTAAGGTGAGCTAAAAAGGAAGAAAATGATACGGACCATACAGCCGACTAATGGATACACAGGCGACCTTATACACTCCAAACAGTTTTAATATTATTTTTCAATAAACTTCTGCTCCGTTTGAGTTATCAATTACATTTTAAATTAGAAGTGTCGCAAATGATTTTTCCATGATGAAAAGCTATTTTCGCAGGGAAGTCTTTTACTTCAAGAGTTGGAATCTCAAGACAATTTTTGGATGAAGTTCAATTGTGATTTCGACCTGTGTGACTCCACTATCGGGCACTTTCTTGGGTCATTGACAACATTTGAGTCAAGTTCTATGATTTGGTTCAATTGGTTGTTCACTTAGAGTTGAAACTGTTAACTGTTAAAATTTACTGATGCCCGTGACATCTATGACCCCGAAACAATGGCACATTTCTTTGGGTCATGGGCAATATTTGTGTAAAGTTTCGTTATTGTAGGTCAATTGCTTCTCCGTTTATCTAGCGGAAAGCATAAGGTCAATGGACTTAGAGACAGACATGATGAAATCAATATAATTATGCTCCTCTTCTTCTGAGTTGGGGGTACAGTTAATAACATCGTGAAATTGAAAGGTGAACAATTTTGGAATGATTTAAGCATGATGTTGAATAAGTGAGCGGAGCGAGTTTTGAGTGCAATTTAAGGGAGGGAATCCAATGTCGCTTATTTTGTTCAGGATGAACAAAATTGGCGATATATAAAACCTATATAAAATATGAAAAAAAGTTCAATCAATAGCTTTCTATTTCGCCAAGAACCAATCAGACACTTTAAATTTCATTTATGTCAGTGAAATCGCGATTTGGTTCTTGCTTAATTCATTTTGAATGTACATGTTGATCTTATTTTTCTAATAACTTTGAGTGTTTTTTGAATGGTTTGACTGAGTGTTGGAATGAATGAATGGAGCGCTGAGTGAGCGATTAAGAATGTTTCCCATTGAGATGAATGTCAATTTCACGATGTAACTAACTGTATGATGGTGCTCTTAACATGTTGATGTGTAAGAATGTGAAGATTGCAAGTTGAACTAGATGGTTTGTTTCCAATGGCAAATTGTCTTGGTGTTGGAATTCAATTGGGCAAAGATACTCATAAATCAATTAAAGATGTAGTGGTAAGGGTTTTATTGGATGAGTATTGGGTTTTTACAATAAAATATTCATGTAGATAACTGCAATATGACGGAAAACAAACGACAATATGTTGCAAATATATATATTAACTTTAAAAGTGTATCATCACTTTAAAATAAGGTATTTATTTCGTAGCTTAGACAGAAATTTACAATATAACACCTTGTCAAAAGTTAAATGTGCAATAAGGTCTTACAGAAAGAGAAACTATACCTTTAAAAGAAGCTATAACATAATTCTACGAAAAACAGGTCGCGAACTTACTAAATAAGCAGATCACGTGATTGATTTGTGCTATTGCCACAATACTGAGAAAACAGATCGCAACATTACCAAATAAGCAGATCACGTAATTGGCTAGTGCTAAATGTCAAATGCTGACCTAATTGGACTTGACTTATCACATGATTTCCATATACAGTAATGCAAACATGTGATACTAATATATTCGTACGCAACTTTCAATGAATGTCGTTTAAAACATAAATTAGCGTGTTAATAATAAACACGAAGTGATAGTTGTGTAAATGTACAACATTATTACTTTTTGATGAAATAAACTGTATGTCTTTGTCAGGTTGAGATATACAAAATAGGCCGAAGTGTATTCACATCCTGTTCACGTGATATGTGTTCTCAAGAAACCCGAAATGAAATTAACTTGTGTTCATTTTGCGGTTTTGTTAAATCTAAGTTGGAATTGCTCCGCATTCCAACTTAAAAATGTATACATCATGTCTTGTTTGCCGCTTATTCTCCCACTGTAAATATCATCCGTATATCATTATAGTTGTTGCTGAACTGACATCACGCGTATGCCTTTTAGTTTTGAAGTATCGCTTGGTAAAAGGGAGATAAATCGAATTCGAATAAGGAAGACTGTTTCTAGACTACTGTGTCACTTTGTGTGCAAACAAACATTTCTCCTTTAACCAAAATCCGATTTTCTTGCACTGGAATATTACAAACAATGTATGCCTCTTTTAGTTTTATTTGCAAGGGGGGGGGGATTGTTTCAGTGCGGTAAGCTGAAATTTACAGTTTAAGCTGTTTGAATATGGGAGACTACAGGCCATGTTACTGAAGTAGAACTGATTGTCGATCGTTACCAACTGTGTTTTGAAATATTTTACCAGTTACGAGTTCAGGATGCGAAATCTTTTGCGGTTGTTTGGAAATTGTACCCCGTTTTGCACGTTGATACACATACAAAGTGGGGTAATATTTTTCAAACGTTTCGCAAAGTTTTCCATCCTGAACGCAGGGTAGCATTGAATGGTTACAAAATGTTGCAATTTGTATTATGTTCAGCTTTCAAACAATAATTATGGTTTTCATTGTAATACGGATATCATTAAAGTATACGGTCCTGCAAAACAGTATTATCCCATTTACCTTATAAAAATGCTGCGATCCCTATTTTTTAAAACAAATTTTGTAAAAAATACGAACTCCTTAAATGAACATTCTCTGAGGTGATAAGATAATGATCGTTCTCTTTGAAATATCAACGTTAAGTTGATCTTTCGATATCGTTCTTCAAATTCAAAGGATTTAACTGTCGGAAAGTTATTTTATACACCAATGAATTATTGAGCATGCAGCTATTTTGTATGCTTTCGCATAGATAAGTTCCATAAGAAAACTGCCCTACATTAGCGAAATCTTTTTTTTTTTTCATAATGATATAACATTTAAAACATTGTTTTTATTCATCGGTAATGAAAGTGAAAATATCGTCACACAGGTAAGAATTCGCGGGTTCATGCATAAGTGCAACAAGCTTTTAATTTACATACGTCCATGAATTTAAAGAATATTTTTTTTCATCTTTACTTTTACATCTTTACTTACTATGCTCATTTCCTTCCCTCTTACACATATCTATAATTACAGTATTTGTTGCACATACCGGCACTGTGTTCAGGATGCAAAAAAGTCACGCGAATATTTAGAAATACAGTTAACAGCATCGTGAAATTGACAAGGTGAATGATTTTGGAATGATTTTGGAATAAAATTGAACGAGTGCGTGGAGCGAGTTTTGAGTGAATTTAATGGGAGGTAATCCAATTTCGCAAATTTTGTTCGGGAAGAACAAAATTTGCGAAATTTATTACCTCCCTTTCATTTAAAATGCATACAAGTTCTATAAATTGCTTCTTACATCCCCAAGGTACTATCAGATGCTTAAAATTTGAATTATGTCACTGAAATTGTGATATATTTCTAGCTTTATGTATTTTGAATGACGTTGTTCGTTGTATCTTTTTGTGAGTGTGGTGCATTTTTGAATAGTTTGGATGAGTGTTTTTGAAAGATTGTGATCGAGATGAATGTCAATTCCACGATGTTGTTAACCGTAGAACTTCGTTTCGCATTTAATTACACGAGCACAGCGAGGTACCATTTCTTAAACGTTTTCATCTCGAACGGATGACTGTAAACACGATCAAGGGTCAGGTGACTGTTTGCCCAGGTGGAGAGCCTTCTAGCCGGGTAAGACGTGTAACTTAGAGCCCCGATAATCCGCCAATACCCAACTACCCGATTAGATATCCATTATTAACGTATCACGAGTTATCGCGCTTTCTCGTCAACTTCTCGCGATAACTGCTTAAATTTGGCGCGTCTCCGAGGGGGAAATCTGTTTGAAGGAAAATGTGAGTCACAATCATGTCGAGTGAAATATAACTTTAAATTTCAAACAGAATGAAATGTTTCTCTTTCAAAACAAGCGACCAACTGTCTGCGAGTAGGAAAATTAATTTTCTTCTTTATATATTTTTTGAAACGAGAGTTCACTCGCTTATCTGTGTGTGAAATTCCGGCATTGTTTGTTGACCTCGATTGAGTAAAAGTTCATTATCAAATCAGGGGTAATTATTTTGCACTTTATATGAATTCCAATCAGTGAGTCATTTTGTTGTGTTGAAGAAATTCCAACGCTGAATATACGTGACTCCTCGTGAAAAATTGAACCTTCTGGATATGCACAAGTCTTGGCTCTAATCGGACTGAGCCGTGAAAATGGTTACACATACTCATAATGGTCAGGTTTTAAGCACCGAACAGCATTTTTAAAGAAACATTGTCGTTCTACCTCATTCAGTTTCAGGTTTCAACTCTTACTAGCCTCGGTTTGACTACGTATTTTCCTATTATAAATGACCACTATTCTGATACACATCCATATCATAATCATTTGAGTAATTCTTATGTGACGTGATTTTTCGCTTGACTGAAGATATTGACGTCCCAATGCCTGAATAATGTAAGTACTGAAACAGTGTATAGGCTACGTTTTTGGCATTCGGACATGTCGATATACAGGATATATAGACAATAATATGTTGTTTTTTTAAATATCAATTTTATCAAGTCGAGTTTGGGAGAATTTATCATGGCAAGACTTTGCCTCGTCATAATAATTTCTCACAGTCGAGACCTGATAACTAAGATATTTTAAGACACCAACACATTATTCTGTTCATCTTGCAATCTCTGTCCTTGGCTTGAAATTTCATGAACCATTTTAAATCAACGAAATTCATGAATCATGAATATACTTATTGTTCCTAAAATTAGCATGTCTGATATCCCTTTACGTTATCAAGTAGATGATATTAAACAAAACAAGCTTCATTGCATGATAAAAAAAACGAGTCCGTGCGTGACAATTCAAACAAATTTACACATGCGCAAGGCACAAACAAGAGGTAGGCAGCCTCTAATATTGGTTGATTTCCTTAATACGCCAGGCATAGACTGAAATGGTCTTAATGTTACTCAATTTCTAGTAATTCCGTTAAGATTATGGATGAACTAAAATAAGGTTTTCATTATGGCGTCGTGCATTTGATCATTTCCAGCAATTGGTAAATTTAATTCGAGTCAATTGTTTTCCAAATAGATACAGAAGAACCTTCAGTTATAAAGTTCTATTAAATTTAATGGTCGGTTCAATGAATTAGCTTTTTTTCAAAATTGATGAAAGTTTATCCTGCTCACCAATTTTTAAGAAGCCAGTAGTACAAAGAATGTCCATTTGCACCCTTTTTTTCTAGGTAAAACAGAGGCGTTGACAAAGTAAGATTTCCTTAAAATTCCATTTTGGCAAAGTTAGACTGAAACTTCTTTGTCAAATTTTCCATATGTGTTTTTTTATACTGCTAGTCTTGCATAAGGAAAAAGTAGACTAAATTTTTCCCGAATGCATCAACAAAACGCAGCAAACCTCTTGACGTAAACGCTGAGTGTTTCTTTCCGCTCCCAAACAGAAGATGGCGTTTGACAATAACAACGAATTAGTACAATTTATGGTTAAATGTTTCACAAACAAACTCCGAACAAATTCTACGTCTCGGAAACCTCTGTCTGCACTACGAAAGAATCCCTATCAGAGTTGAATATAAATTATACATTTGCCAATTACGTCGGACGGACATCAAAGGTAAAAACATACAATTAAACTTGTGGAATTGACGTACGTTATTTTGGTTTTGTATTCACGCATTAATGATTTTGTGTCCCGTTTCGCAAAAATGGTCCATCTAGGAAATGTATCGAACCTAGTTAGTATGCGCGACTTGCGCAGGCTGACCAGGCTCGAAACTATTCACTTCCATGCAATTTTCTTAATATAGAATAATTATTTTAATTTCCTATTTTATTTTTTTTTAATTTGCTCCAATCAACCTCCGCTGGATCTTATAATATTTATATAATAGAGCAGAAAAGGTTCTGTTCTGTTCTTTTTTATTCACTCATTTCACGAAATTTCGAGGTGTTCCATCGGCGAGTGTCAGGTTACAAAATGTTTATTTTCATCTTTTTCTTTTCCTGTGCAAGATTTTTCCAATTTGTATGCATTTTCGCAAAGGAAAACTTAGACCAATCTACCATTTGGTCAGTTTCATCAAAATATTCATTGTGCGTACTACAAATACAGACCCGATCGGTAAATGATTTAAAAGTTTTTGTTGTTGTTGCTGTTTGCTTGTTGTTTTTTTAATATCCAGGTAATTCGCCCATTGAAACCATTGTATGAGTATGTGAAATTTGTGTAAATGTCAAAAGAATGTGTTTCTCGTCTTTTATTTTTCCTTAAAGAGATGCACAAAAGAATACATACGCTAACAACCCCTCATCTGCAATCCATGTTGACCGACAAATCAAGCAAGATGAGCATGTCATGGCCAAAATAAGGACTGAAATTAAAGCTGGGAAATTTTGATATAACGCTTTGGAAAAGCGTGGGTTATTTTTATGACTAAGTAATAATAATAATAATAATTATAATAATAATAATCGATCTAAGAATAATGATAATAATAATAATAATAATAATAATAATAATAATAATAATAATAATAATAATAATAATAATAATAATAATAATAATAATAATAATAATAATAATAACAATTCATTATCATTATTATTTTTCGCATCCTCATCATGATTACATTATTTCTGATAACATAATTATTCATTTTTTGTTGTTGTTGTTGTTGTTATTATTATCATTGTTGATGTTGTCATTTTCCGCCACTGGAAGTGTGATTGCAGAAAAGATTGCATTTTAAAAGTTGTTTTGTTATTTGTCAACGGAAAAATAGTAAACTGAATTATTAAAATTTTGTTTCTTAATAATAATCGATTACAATTCGAATTTCCGCTTTTCATTATCAAAATTATTCGCATTTTTTGACAATCCTTGGCTGGGTCATTCAATTCAGGACGTCCTAATTAAATGAAATCTATTGAACAATTCTAGACGCTGACTAATACACGAATAATCTCCATTCTCTGATATTTGTAAATTCCAATGAAACAGACTGTTTCGATTTCATCACCTGTGAGTTTTATTTTCATTTGATTAATCGCATCGTATTTTCCTGTCTATGGACTGAACTGAGTTATTTGTTTACCCATGTTATTCAAAAGACATTGGGAGTCGAGCTAATTGCAATTAGGATGTCCGAATACCGGTACTTTATTGACCTCTATGGCGTTTCTCAATTACCGCCAGGGTTACCGTATAAGGTTAACCGCAAAGTCTGTCCGAATTTCAACGAACGAAATTGAGTCAACAAAAATGAAATATTTTCTCATATGATTGTTTCGAACCCTTTCCTTCGAGTCATTGGACATTTGAATAAATAATCTGCATGCGATTCCATATAAAAGATGAAAAATATATTTCTCATTTTTTATTATCTGGTTTGCTTTTTCCTGTGAACCAAGTCATCTCCAAATCCCTCATACGATTACATATTTTTTAAGTAATGGTATGAAGTAATTGGAGAGAAATTGCTTAGCCGGAAAAAACACAAAACAACTAATAAAATGAAAAAAGATGAACTCATTATAATCAGAGTGCAATAAATTTGGAAGAATAAACTTATGCATCCTTTTATAGTTTTTAAATTTATCTTACTGTATATTATCTCTTGATTTATTTACCAAAATGACTTATCCATTAATTGATCAAATTAAATATTTATCTTTCTTATTTTCGGGTTTAGCGAATTCTCCCCCAATAATATCTTCCCAACTTTTAACATTTATTATTTACATGTATTTGGGTACAATCGTTCTACTTTCAATTTCTAATATTGATAAAACCTCATTTCTTTGAAACGGCAATAATTGTATAGTTTCGAAGTATCAAGGTCCAAAGCTTTTAATTCTAAATTATATATGAAAAAGGTATTAAATAGAAAAAAGAAACATACAAAGCTAAATATTGACTGATGAAAGAAAAAAAAGACGTTATATTTAAAAATCCAGTGAATTCCTGTTTCGACTTTTCTCACAACTATCGTATTAGTAAAATGACGACAAGAAATATTTAATGTATTTATTAGTCACAACTTTTTGTATATTATAA
The DNA here is from genome assembly GCA_948146395.1 of Fragum whitleyi. Lineage (NCBI taxonomy): Eukaryota > Metazoa > Mollusca > Bivalvia > Cardiida > Cardiidae > Fragum > Fragum whitleyi. Next base: position 57,121,320 of record OX411545.1, on the reverse strand, counting down.
TCTTTAAAAAAAATAATAAAAACGCGTATAATATTGATATTAAGTTAGTTTCCCATTCAAAACCTCATGGCATGGTCAGTGTTAGAGACACACTTACTTAAACCAAGAAACGCAGAATATGTTTTTTATTTATTTATTCTTTTATCTTTGGATTTATGTATGCATTTATTTAAATGTATCCATTTAATTCCAGTGGTAATTGATACATACAAAAAAGTTTTATTTAACGATTTTTTAGATAAAAGATGACGAGAGTTTTTATTCATATATATATATATATTCATGGATGCGTAAAACTAAAGCGTTAATGACAGTGTAGGAATACGCGAAGGGGGTTCTAACTTAAGAATGTTTAGGTTTTTTTAACTTCATACCTCCATAATGAAGAAAAGGAAAATCATCCAATGTCTAATGTTTTATTATCTCAAACAAAATGTAAAGATTCCTCACTAATAAACCATTTTGGCTATCATTCGCGCAAGCCTACTTAACAGCTGCATAAATTATTTTTCGTTTAGCATCAAAACCATTTCGAACCCAATCAAATGTTTGAATATTAAAAAAAAACAACAACAACACGCATTTAAAATAAAATTATTATAAAATGTCATATTAGCCTGAATTGAGACACTTGTTATAATGTGGCAAAGCAAAATCGATGTCGATACTGTTTCCTATAGTATCTGTTTGTCTGACTTCTTTTTCTAATTCCTCTGTTAAAGAAGAAATGAAAATGAAATGCACAAGCAAACAAACAGAAACGGGTTTTTAGCGAGTTCTATGGTCAATTTGTTGAGACATGTTTTCAAAGCGCTACCATTACGTTATCAAATTTATGAATATATTATATATAAATTTATGTGTGACATTTCAGACCATTAGAAGCATGCAAAAGTTGAACATCAAG